>JAPQWS010000097.1:1200000-1520000 GCA_028651295.1 Catharanthus roseus
TTTGATTGAACAACTCATCGGTTTGAGCTATGACCGGGTCCTATATGAGTTTGAGTCCTTGGCGGAAAGCCTATAAACTGGTTAAATCTAGTTCATTCTTTTGTCTTTGTTAAATGACTGTGTCCTGGAAGTCTTCTTGAAGCTTTTACCCCTATTTGTCTCTAAATGATTGGCATGAGTAGCTATTTTTAAAAGCAGGTAATTGCCATGCGCAGGAACTGAAATAGTTGACCTTGGAAAATGTCTGGCTAGTTATCACCTTTTTTGTTTTTTTAATGAAACAGGTAGCAGCCATTAGAGAAATCTTGGCCGTGCCATTATTATATAACTGAACCATTCTAAACCATTTGCTCTTGCATTCACTAATTCTCTCACAATGGCAGTGGCAAGAGCATCATCATTGTCTCCATTTCTTGCATTTTGCTGCATTACTGTTGTTATCTTGCTACTAATTAGTGTTTCAGAGGCGCAGACAGCACCTGAACCAGCCCATTCTCCTCGCTCGGGACATGGTGGGGGCTCTCATTCTTCCCCAGCCTCGGCCCCGTCTCCTCCCGTTGCAGGCGGTCCCCCTCCCCCTTCCAACGCAGGAGCCGGCATCCACCCCGACGTCTTCGTGTCCATGCTCCTTGCTTTCCTAATGCCATCCTTCCTCTACTTTTACTACTAGGCAGGCTGTCCTCTGTTGATGTTGTCCACCATCTATTGTGACATTTGGATCATTGATTTTTGTTTCAAAATAAAAAGCCCATATGTAATTCCACCTCTTTAGTGATAAATTTTTTCCATCATGTGTTTGAAGTACAATTTGATTCATTTTCTATTTAATTTTTATGGGCACAACAAAAAATTTATATCTATCTTTCTATTCTAAATATGATATTCATTTGAAACTTGATACGACATATTTTCATAATATGACAGCATATATAATTCTTTCGGGAATTGTTTGAGACCATTTTTGTTCAGACAAAACACTTACCGTATTACTTAATATATAGCAAACTTGGTTCTGATCATTTCCTTGGCGTCCGTTAGTGCTTGGTTGACCATTATTCAAAGGAATTGGTGAGCGTAAAATTTTTCGAGATAATTTTCTTTCAAACGAAACGCTCAACATTTCACAACAGCAAACAAATTTGGTTACAAATGGTCAATTTTGGAAAAACTAACTCCGTCAATTTTATTAGTTTCCGATCAATGCCCAGACGTTCATTAATGTCGGGTTGATCATTATTCGAAAAAATCGGTAAGCGTCAGCCCCTGTTACTTTCCGTGATATTCGTTACGAAAAAGTTTTTAGAATTTATATCTCTCTTTCTGGAGGTGATGTTTATGTGAAAATTGGTGCGGTGGATCTCCACAACATTTAAAATTTTTTTGAGACAATTATTTTTTTTGAACAAAACACTAATTATTTAATTTAATGTATAGTAAACGGCTTCACTTTATACATAATCAATTCTAGAAAAACAAACTCCATCAATTCGTTGGTTTCGATCAGTGTTTTGGTACCCGCTAATGCCTAGTTAACCATTATTGGAAGAAATCGGTGAGCATCGACTCCTATCAATGCTCATGACATTCATCAAGAAAAAGGATTATAAAATTTATACATCTTTTTATAAAGATGAAATTCACGTGAAATTTGGTATGACAGATCTCCAGAACATGACGAATTTTTCGAAACAACCTTTTTCGAAAATAACACTAATCATTTAATTTAACATATGATAAATGGTTTGAGATTCCACCGTCTATTTTTAAAATCAACTCCATCAATTTTATTGATTTCGATCAGTGCCTTAGTGCCCGCTAGTATACTTCATTGACCATTATCAAAAATTAGTGAACATCGTCTTCCGTTGGTGCCCATAATATTCATCATCATATTCATCACAACATAAGAAACGTGTAAAAAAATTTTAAGGATAATTATTTTTTAATCAATAAATTTTGTAAAAAAACGTAATGATTAGTAAACAAATTCTTACTTTCATTGTATGCAAGGACGGAACTAGCTCGAGCCCCCGAAAAATTTTGAAAACATTATAATTTTTAAGCATTTTACATTCAAACCCCTCAATTTTTATAAAATTTGAAATTATTTGAATAGTTTTGTACTTAAAATTCATCTATAAAATAGACGAAATTCTAACAAAATTTTTATTGTTCTTTAGACCCCAACTTTTTTGTCCTGGTTCCGTTCTTGTGTGTATGTTTTCTTGATGCTATAACATATGCTTCCCAGTTTCGATAAAAGAAAAAAGAAGTTTGGGAAATGCTCAGTGTCGGCCAGCTTTAACCGCCAAATAAGAGTCAAACTTTGTGAACGTTCCGTAAACAGAGTCAAGACTCAGAAGCGTATACCCTTATATACCGAGCACTTCCCAGAAGTATCCAAAAGAAAGAGGCTTAAAGTACTAATGAAAGCAATAACCAAAAATTGAAGAAAAATCAAAGGACAAGAAGGTCAAAACACATTCCATAGCCCAAATTCTATATAAAACAGGCACTTCTGAATAGCCAAAAATTGTTGAGTCAAAAGCCATATAATTGAAACAAACTCAATATTATCAAAATTTTGCCCCTTAATAATCATTCATGTTCTCGATACCAAAAACGCGAAATTCCTCGTCCGCAGGCCCCCACCAGACTGCCCGACGCCCAAGTGGCATGTTCTTGATACCTGAGGAAGCTGTGTCAATGCCTATGAGAATGTCTACTACGCCCATTACGACATGCCTCGCCTTTTTTCCTGTTTCTTGTCTGTATGATTCTGAAAGCAAATGAAATGACACCAATGGCAGCCATTGCATAGAATACTCTGTAAGGAGCCAAAGCTAGGGCACATAAGTAGGAAAAGAATCCAGCAAGAAAATACGCAAAGCTTAGCCGGATTTCCCAACCGGGTATTCCAGGAACCGGAAACCAGAAGAAATTGAACTCTGGCTTGGAGTCGCAGATTCCATGCAGCACGACTCCAATGCATAGAGCGGAATCCAAGAACCACGGAAAACTCTGACCTGTACCAATTCTCTGGGAGCAAGAAAATTTATACTGTTGTTTATTGAACTAAGATTGGCCAATAATAAGCGCGGAAAAGGGAAAAATCCTCCAGAATGATTACTCGTGCTTACCTGAATCCATGCAACCAACGATGGAACAAACATTAATGCGGCAAGGAGATGCAAGATAAGCAAACCATGTCGATGGTGGAAGATCTCTAATTGTGTTTCTGCGAAGCTTCTCGTGGAGTTTGGACTGTGGGAATTATTCTCATCTGCAGAAACGCCGTACTTGGGTATAAACTGCATGGAGGCAGGGTTACCTTTATTCCCCGATTCAAGTAACTCCTTACTTCCAGAAGAGCTGCAAAATTAAACGAAGCCATAGAGAAAGACATTTCAGTGTTTATGAAGAGAACCCACTTGTTATGCACAGATCAATAAGGGATCTAGCTTGAAATAATATACCATTCGGCAAACAACAGTGTAATGGTGAACAACAGTGCAGAAAGAAATACCTGCACAATGCAGTGTGACAGCAAGCTATATGAGACAAGATTAATACAAAGAGGCCCAATGCCGGATGAACAAAGGACACCAACACAACAGCAATCAGAGCCGTGACGGTCAGCGGGTTGGATCTTGTAATTCTCACCACCTGTGTCATGAAAAGTTATAGAAGAACAAATTCTAAAAAATGACTCATTCCTTATGAAATATGTTCATGATCCATTCCTTTTGTGTGAGTGTTCCTGGGGTCTCGGCGTCTCTTCTTCTCCTACTTCTTTTAAGGTTTGATCATTCTTAGCAAGGACTGAAACTAGGGCCTTGAATCAATCTTCAAGGGTTCTATGTATGATCATCACATTCCTATTTTCAAGAGCTGATTTCAATTCCATGAATTAGTGAGGTTTTGAGTTTCGAATACTCAATGATGCTATAATCTAGAGGGAAAGGGTTAGCTTGCTTAATACCTTCGTTTGTTTGTTGGAATTGAAGGTAAAAAGACCTCATCTAAAGGAGACAATCTTAGGGAGTTTTGAAGTCTTCAAAAAACAAGGAGGATTTCTTATCACAGTTATTCGAGGTAATTGGTGACTGTCGGCTCCCCCCCATTGTATATGGGCACGCCAAAAAGTTTGTCGTGTTTATATGTATCTTTCTACACGTGATATTTATGCAAAAATTTTGTACAATGAATCTCCACAATATTATAGGAATTAAAGCACTTGTTTTAACTGCTTAGTAAATACAACGTTACCTTCAATGATGAAAAACTGGTGGACAGATTCAGAAACCAACGAAGAAACAGAAAGCAGTTCCCTTCCCATGCTTGCCACCTGTTTTTTTATCATTTCATTCTCATCAATAAAACTTGCATCCGAAGAATCTGAAAAGGAAAATCTACGAGCAAAAGAAGATTCCAATTATCACGAGCAATCAAGCTAGATTACTTCGATCACATATAAGACATTGACAACCCCCGAGAATACTAACAGAAACAGCAAACTTGTAAATCACAAGCCATATAGAATTTCTTGTTTTGTTTTAACTCTTTCATTTTTCATGCTGTAGGCTCAAATCCACAAGCGTGTTTGGCACTTCCTATTTCTTATTTTGTTTTACTTCATCTTTAGGTGCGTAAATCTATGTCATACAAATACATAAATGAAAGTTACAAGCACACAAGTAGAAAAAAATTTTGGAACCCCAACTTACCATTTCTTGAAGAAAACATGTATTGTGGCGGCTGTGTAGAAGCTTAATTGAGAAATCAATACCAGCATAATTAAGGCCCCATTTGCCAAAACATAGCAAATGATTGAGATTATGAAGAAGCTCACAATTGGGGGGAGGGATTGAGAACTTAAGCAAGACAAGAACAATGCAAACACGATGGGCGATGCCGCAAGAACTAAAAACGGCAATGGCATTCTCAAATTTGACTCCACAGCTGAAAGCATTGAAGGCACAGGGTGATCAAATTCCCATGCATGCGCTTGTCGCATCAGAGCAAAAAACACACCAGCAATGGCAAGACCGATAATCTGGATATCACAATATCAAGAATATTAAAGTTTTATTAGCAAGAAAGGGATCAAAAACACTAAATAGGAAGTTCACGGTTTGAAATAAGACTTATGCAAATATTAGCAACAGCTTCATTCTAAGGCAGATGTGCCAGTTACATGCAAACAATGAAAACACAAGGCTAATTCATAAGATTAAGACATACAAACAGATAGAGCAGCAATATGATCCTAAGAGGTATCTCAGTCAGAAATATGGTTTACCTTTGAAAAATATAGAAGCACAAATCTTCCAGCAGCTGCTGAGACAGAAACACTCATGCTAGCTTTATATGAACAATGAGGATCTACCTGTAGATAAATCAAGTGCAAAAGCTTTTACAAAAGTATACACCAAAGATTATGAATAATGTTCGTCAAGTAATTAACGTGGTCGTTGAAAACCAAATGGAAAGCTTTGTAATTATACCAGTAACAGGACATCTGTCCTTTCAGTTCCATGGGCAGAATACCAAAGTGCAGGAGAAGAATCAACAACTATAGTTTCAGAATGCAGATTTGGAAATACGTGAAGACCAGAAGTAGAGTCCCAGGCCAGAGCTACAGGAGGAAAACAACGCAGCTTACAAAGTCCTGCATTTTGAGGGATTGAGCTGGAGTGAATGGACACAGTGCCTTAAAAGATCAAATACCAAGAAGTCACAATGACAACAATGTGTTACCACAATTATTTAAAGATACCATGTCCCGAGAATCAAAGTTACTATTCTTGCATTATTTTTTAATCCCGTCGCAATATGTACAATTCTTCTTCAATTTTCACCTACTTGGGAAGATATGTGCATGAAGAGATAATAATCAGGAGGATGAAGGGTATAGTAGCACTTACTGTTTCTGTCAGCATCACTGGGATCTTCAAGGGGGAATTCAGACCCTTTTATTCCACAGCCTGTAGTTTTCAGGGATAAGTGTGTGGGCAAAAGACCTAAGCTGACAGAAAATGATAGATTTAATGCCAGAGGATGGTCCTCCTTCAGTAGTAAGTCCTGTTACAATTAGATCGAGCAGAAACAAATACTTAATTATATAGATCAGAAGACAAAAGTCTAAATTCCTGTGAGCTCATTTGACTGATTAAGATGCAATTATTGACCTTCTGTGAGAACATGGAATGAACCAATGTCCAAGGAGACAAAGACATTTCACCTTCATCTGGACTGAAGAATTGTCCAATTCCCATTGACGTGGCTGGTGGAGGCCTCCCTGAAAGAGTCTGACCGTGCATATTGTGAAAATTAACAATTTAAATTAGAAGTATTGACGCATATCGTATTTACTGGAAAAGCAATTTCTTCTTTGAAATGAAGACGAAGCATGTCAAATGCATGCGACTGATGTAATTGACTTTTGATTTTTCTAAATCTCTCGAGGTGAGAGATATCAGCTTTCCAGTTAGGATATTAGAGTTTTAAGATAACATATGATAAACAATTTAACTTCATTTAATAAAAAATAAAACTATTTCAGTACAATCATTTTAAACTAGAAAATACCCTGATCATCATAAAACAAACTATTCATACTAGATCTTTGTATCCTGACATAAATTTAACCTCTTCAGGATTCTGCTGGAAAAGCTAGCTAATTGAAAAAGATAAGTTTCTAAACGAGGCATTCTAGAAGACTATATAGCATTTATTGGAAAGAAATTCCAGCAAGTTATGAAGCATGCCGTTCAATAAAAATGCTTGGAAGAATTATAAAAAGAGGGAGGGGAAAAGAAAGTGAAGGAGAAAATTAATACCAAGCGAGGAGCCACTGAGATTGTCAAGAATCTGAAACCACACATATCATTGGGGTGCAACCAAAACACAGCAGAAGGAGGCGCTTGCTCAGTCTGACTACCTGGCTCAGTCTATGAGAAGAAAAACACATTTGAGCATGGACACCACTATGACCTAAAGAAAAAGAAATTGGTAAGATTCTGACCAAAAGAAAGACTCAAGACATCTACTACCTGCCTTGGTGCCGGTCCTGATGGAATATGCACCATCTTTGATGTGACTTCCACAACCCGGTTATTTACAGAAACTTCAGAATTCGGTGTTGCCTTCTCAGGCCAAAGATGAAGTCGGACTCCAGAACATGGATTGAGATTTGTGACAAAAACAAAGTGCTTCTTTCCATTTGACCCCTGGTCATCAAGCAAAAATGGTTAAGCTATAGTATTTACATAGTTAAATTACTTTGAAAGGGCAGGCTATTATTTACGAACTGTAATAATAGAACATTTGAAGGTAAAGAAGGATAAAATGAAAGATACAACATATATTTTACGTCCAGAAAATGTAAGACCCCCATAATATAATAATTTAAGCTTTGGGGTAAAATAAAATCTGAACATTATGCATACAATATCCTTACATGCCTACTTTTAAGTAAAGAGTTACCAATTTCAAAATTGCAAACAAAGCTTACTAGGTTTTGAATGTCCAACCATCGTCTCCTTCCATCCATGGCCAAAACAGTGACAGTTGTTGTCTGAATATACAAGTCCCTTTCAAGACCGTCATCCTTCCAGTGAACATTACTAGGGCAAGAAAATTTATGGGGCATTTGAGATCCTGTGACGCAATGAAATTTTATTATGTGGCTGAAAAACATCTCTAGGAATAGATACACCAAAGGTTGGAAAATAGACAACCATGCTTGGGTGCATGAGCAGAAACTCTGGAATTGTATATCAACCTCAAGATGAACTTTTTTTATAAGACTATTATATGATTAGGATGAAGGCAAAAAAAGTTGTCCAAGAGTCATAGCTTAGGAATAGTTCCAGATTTAATGACTGTCTGTATGAATAGTTCCAAAAGTTGTATTAGAAGCCTCTCCAGTCATGAATTTCCAATGAATTCAAAAGATCTTGAAGGAACAATTTTTCATCTCATATTCACTATTAACACCAGAAGAAGAACATAATACATTATTTTGGAAAATGAAGAACTGACATGCCCTCAAGAAAACAAAAACAAAAACAAAACAAGAAGGGGAGTTATTTCAGCTATTTACAGTATTTGGTCCCCAACCAAACCAGGAGATGATGAAAAATACCAAAATCAACTTTTCCATCTCCAGAAGAAGTTTGGACTGCTTGCTTGTGCAGTTCTGACTGTCCTAACCAATTAAAATCTTGTGGTATACCACTATGAAGCATTTTGATGAATATTGCTACTCTTTTTCGTACATCCTGAAAAGGTTGACCACTCTCTTTGTCCATCAGGCTAAGGAGAGTGTGCGACACCTGAAATTTTATAGAAAAACTCAGAACTGTCTTGGCCATGTCTTAATATCTCCAAAAATCCTAAATATGACTTACTTGCACAACTAATTGATTACACCACAGGATAACCTGATGCTCCATTGACAACCACACATTCTTCATTCCTGTACTACTGATCATAAAGCCATGGGTAGGAGGCACGATGCCATCAAGGGATTCTAACTTGGATCGTACCTGAGATGAAAGCAAAGGAATAAAAGATGTATTATCATCCACCCTGAGGAAGAAAGAAAAAGATTTGGGGACAAAAAATTCGCAAGGATCAATTTATAAGAGAAGGAGCTAGTATACTATGATTCACCGAGAATACTAGAAAACCAATAACATAGGGAAGTTGATGATCAAGAAGCAAAACGACAAGTGTCCCCAGGCAGCAAAAACTAAAATAAGAATTTAGTAAATTGTCTGCAAAACAGGCCTCATAAAAAATTCTACTTCCAAAATGTGTACAAAAAGGCTGAGCTAATGCTAATAGAATAGACTTTTCATTGAAAAGAAGAAAAGGGAAAGTCAATACTACCATTGTGATATATGAAACAGAAACCCTATATGGCTTGTGAGGATTTTTAGTGTACTGCGGGAAAAGAGGAACTAGAAATTGGATCATGAACATAGAAGTTAATCCCTCTAGGTAATGACTAAGGTTTTGGTCTATAGCAGGTAACTACACAAAGAAAAGGGGGGAAAAATACCTGGTAATCATTATAACCACCAGAAATTGAAACAACGACAACATGAGAAAGTGAAGGACCAGCTAGATAACGTCCAGCTCGAGAGGTTTGGGCCTCATATCCCTTTCTCCACTCATTATTTACGTATGCATAATAGTGACCCAGAGATGGCTGCAATGCCACGGGAGGTGACCTGCATGGAATAAACAGATCTGCACATTAATAGTTAAAGCCAAGTTTCTCAGAGCTTCAAAGAGAAACTAAAGCAATGTCAAAGTTTACTGGTGCGGAGTAGAAAGTGTCAGAACAGTCTCAACAGCAAACTTCCTCAAATTTGGATGAATAACTGCAGCTCTTGCAACAAAACCACCCATGGAATGACCAACCAATATAACACTTTTTGGCAGACTTGCCGAGCCAGCAGCACCCTCTTTTCTCCGTGTATCATCTGACTCTTTGTACTGATCCAAAATCTGCACTCATTGAAATAAGATTAACAAAACAGGGATAAAAGAATAACTAGACAGAAAGAAGTATGGTGAAATCAAGATTTTGAACCACCTACAAGAAACAAATTGTAATTCAAAAGCAAACATTTCCAGAGTCCATGACAAGGTCCCGGCATGCCTAAAGTATTAACAAAAAAGATCGTGATTACAAATTGCATCTAACAGTTAACTACAGCATAAGAGCAACAGCTGCCTAATTAAGCTAATTTAAAGTAACAAAAACAGTAATATCATCAAGCCTTCAAAAGTTACTGAAGTTCACGCATGAATAGTCATTCCAGAACTTATTTGAGTTGAGATAGCTCTGCTGTATTAGTTTTCCATGTTTCCTTATCTTTAATTATTTCCCGGGAAAACCTCAAATCTATTCCAGTATTTTATGTACAAGCGATCAAAACAAAAAGTAATACCCTGTGAACAGCATATACTACATATTCGGTATGTTCTTCAAGTATCCGACCATCCATTGCAGAGTGTTCACCTTCAAGATCTACAGCGAACCAGTCAAGCATGCGTATATATTGACTGGGCAAAGGAATCTCAAAATCTTCTATGCCTATAGTGCCAAATTTTGGAGTAGCCACCGAGTAAAAAGTATGCTCAAGAGGACCTCCTTGATAAGCTCTATCAGATTCTGCAGCCAAGGATCTTACCTGTAAGGAAAGGAAAAGGAAAGACTAAGATAAATCGCAAAAAGGATAATAATTTGCAAGTGAAGGGAAACTGAAAAAATGGAAACACAACATGGATCATGGGTGATATCAGTCATTTCCCCATTTAATCTGGAAAGGAAACTAACAAAAGGACAATTACAAACTGTATCAACCTACGATATCCCGAATATACATTAAGACTATGTATAAGGTAATTATCAACAACTCCAGCGTCTGTAGTTCTTCATTTTCTATGTTCTTTTAAGTTATAGCAACGCAAGAACTCCAGTTCATGCCACGATAGTATGGGAATGTTTGAAGCACCCAGTAAAGAGGAGCTGTAAGTGTAGAGCAGCAATTCTGATATTAAACTAATACAAGTTTTATCAATTCCTTGCATCTGTTTTTGCATTTGAGAGAAAGCAACAATACTTGATTTAAAATTATTTCAAATATGCATGACATATGACATAGAGACAATCAACTTCCAAACAAAACTTGAATTTCAAAAACAAATTGGGTTTTGCTTATAGAAGGGTAATTCCTGATTCTTGCATGGTGTCATGGAAAAAGTAAGCAATGCATATCCATAGATCCATTAACTCAAGGAAGAACTCCAATAGATACCATTTGCAATTGGAAAGACCAAAAGACTATAAATGACAACTAAAAGGAAAGACTTGCCTGTTTGTAGCTTCCACCATTGCCAGGTATAAATAGAACAGGAACACCATTAAGATTCTTAAGGTGCTCATTAAAATCAATTCTTTTCCAGCCTTCATGATACAAATACAAACCATACTTAGCTAAAGAAACATTCTTCGGCGTAGAAATGGGAATGTAAGTGGGATACATATAGGTCATTATACAACCATTTGATATGGGCTTCAGCAAATAATACAGCCCCACAAAAACAATCCACAGGGTAATTACTAACAAAGCTCCAACTCTGAGTTTAGCTTTGAAACTATCCATCGTGCAAATTCTCTAAAACCCGAAAAAATCAAACTCATCCACTTTAATCATCGAGCAGAGACAAAAAGTTCCCTTTCTGCAATAGCCAAAAAGCACTGACTAATTACCGAAGCTCTGTATCAAATGAGCCCAAAAATTTAATTAAAAAAAAAAAAAACCAAGAATCAACATGCAAATATTCTTATTCGTGTTGGATCTCAAATTTCCCGGAAAATTCAAAAATTCAAAAGACGAGGGAACAAAAGATATGCACCTGGATCTAGCGGAAGGAACCCAACAATGTAGAAATGAACAGTGGAAACCCGAAAAGGAAATTGGGCAAAATCTTCAACAGTCTTCAATCAGTGAGTAAAATAGTAATGGTCTGGAGTAAGTGTATCCTAATACTTAGTAGAATTAAAGAAAGAGGAATCTTGGCTAGTGAAGTGATCAATCTGAAGTAAATCTTGCCTCCCTCTATTATGGAAAAGGAAATAGTTTGTCCGTCGTTGTCTGAAGTAGTAATAGAGAGAGACTAGAGAATAGAAGTGGGTCTCGGGTCAATCCAGAGACCCGGGACTTGTAAGTTGGATCAACTGGGTTACCATGAAGACACTTTTCAAGATAAGCCATTTTATTCATATAATTAATTAATTCTATACCATTCTGATCGATGTTAAATGAGAGGTATTAAATTAGAGCCATAGACATTGTGCTTCGATTCCTCTTATATTAATCGATACTATACTACAAGACCTTCGCTACTGCATGCCGACTGATTGCCTGCTGCACTGAAGACCGACACCCTAAAAAGCTAGGGTGCGACCTACACACAAGAACAACATAAACAGCCTAAAAAAGATCAAGGGGATCAATAAAGACAACTTGAGAATCTATAAGGATAATGCGAAAAAATTTATTTTTTCCCGCCCTTTTTATCTCTCTAAACAATTTCTCTCTAACCCTAAAACTATAATCTTTCACATTCAACGCAGTTTTGAGCTAGATATTGATTATTTTGAAGATTTATAAAATATCGATTTTGAGATAAAAAAAAATACATTCTTTTTTCGTTACTACACCGAATTTCGCCCAGATGGACGAAATTCTCCAATGAGTTTCATCTATTTTGGTGAAAATGTATGAAAAATTTTTTTTTTACAAAAAAACGAGTTTCTCCCATCTGCGCGAAACTCTTAGAGTATTTCTCCCAGATATGGGAGAAACTCAACAAAGTTGAAAAAAATTAATTTTTGGAATTTTTATATTTTAAAATCGATATTTTCTTGCATAAAATATTCAAAATTATTCATATATATCTTGAATTTATATTGAATGTGAAAGATTTGAGTTTTAAGCTAAAAAGCATTGAATTACAGAGATTCGTTTTGGCAGAAAAAAATGAATTCTTTCACGTTATTCTTATAAATTTCCGAGTTATCTTTATCGACGCTAAGATCCAAACCAAACCACAACCTCCCATCTACCAGAAAAAGGTCAAACATCAATAGTTAGGTCACTCTTGTGCAGCATTAAAAAAAGAAAGAGAGAGAGAGAGAGAGTTCTTTGTGCCTAATCAAAGTATGTGAGTGAAAAGCAAGACATAAGATTTGATAAAATTGTTGCCTACTACTTGTTGGCCCCTTTTGGAGCATGCATTGCTTCATCTCCTACCATAAAAACAATCTAGAAGCCATGATTCACATCCTCACTAAAGAAGGATAGAGCAAAAAAAGGAAATGCTATAACATGGAGAAACACTCAGTTCCACTAATAACAAATAACTAGTAGTACATTTGATACATGGGATAATTCTCACAAAGCCTTTGAAGTGGCATATTTAAATCAATTGACTCTCATCTATCTTACAAAAAAACGAACAAAAGAACGCTACTGGTGAGAAGAAAATCGATGAAGAGTAAGAAGCATCAATAGCCGGAAACAAACCACCGTGGTGCAGAACTCCACTAGCAAAATTGTGAAATAACTGAACCCCTTGACTTCTCACCCAGAGTTATATTACATGGGTTGTTAGGTAGTAGTAGTAACAGCATCTCCAACTCAATACGAGAACTCGTGACCTCGAAGTGATATATACTTCTTAACCCAGATGGCAATGTCCTCAGCACATGCTTGGGCTTGAGGGGTGCTGAGTAGCATTCCAAGAGTTGCAAATTCATGGACGGCATCCTTGTATTCAAGAAGAGGAGCATCAACATTTACTTTTCTGAGCTCTTCAGAGTAAGCAATTGCTCTGTCCCTCATCCAGTCATGCTCCGCTACAATAGTCATTGTGGGAGGCATCCGCTTTAGAGGTGGGCCCCTGCCAGGGACAAGAGGATTCGCCGCTGGGTGATCCAAACTGAAATCCTTTTCAGGTAGAAATAGTTTCCATAGAAGTATACACATCGCCTTGTCATAGAAATAGGAGTTTGCCAATTTTATCTCGGAATGTGTTGGAACACTTCCAATGAAAAAAGGATACATCAAAACCTGTGCTACCACCTTGACAGGGTCCAAAAGCTTACCTGCCTCTACAGCTTTTCTAGCTACATAATCAGCAATATTTCCCCCACAACTCACCCCAAGAAGAACACATCTATCACAGAAGATAAAATCCAGTCATCAGGTACATAAATAATAAATGTAATATTCAAATAAAAAGAAAAGGATAGTATATAAGAAGCATTGGTTTGGTAAAAGCGTTTTTGTTCTAAAGAACATCGAGTACACGTGCAGATAGAAAGTTTTTTCCCAAGTAAACCTGGGGCCAGTACAGTTGAATGCCAATAGGAGTATGTATACTCAGCTTACAATTTTACAATAAAAATTTGTGATCCCAAGCAAAATACTGGATGAGAAAGCATAAGATTATGGAAGGAAGAAAAATAAGCCAAAGCTAGGAACAGATAGAAACTAGCATAATTGAAGGATTACTAAGTGTTCTTGTTTCCTTGATGTTGATGAAAAGCCAAAATTTAGCAGCACCTTGAGAACTTTAACAAGAATAAACTAAAATGATGCATTCAGAAATAACAAATTCAGCAGATGATGCACATCTTATTAGCATGCCAACTATTCCAATTTATTGAAGATTTCAAATAGCAAGCGAATACCCGGATAATAACGTAAAAGAAACCAGGGGGAAAAGGGAAAAGAAAGTGGTGGCTTTATATGCAACAGCAAACAATAATAAGGTAACAAACAATAATGAAACATAAATAAGAACAGTTGGGTCCAGAAACAAGTAAAAATGCTCATTATATCCAGAGGAAAATGCCCTGAGAAGTTTCCATTACAGCGTCTTGGCTTCTGAACTATAAAGCTGATTTAATCGGAAGGGAAGTGTCATTCATGAGAACTTGTATCATAATAGTACTAAGTTTCTTAACTCCTATGAATGCTCAGGTACTTCTTATTCCAACCTTTCTTCGCACCTCTCCTCTCTTCAAGTTTCCAACAATACATTACCAGAACTATCTTCCCCAGACAATTTCTTTAAACTTCTAAACTCCAATTTCTTTGGACTCCTATGCCTTACCAACATTCATTTGGAGAATTATCCTTCACTAGTTCTGCTAGAAGCCCCTAAATTCTTCTCTTCTTACAGCCTTTTTACTCTGGAATCTAGGATAAAGTGTTACACAATTATCCTATGCTACAATATTCACTGCATTTACACTATATCTAGTTAATTAGAATTCAGTTCTATATTAAACATAAAGCAGAGGTAATAGCCACAAAACCACGGATGGAAGCAATATCTGGCTCAGAGACAAATGCAGCCAATATACAGTGGAAACAAAAGCTATAATGCAAAATATTATTGGATAAGCAATTTCCATTATCAGAACCAGAATAAGCCAATACTGATTTGGATCCATAAAGGATTAGTAAATGAATTTAAAGTTAGACAGTACAATTAATAATAAGCTTACCTTGAAGGATCACCATGAGCAGCCAACCAGGGTTCCACCATGGATGCCCCAAAAGCATCGGCAACAGATCTCTGAACATCAGACTTCCTCAAGTCTGTTCCATTGTTGGCCCGCGTGTTCCCCAATGATTTACTGCATTCAGCTAAGTTGGCCTGCTTCGCTAACCAATGCAGCACCTTCAATCCATCCTCAAAGGCTGCCGGATACCGATTCTCAGGTGCTAACCTATACCCAACCGCCAAAACAATTACATCACATACCTTGGCTATTCTCCGGCAAAACAAATCATTCGCCACCGAATCATTGCTACCACTAACGAACCCCCCTCCATGAAACTGCAACATCACAGGCACTCTTCGACAATTATTCTTGGCCGGATTATATCCTCCATAAACACCATTTTCGGATTTCACACTTGCATCATCGGGGCTGAAGCCGTAGCTATTTCTCCGACTACTTTGATTATGAATATTCTCCCCACGCGGGGTAATACCTCCATTAGAAGAGCCAAAACTGTTCCGGCGGAGAAGGACTTGATTGGCATCGGATCCGGAATCAAAATTGGGTTTTCTACCGAGACCCCTATTGTCCTTAGCTCTAGATTTATTAGGTTGCGATTTGAAATCGGTGTCTGCAGATGCAAGGCAGGTATCAGGAAGGAAGATTCGGACGGATAGAGACGTTAAAGGATCAATGTGGATGTCCTTGGTGGCAACGCCGTCGGTGAATGAAGGATTGGAAGGGGCAATTGATTCCTCATCAGGGCGCGATGTAACACCGAAAGATGAGCTGCTTTCATCCAAGGCATGAGGGTTTTGCATCCGATTCTGCAACCGATGCTTTAACAAAAATTTGAAATAAACACTGTACAATTTAACACCAACGCTTGGCATTTCCTCTTCGTTTCTATATCAACAACATGAACCCAAATGATAACCCGATCTCCTCCAGTCCCAACCCGCCCTAATTCGATTTGAAAACGATAATTCGGGAGCTTAATGCAATTAAAATACTTCCATTCTCGGATTAAATTATTCTTCCGATTCTACCTTAGGGTTTTTGGGATGGAGAAGCGAGAGATCGTAGTTAGTCGGATTGTGTTTGTGCATTCAAGCCGAAGATTCAGCGGTGCGGAAAGAAGGTGAGTGAGAGAGATAGGGAGAGAGGAGAGAGAGAAGAAATGGTGGTGGGCGATAAAATGATAGATTGAAATCAATTTTCATCATCGTAATCATTTTTTTTTCTTAATTTTTTTTTCGAATTTTTACTGTTACCATATTCTTTTCTTGTTTCTACATTGGAATCTTCTTAAAAATAATTTTATATTATTAAATAAATGCAATTCGAGAATATATAAAAATAATTCAAAAAAATTCATTTTAAATATTTCACTCTCTCTCTAACTTCTCTCTAAAAAACACTAACTTTCAACATTAAACCTAACATTGAAGAATATATGGATCCCTTTGAAGATTTTGAGCAAGAAAATGTTGGTTTTGAAATAACAAAATATATTAAATTTTTTTTTTAGTTTTTCGAGCACTTTCGCCCATATGGGCGAAAATTTGCTTGTTTTTTCGCCCATCTGGGCGAAAGTTTGGGTTTAGGAATTTCTGTTTTTTTTTTCTTTTGTATCGGTTTTTTTTTTTTTTTTTTTGTATATTAACAGGGTAATGAAGATGTAAATACGTTTGAAGAATTTTTAGAACCCGAAGAATATATTGATTATGGACATTTATTCACAACAGACCGAATTTTTAATTCGAAAGATCAGTTGGTGGACTGAGCAAAACAAACTGTGATGAAAGCCAACACATATTTAATCGTTAATTGGTATCAGAACTCAATAATATTTTACCGTTGACCGTATGTTACATTGGCTTGCGAGTAATGAGATTCAGTTAGAAAAAAGACGAAACAAATAGTTGCCGATGTAGAAGAAGAAGTTCCAATGAAAAGACGGGGATTTTACGAGAAAACAAAAATGTCAGTGTCCATTTAAATTAAAGGGAGAGCAAATGGCTACAAGCACAACCATGAACTAACTATTTACAATCACGGTCATGCTCAGACTGCAAGACTTACGGAGGAGCAGTTGCAACAAATTGAGCAGTTCAGGAAGAGTCATGTGCCGCCTCGAAACATCCTAGTGAACAAGACATTGGTAATAATTATGTCGTTATGTTAATTAGTTTTATTTTTATTTAAAATGTGAGTTGTTGATTTTGTTTATATTAAAATATTGTACAGGAAGAGAATAATTTGAAAAATTTATAAATAAAAAGGATTTTGTATACTACAGTTATTTATTTAAAAAAAATAAATTATTTGATTTGAGAGACAATTTGGTTAAATGGGCAAACGATCAGGCAAACAAATATATCATTACTACGCATTCTTTGTCAAAAGTAAATTCGCCTTTTATACTAATTATGCGATGTACAATTATTACAGCTTATTATTGAGCTGCGCCGGTGAGCCACTGTCTTACTACGGGCTGAAAAAATACTGATTTTATGAAGACGGACAAGTCACACTGTGAACATGTACAGATTACTCATAGACCATTCAAGAACACACGTGGATCCAAGTTCAAATCAAGTTCAGAATCAGCGTTTTGGTGCCCGTGTCGGAAGTCGAGATAGAGGCCGCAGTAGTGAACGTAGTTATCCTCCCTAATGTGAGTTCCCTTACATAATTTCACACGTTTCATATAACCTTTAATTGAAAACTGGATAGATTCTCCGAGAATGGTGATATTAAATTATATAATGATTAATGACCATTATACGCTAATAATATTATCAACATAAAAATTAACAAATAATAAAATTCTAATGACAATTAACTAAATGATTAAATTAAATAATTCATAATTATTATAATTATAAAATTTAACTAAGTAACATAATGGATTCCTACATAAAACCACATAATAATATAAATTATATAATCAAAATCCAACAATTAATTATCATATAAATATAAACAAGTGAAACACTAACATAACAACTCCATCATCATATGAAATTAAATAAAAAACTAATATAAGAATATAATATATTTTTTAAAAAATATTTAATATAACAACATAAATAATATTATAATTAAAAAATTTTTAAAAATAGAAATTTCGAGAAAAGGGCTTCTGGTGCACGAAATGGAATGGTGCCCCAGGCAATGGCACGCGACCTCCTTTTGTGCGCACCAGTAGATGGCTCATAAAACCTTCCGGTGCCTCAATGGCTAGATTTTGGGCACTTTCTTCATTTCTTCTTTATCTTTCGATCAAAATAGCGTAGATAAAGAAGAAAAGAAAGACAGAAGTCTCTCTCTCTGAGTTGGGGTAACCACTTCGACGAAACCTGTGGATTTGAGTAGATCTTCCTTTAAAATCTTTAAAATGTAAGAGAGAGAGAGAGACTTGAAATCTTTAAAACAGAGCCTTTTGAGATCAAGAATCAACATCAAAGCCATTTTTAACACAGATTCTGCTTGAAATCTTTAAAACAGAACATTTTGAGTTCAAGAATCAACATCAAAGCCATTTTTAACACAGATTCTGCTCCAAATGATGAAATTCCTGCAGTGAATTCTCAAGTAAAATCATATCCAACTTCAAGAATTTGTTGGGTTCATGGGAATTGAATTATGAAATGAGCTCAGACAACAACATTGTTATGAAACAGTGAAGTTCAATGTTTCAGTTTCTTTTTTTTTTATCTACAGAAGCATTTCAGATTAGACAACAAAGTCTCAAACATGTCATCATGATGATACATATATATATATATATATAATTGCATATTAAGAGTACACCAAATTGAAACCCAAATTCAAAAATATCTAAACAGATACCTGCAAAATGAAGCCTTTCAAAGTTATCATTCTAAAAGCTAACAACCAAAAGCCAATTTCTCCATGAAAATCGCCTCCAGAGAACAGTTAAAGAGACCGTAAACCTGCTGCACGTACTTTGTCCACCAGTTCCATATATGTACAGTCCTCTTCTGAACCAGAACGAGAACAGTTTACGCCTGCAGAACGGTGTTCTCCACAACATCGTGGGAAACTGACCGGGAAAGAATCTGATAATTACAAGAAGGGGAAACATGCAAGGAAACATTATGTCCCTCTCTTCAAAATCCACCTTCTAGCTCGATATACTTCCATCCCCCTTCTTGGTCAGCACACCAATTCAGCAATCAGAGTTACATTTCTTCAATCAAGGACATCCTACTTCTCTAGCCAGATGGCGCGTGGGGGTTCATTCTGCGAGGGACAAGCACTGGTTCATTACTTGATGCTTTCATAGCTGCAATCTCTTCTAAGCGTTTCCAAGTTGCTTCACGTTTCATCTTCATATCCTTTTCCTGTGCTTCATCTTCTTGAAACTTGAGCAAGCACTCTTCAAACAGCTCCGGATCAATATCAGAGAAGATTTTGCGAACATTGAGAGTCAGGCCTTGTACTGCCTGATTCCAGTGGTTCCTGGCATTTTTCTCCAGTGCAGGAAAGATAATTGGCAGTATAACTTTGCGATTTTGTTTGATGAGGTTCTCTATATGATCATTGTTCCACAAAAATAAAGCCCTCTCAGCCACCTGTATATCCAAGAGCGAGTGACATTATATATATGCTATCAGTTGATATGACAAAAACGGACAGTACAAAGGATATCCAGAATAACTTTACCTATACAAAATTACATGAAGCATGAAAATTATCTTGTTAGACAAATGTTTTCTGTATCATAATCATCTGAATTCAGAAAAATCATTACAACAAACAAGGCCAGGTTAAGAGAAACTTAGAGCAGATACTATGATCAACAACGAAACATGTACAAAATCACAGTAAAACAAATATCAATTGATTGTAAAAATTGCATATTCATTTGCTTCTTCTATGACTTTTCCTTTCCGTTACTCTATCTTGTTTTTGGAAGGAAAATTGAGTCATAAAAGCCAAGCATGCGCCAAAGAAATAAAGAACACTAACAGAGGTTTCAGTGCCTTAAGCAACTTATTGAATTTTCCCATCAACTTACCTTTTCTTTCCTTTGGTCCCCCCACCCACCCCATTGAATGTAAAGGTGGCAAGAAGAACTAATATCAGACTTGGAAATTACAAGTGGGTGCATTTATTACAGGACTCTTTTCTAGGATCTCCCATCACTTCAACCACATCTATAAGCATATGATCGTGCCCATCAAAGCCTTCATTAAGCCACAAACTGCATGAATTTTAGGCTAATTAGCTGGTCCAATAACTCTTGTGGATCAGGTATTAATTTAGGTCAGTCTATGGCACAAGTTCATGGGGTAGGCATAATTTAGATGTTGATTATGCCAAAAGCTATGATCATTCTCAAACTTTGCCTGAGACCTACTTTTTAAGTTTATGTCTAACTTCATAGGCCCTTGCAATACCAATCAGGAGCATTATATGGTTAAGAAGAAGAGTCGAAGAATCTCCGAGATATTAAATCTTGAATTTGACATAAAATCTTGTGCAAACATGCACTAGTAGCTGACTGTGTAACCACAATATAAATGGTGATTTAGATGATACAAATTCAGAAAACAACAGTCTTTCCAAAACTCGGCCAAAAAATGAATTATGGAGTCTAAACATCTTCCCAAGCACTCCAATGTCCAATTAAAAATATAAAATGGGTGATAAGAGTAGCAGCATTACAAACATAATGAGTTAAAAGTATCCAATCATCAGTAACACTAAGTGTAGGTCCAAGCAACATTATGTATTCAATGCACTAACAGAAATATTATAATTTCTCAGAGAATCCAAAAAGCCAACCTCATAAAAGAGAATACACTCTGGGCATGAGAAATTCGAAGGAAATTCTAATCCCAAACTATCAGGAATCATTTATCTCAAGAACCAACACTACGTGCAAGAAGGATCTTTTACATATTCAAAACTGAGGTATTGGAATACAAGTTTTGATCTCCAATTATTACCATTACTCAGACAAACAGAACACAGCTGCCCTCAAAATGCCGCTAAGGTATTTTTACCATCCTTGTAACTTGAAAAAGAGGTTAGTTAATTATCTCTATTGGCTTGAAGCTGGAAAAAACTTACAATAACAAGTTTCATCCTCAAATCTATTCAATACTGTTCGAGACTAAAGTTTTAAAACATTGTTTAGCTCTCTTCTGATCTATTTAACCCAAAGTTAGCTTGCTTGCTTTAAAGCTGAAGAATATGTTAATAGACCCACCCCCCCCCCACAAGTGACAATGACAGGATCCCACATATCCCATTGTTATAATAAAAGAAGCCAAACATACAAGGAGCAATTCACAGGGAATAGATGTTGCATAAAGTGTGTAATTCCTGTCTGCTTGCAGCCCTCTCATATATTGTTAAGAAACACCTAGAGGGAGAAGACATTTGGCAAGAGTGGTGAAGTAAAGCAACCAACCTGAAAATGTGAACTACTGAGGCAGCGACCAATCTGCCGGAACAAAGGTACCATGCAGCGCTGAAATTCTGGAGGCTGTGTTGCTTCCAAGACCTCTTCCAGCTCTCCCAGAAACATAACCTCTTTTGAACTGTTGGTGATTGGCCAATACTTCAGCAAACCCCGAATGACGGTATCGGCAAGTTTGCAATCTTTTTCTACAAACTGTGTTATGCAATAAGATAATTGCTGATGGTACATAGGTATGCATTTGGGTTTGTGCAGTGGAATAAGAGCACGGACAAGAAAGAGTTTGTGCTCTTCTTTCAGCGGCAAGGCAAACCCATTGATTATGCTGCCCAAAATTTCCAAAAGCTCCGCAATTCCATTATGCTTTTCAGTTTCAAAAATGAAACGGTAAAATATATTGTTGATTGCTTTTCTAATGAAGGGACGGTGCACCATGAACTTTCCATATATGCGGTGAAGAACAGTCTTCAAGTACTCCCTTTCTCGGGGATCTTCTGAATCAAAGAGGTCCAATAATCGTAGCACAAAAGAGTGATCAATGTATCTCTTGGCCAACTTTGCATCTGTCTCTGGTGATGCAACAAATCTGAGAAGGAATTCATACACAATTTGCAAATGAGGCCACGCAGGGTCCATAAGTGGTTCTTCTTCTTCCAGGTCAAAGCCTTCTAAGACTTTATTTTCCCTAGGCTGAGTACCTAGAGTCCTGAACAAATTTGCCGATACCATTTTTATGATTTCTTGCATGACAGTTTCACTAAATTTCCCGCTTGCAGAAGTAACATAATCAACAAGCTCAACCAGTGTCTGTCTTTTGATGTCTTTTTCTTTCAAATTTTTCGTTGGATCAGTGAAGTCAAAGACAACACAACATAGGTTAAGTTTCTTGATGAACAGATTTGGCTTCTCAGAATTCGGAACATCTCTGAAACTAGGCAAGGCCTCATAAGGAGCTGCTAAATTTCCGTTTAGCTTTGTGTTTAAAGCTTGGGGAAGTTTATTTCCATGATTCAGTCCTGGATTAGGAGTAGAATTGGCAGCTGGAACAGAACTAGCATTGGAATTCCGAGAATTTGAGACGTCAGTGCTTCTTGAACTAGTAGAAGCATTTGACGGGAAGGCTGATGCTCCTCCATCACGATTTTCTGCTGATTTAGATGGCTTCCGCGGAAGCCTATTAAGTATCTGTTTGATCATCACTTAATTACAAAGCACAACCTACTACTACAATGAACAGGTCTTCCCAATCAAATAATATTAGACCAAAGGACCACTGTCAAAAGAAAAGACATAAACAAATAAAACTCCGATATTTATCCAGATTTGAAACCACCTGCTTCTCCCAATGAGAACCCACTCCCATTATCTAAGCTTCTCATCATCCTCCCGACCGCAATTACACCACCATGCATGCTCCATGTAGATTAAAGTCATTCCAGCTTCTTTCTACAAAAAGAGAGGAGAAATTTTTTAACAAAATCCAATTTGTTTCACGAGAAGCCCAAAATAACAGCTTTGGGTGGTAGATTTCCCAATAAGCTGCAATACGGAAAAAAATCCTTTTAAATTCGAAAAAGGTATCTTTCTTCCACCATTCTTAATTAACATAAATGGCCCATTTATGAGGGAGACAGAAACCCCAGATGCAAAAATCAAGTGCCAATTATAAAAGAACACCTAAAATCCCAACCAAACCATAACAAAAGTACACAAATTATGCATCTTAAAGCTCGATATCACCTGCTAGGGCAAAGGCTAGATGTTTAATCAGCTCAGCTATTCTTATCCACCCTTTTTAAAAAAGATTCTCAGGGACTTTAGCTAGATCAAGAGACACCAAGATCTGGGCATGATCTACAAAACCCAGATAGCATTCTTCATCAAGAATCGCCTAAAAGGCAGTACCAAACTAGCAGAACAAAAAATTTACAAGATAAAACATAAAAAGCACCATTAATAACACAAACCCAATACAAGAAAAGGTCTTAAATTACACAAAAAAGAAGGAAAAAGAGAGTAAAATACTACAAAATTACGAGTTACTGATTCTTACATGCAGTTTATCATCTGTTATTGATAAGAGATTAAAGCAGAGAGAACCTCTACAGAGTGGAAAAGATTGAGTCTTCGCGAGTTGGGTCTCAGTGATCGAAATCTGGGAGGGAGCAGACCAACTCAGGAGAGAGAAAGAGAGAGAAAAAGGGGCAATGGGTTAGCGGAAAGCAATCTCTGGATGTAGTTTTTGACGATGTTAGTACTCACTACTATATTTGTTTTTTTTTGTTTTTTCAAAAATTCTTTTCTCTTTCTCTCCCACTCTATAATTATAATTTTGTCTGAAAATTTACATTCAAGATCTTTAAATTCATTTCCTTTTTTATTAAAAATATAAATTTCCTTTTAATACTAATTTTCTTCTGCAGTTTATCTCTTACCACATCCGTCTCAATCTATCTATCATTTTAAAACGCGATAATTAATAGTTGAATGAGTAAAATTATTCTATTAAAAATATGAAAACTTTAAAAATTATATTTAAGCATTTATTGAATTCTACACTTCAATAATAGTATAAGTATATGTAGAAAAACAAAAAAAATATTTATTTAGGTGATGGAATAAATTAATAGGATAAAAATAAGATTTAAGATTTATTTTTTATTAAGAGGTATATTAAATAATTCTTGTCGATAAATTTTTATTTCATTTTCATTATAAATTTCATCATAATTCTCGTATTTTTTTACTTGTCAATTTGTAATTTTAAGACAATAAATGCAAAACAATAATTAATGAATTTTTCATATCATATCCTTTTATTACTAATAAACTCCAACACATTTTTATTATTCTAATATGAAAACTAATAGAAACAATAACGAAAAGAGAAAAAATTTAAAGAATATTCTATTTTATGTAAAAAATATTTACAATTATATATATTTTTAATAATATTATATTTAAAATGTGATAAGTAAAAACAAACTGATACCTTATATTATAAAAAAATTATCATCCAAGTAATGTCTTCATTATTTGCAATTGTCATATTATGATTTTAAGAAAATAATTTTAAAATAATAAGTAATAAACTTTTTTATATTATATCTATTATTAATAACAAATTATAATATGTTTTTATTATTCTACTATAGAAATTAATATAAACAATAACAAACAAAAAATTTTATATTTTAATAATATTATATTTAAAATATGACAAGTAAAAATAAACGGGATATTTTTTAGTGTAAAAAAAAAAAAAAATCATTCAAGTAAAGTCTTCTCTACCTGAATTGGCAAAAGCATGATCAAAATTATGATGTGATGTACTGTACTGCTACTGCTGCTGCTGCCTCTTTATTCTCACTTTTGGTTTCTCCAGATGTAGAGATTTCCTAAATTGGACCCAATCTGCCCTTGGGATTCATGGGATGTCCACTTTTTTCTTCTTGTTTTTGAGCTCACTGAAAGGACTAAATTTGAATTTCACTTCAAAAAGATAAAGATTAGGCACATGCGCGCTTTCTTGGTACGTGCGGACCTGAGAGAGCAAGTGGATTTTCCCTCGTACAACTTATGAGTGAGAGAGTGAGCTGATAAAAGGAACTCCCCTACTTTTTCCAAAATAGTGCAAATTTCGGTACCAAAAGATAAAATTTCTCGTCTACAAGATTTTTATCAAATTGTTCGATGTTCAGACTAAAAATTTGTGCACACAAGGAACCACCTCTCACATTAAAAATGTTAAAATTATCACATTGCCGTTAACCCATGCAGGCAAAATTCTGCATTCCTCATCCAGCTCTCCCTATCCTACTTTCTGTAACATTTTGTATAATATTTTATATAACAAAGATTTAATTTATTTTGCTCTTAAAGAAGTGGTCAAATAACCTTTTAAACTATAAAAAACAATGTCACAATATACCCCTCACTATAAAATGACTACTTTCGAAATTACAAAATTGATACCAAAGTTAGGATTCAAATCCTAATGACCCACTTTTTTTAATAAATCATGTTGACTCATCGACCCTGCAGACTGGAAACCAGACAACAAAGAATCACACTGCTGCTGTCAGGATTTGAACTTTAATCCTTAGTACAAACTCTGCGGTCTCAAAACTAATTGAGCTATGTATTAACAAAGGTGTGGTAAAAGCTTAATGACTTGATAATTGAGAAGAGACTATAGAGTAAAACTTTAAGTTAGTAAAATCATTAGAAGCATTGAAAAACCTTTGATAAATGTCAATTTCACTTGCAACTTGTTGTGAGAGTCTTCATTTATATTATAAAAGTGGTTCTAGGCACACCACCTACTTCACTACCATTTCCTATTTTCATTCTCAGGGACAGCCAAGATACCCACCCTTTTAACAAATACAGAATTTTGAGAAGACAACAAATGAATAAAGTCATTATTGAAGGCGATTCCCGACCAGAAAGCTCTTAAATTAATCAAATTGACATCGTGGAAAACATCTAGAACTATTTTTAAGTACATTTTTCCTGTTAATTTAATAAGAGGTCAAGCCCTTCATACCAACCTAACAATGACATTCTTCTGGAGCCCAAACAAGAGAAGGAAAAAAAAAAAAAAAAAAAGAAGCAATATGTATGCATTAGTAGTTTATCATCAACAGAATTGACACTTCAATCAATACTGGATACAAAGGAATGATGGCTCAATAGTCCGGTATCCTGCCTGCTATCATCATCAAACAAATTCCCCCTTCCAGCAACATATCTTGAGGTGGAAATCCATTGGCAGCTTGAATATCTAATTTCACAATCTCTAAGAAGCGGCAAGTGTTGCCGCTTGTCAAACAATGCAGATTTCAGAGTCTGCGCATCTTGGAGGCCTAGTAAGAAACATAAAGAAACTAGTTCCCCCCCCCCCATATCCTACGTACGTATGGATTCTATGGAACACATAAAAGGGAGTAGTTATCTAAAGAAAAGAACTTACAAATAATACAAGCACCAAGTCCATAAACAGATTGCAGCACACGATATCACAACCAAGAAACAAAGAGGATTGCGTAGGAAATATTGAGGTCTCCAGGATATGCTTCAGCAAGGTTTTTGGACTTTGACCTTCTTCTTTTTTTTCTCCAATGGACTTTGACTTTTAATGTTCCATCAGAGCAGTTTCAGTCTCTGACAATGGAGCTGCAATGAAAAAGCCAGTTATTGTCAATGACGGGGGTTTAGATATGGGGGATTCAGGGGCTAAAACAAGATCCCAACAGTTGAGAAATCGTGGTTCACAGCATACAATCTCACAAATTCCGTCCCACATTGCATAAAGAAATTAACTATTCCACATGGCCCAAAAATCAATATCTTTTCTACGATGGAAAAAGGCTAAGACACGAAGTATTGATCTTGTAAAACAGAAATATGTAAGTTAATGAAAAATAACCAACGTACCAAGCAAGTCCTCATATGAATCTGTCAGAGATGCATCCATCAGCAGAGGAGGTGAGAAAACTTGATCCTGACCGTCATCCAAATCATAAAAAGATCTATGTGCATCAGAAACTGACGAATTTGAGCCAACAGCCGAAAGAAAACCATTTACGCCATCATAATCATCCAGTGATTCCAGATCGTTTAGTATTTCTGCTCCTTCGTACTTGTTTCCAATATGACTATCCAAAACATGAGGTTCATGCTCTGAAGAATCTCCTTGAGATGTGAACAACTTTTTAGTTCTCACAGAATTTGGTTTCTTTTCCAGGCCAATTCGGGAGAATCCAGCCCCTGGAAGTGGTACAAAGTAGTGCTCTGAGCTATCATCAGAACGACTGTCGAGAGATGATTCCAAACTGTAGGATTGAGATGAAAGAGCTGCTTCTCTCACAGATTTCTTCAGGTTATGAACAAAAAAATTATCATGGTCTGCAGACAGATGTAGAAACCACATTCAGAAACAGAAAAAATCGGCTTTCTCAAGACTCCAGAAGCAGAGAGTAGAATAGAAAAAGAAGAAACCTTGGGGCAAATTATCAACAGGACTGGTTGACACAGGATGCTCCGAAGATTTTTGGTCTGAGGTATTTCCAATCTGATTTGCTTGAGCTTGTGATTGTCGCTTCTGCATATTTCCACCTTTTCCAGAAGAATTTGGTGTTAAATTAAATAAGTGTGGGAGCTTGAGAGCAGGGGGGCTAGCAGATGTTTTTTCAAGCTGAATGCTTGAGAGTCGAGAGGTCATATCAGCAACCTCATCAGCGCTATTTTCCTGGATAATGAAAGTTCATTAGGTTATCCAGAAGAAATTTCACAATACTGAACAAATTTAAGTTATACTAAACAATCCCCCCCCCCCCCCCCCCTTCTTTTCCCCCAGACAACATGAAAAAAGAGGGACGCAGCATTCTTAGAACAATGAATCATCCAAAAGATTACCAATGTCCTTCCACTGCTCTGAGCCTGGATAGGGGAATTTGAACGACCGTGGTGTTTGGCCAATGGATGAAGACTGGATGACAGGCGATTAACTTCTTCTGTGAGTTCTGACACCGAATTCTGTATAGCTGGGGCAACTTCCTTCAGTTGATTAATAAGCACCTATCCAACAAAATAACAAAGAGCGTATCAGAGAATTAAGAAACTAAAGCACCAATGAACTAAATCAGCAATGGTACAACTAAATTCATGATATAGCTGAGAAGGGTTTCATAGCACAAATATGAAGAAATCATCGTAGTTCCTAATTTTGCATAAGAAAATAAAATTGAAGAAGCATCCTGATATGGGACTCTTCACCTGTATGCTAGCTAAATGTTGCTTATGTTCAGCAAGTGTTGCAGCTAAGGATTCAGCATGTCCGCTTGTATCACCCTCCTGGGCATTTCGTAAAAGCTCCGGGCCCTCTCCATCATTGGCTTTTGCCTGCAAAATAATCCACCGAATGTATAATATCACTGAATCATAAGTTAAGATTCATAAAAATGTTGCAAGTAGTATAAACAGCATTTCCAAAAGATAATAAAATAGGAATGCAGCAACACTGCCATCTAACGGCATATTAAAGAAGCTTTTCATTGAAGCAATTGAAACAAATAAAAGGTAGATATTAAAAAAAAAAGCAAGATGTCAATTGAATGATTTAATGAAATGTATATGCTCTGCCTCATCCTAGCTGATGAAGCTCAATCAAACTAACGGAAAAGCAACCCTTCCAAAGTTGTGGCCAGAATACAATTTTTGGTAACATGCAGACTGGTGCCTAGTCTAGAACCTTGAAACTGCTGAAAGAAAGCTGTTATGGTGTGCCAAAGGGGAGAATGAATTATAAAGCTTTTCAGAGCCAGTAAATGACTGCTCCCAGTTGTGCAGAACAAAAAATTTCCAAATATGATACTAAATATTATGGATAAGAATGCTGGCTTTGATAATATGCTAATAAACAGTTGTGTTAAAATATAGGGAAGAGAGTGGGCGGGCAGACAAGGAGATTTTCAAGTAAGGAAGGGTAGTGCTTGTTCCACAGAGGTAAAAGCATACCAATTGAACGGATTGTTTATGAATACGTTGCAAGGCATGGGTCCAACGCCGCAAAACCTCTGCGATGTCAACAGTGGGTTGGCCTCTTGCACTTCTATCTTCTATTCGAGAAAACTTTTCATCATTTCCTTGACCATAGGTAGAATCCAAACTGCTTTTATGCTTTTCTCTATTTACATCAGTTGGTGAACCATCACTCTGCTCATTCTTATCTGAATGGGATGAACCTAATTCAGAAGGTGTAACCAGAGAACTCTGATCCATCGCTGCAAGCAAAGATGAACCAGATATGCGATACCTATAAAGTAAGCTACAAATTAGCAACTTCTAGCCAGTCAACAAGGAGCAACATCACATAGAACAAATATTACCTGTGTTCACGATGAGCAATAAGATCTTCAATAGGGCCTGAAGCAAGAACTTCATGTTGGCCTAAAAAAAGCATAATTATCGAGGTGAATATGAGGAATTGCAGAAATAAATGATGATCTTTTCTCTGCGTATATGTTATTTCAGGGAATAAGTAAACCTTTCCTGTCGCTCAATGCAACATCAAAACAACTAATTGCCATATTTGGAACCAAGAGTAATCTACGTAAACTCAGAAGACTTCAAAGATAATGCTTAGGTTACTCTACAAGATGTGTGGATACAAAAGCTGTATCCTAATACCAAAACTCTACAAGCCAACATGCATGGACAAATCTTCCTACTTTCTGTTCAGCCAGTTAACACTGTTTTTATTTGGAAGCAAATGATTTTGACAATTCAGCTTGTACTTTCCAAAATGAGCCCTTCGACAGAAGAAACATAAATTGCAAACCAAATGACATATCATACAATATTCAAATTAACTGCAAAACAAAAGCAGACAAGATATTAAATTCTTTACAATTCAAAAAGTTTCCAAAATGATACTCACTCTTACGAGATAACAAGGAGTCCCATAAGCGAGTTGCTCTTTGAACCATATGGGAATTCTGACTTGAACTAGATACAAGTTCATCCCACAATTCACCTTCCAACTTCACTTTATTCCTCAAATCATGTAGTTTTTCCAGCTCTTGCTGCAGATAAGCCTGAACCAACCAGTTTCAAAAGGAATACTCAAGCTAAAAGTTTATTCCAGTGATACATGATGCAAAAAATAGGAGAAAATCCATCAGAAGAGACATCATACCTCTTCAGCACAAAGACCACGGAACTCTGCTGTCATCTCATGAGCCAAATTAGACCACATTGCCTGTCTACGCACTGCTGTCTCAGCATTCTTGAGAAATCTTCTTCTTTCAAGGGCTATTCTAGCCTGTCAACAACCCATATCAGCAAGATACACACACACACACACACACACAAAAAAAAACAATTCCCTTTAAATCATTTACTAAATTTATATTGTCATAATTTGAAACTCGATAGTAGGCATAGGCTAAGAACTATTTAGCAAGCCACCATGTCTAGAAAATAAGATCGAGAAAAATAGCAATCAGCTTTCAATGAAAAAAAATGAACAAGAATAGGGAAACCCAATGAAGGACATCACCTTGGTTACAGGTAGTAACGTGGCTGCATGTGAAAAAGCTACATCTGTCAATGAAGCAGGCAGCGGATTAGAAGATACATCTGCAGCAAAAGTTCGCCTATGAACCTCTCTCAATGCGTGTAAAGAAAGTTGCCACAAAAGTTCAACAAATCTGCAAACAGAATAAAAAGATATTGTTGTCTCGAGTATGCAAGGGAAAACAGTTCTGGCATGTCTAAAAGGACTGGAATTTATGATTGTTCAAAAGAATCTGTTTAGAACTCGAAGTAGAAGTGCAATAACGAGTGAGAATAGTGCGTTTTTGTCTGAGTTGAGGACCTACATTTCAAACTAAGGAATCGATTCATATTATTTCCAATAAATACGCGAATATGATTATTTCTTTAGCCAACATAGCAGATATAGAGGATGACAAACAATCATCCAATGCAAGAGAGGCATGGTAGAATAATATTACAGATCACTATAAGTGTTCTCATTTCCATAAACTGGTTGTAGTTTTGGATAGGATTCATAGGTTAATAAAGGATAAATTGTAGAATCCCTTAAATTTGGAACAGGCAATCATCAACCTTTTCCATAAATAACAGGAGCTCTTCCTAAAACAATATGAAGTGATGAAACCTTGTAAAAGTTCTTTCAGTCAGTGCTGTGAAGATTGCTTTGGGTATTACCATACTGTAACATGTTTCTATGGCTGAAAGCATAAAGCACCGTGTGTTAAGTATGGTTGCACCAGCACAGTCAGCATCATAAATTCCAACTAACAGGTAATACGGATAAGAGCTGGTGTGATACTAGACTAGAGATTAGTTTTAGTGATACTCTAAAACCGTTTAAAGTTCAGTACATGAATCCTTTAACTCTTAATACCAGATTCTACAAATGATACCTACTAGGAGAAGGGGTTAATGCTTGTGAATGATTCTCAAGTAATGAAAATAACCAAGATGCTGAAGTGATTGCTAGAACAAACAAACAAGGACAACTAATCAATCTTATCTTACTTCCTCCTAGAAAATATTAACAGCAAAAAAGAAAGTGAGGTTTCTGTGTAAGCCAAACCTTGGTCCGCAACAAGTAGCAAGAGAGGAAACCCTGGAATTGCTCCTGGGAAGTGCACCTTGAGATTCCAGCTCACTTATAATACCTTGAACAACCTAATATTTATGTTTTCAAACATTTCAATCTCAAATCTGTAAATTGAACTCAAATACCATGAACAGTAGTATAATTAGTATTAACTAACTATCACCTTCCGAAAATCACGAGATTGCGCGGAATCGAAAATTGGCCAGACCTTATCAAAGTCCTGGAAGATCCTCCACATTATAAAATGAACAAAAATAATAAATAAAAACCAAAGCAAAGATCGAGAGGATATGGAAATGAAAATTTCAAAATACTAATAACAAGAGATGAATACTTTAGCGGATTGAATTGGTCCTCTAAGAGAAGATAATATGAAGTATAGAAGCTGTTCGCCCAATTTAGGGTTGGAGTGCCGGAAGAGTCCAACTCGAGGAGTGCCGTTGTTCGCTCCGATTCCGATGATCGCCGGATCCAGCCCTAACAACAAACAATTAGTGTACATTGCACTCTCTAGCTCTATCTCTCTTTCCTTCTCTCGGTCCATCGTCATCAGAAACACATAAACAACACCTCCCTATCCCTTTCTCTCTCTTTCTCTAGCTTTCTCTGTCTAGAATTTTGCTTCTTGTTTTGAGAAGAGAGAAGCTCTGCGTTTGTGTTGCTCGGTTTGGTTGGTCTTTTCCGATTTAATTCAACTTTTAATATAATTTGTAATTTCTACAAAGATGAAGTCCTTTCTCGATAAATAAATTTAATTTCTGACTTTTTGAAAATTGATTGAGAAATGATTTTTTAAATCAGAAGGGTCTGAATTTGAATTTTTTCGGTTTTTTGCGCTGTGGGACCCGCGAAGTGACGAAGGAGTCACGTTTTGGCCTATTGGAGAAAATTTTGAAATGCGGAGGAGGGCTGTTAGTAGCTAACGTGCACCGCTGAAATTTGCCGGCCAACTCCATAAATTTTGCTGTTTCCGGCAATTTTACTTTTAATCTGATATTCGACAGTCATCTATCATCTGAGAGAAATTACGAATACAATATTGATATCCGATATTACATGTTCTTTAAATGATTCGAACTCAAAATCTTTCATTTAACATTACTTCTGAATAGGGACGAAACCAAGACAAAAAAGTTGAGAGCTGAAGAATAATAAAAAAAATTTGGTAGAATTTCGTATATTTTATAGATGCATTCAAAGTACAAAACTATTCAAATCATTCTAAATTTACAAATAAAATACCAAGTTTTAGGTTATATTGAAAAAAAAAACAAAAACTGAGGGGCTTGAAGGTAAAACACTTAAAAATTCTATAAGCTTTAAAATTTTCTGGGTGGGCCACCCCCTGATTCCGTCCCTGCTTGTGAAGATACCTAAATATGAAGGATCTTAACACTAGTTTGGTTCGCGCAGAGGGAAGAAGAGGTAAAGTAGCACTATTTACTTTTATTATGGAAAGTTTATTCACACGGACTTTCCTCTCTGTTTTATTGAGGTGATGAAAGGCGAGAGATAAATAATTTTTTATTATATAATTTACTATTATATTAACTGCACAAGATTATGATTAATATATATATGAGGTAGGATTTTAATTTAAAATAATTTTATAATAAACTGATTTGTAATATTATAAATTAGATTTTTAACATCGTTTACGTCCAAATCCATCCGTTTTGGGAGGGTTAATTTGCCGACGTAGAGGGAAAAGTTCCCCCTCATCATTTTCATCTTATCCACTTTTACGTTGCAGCCAAACGTAAATAGCACAATTTACATCATAATTTACATCCTCTTCTATTCCCCTTCCTAATTCACCCGAATCAAAGTAAGGTTGGCTTTCCTTCTAGTTTAACTTCTCAAAATGTCCATTTATTTTTCTTTTCTTTATTTTTTTAAATATATAATATTCGGTCCTCTAGCCTAACTAATTCAGTTTAGCATTTGTTTATATAAAACTCTCTCAACTGCACTAAATTAATCAGTGATTTTATTATATTAATGTATAAAATTTGAAACCCCTCAGTAGCAAGAGTATCCAAATAATGAGAGTTGCGCTAATTGAATTATTATTTTTTTATTTTTTAAATAGTATCTGAGTTTTTGACTTAACTGATTTATTCATAATCTTTTAAGTACAAACTTCTCCTAACACTCTAAATCTTATCCCTCATTTAAGTTTAGTTTTTTTTTTTTTTTTCTCCTTTTGTTCTTGGTACCAAAATAAGGATGCTTACTCAAATAAAAGAATTGGAATTCACTTTCTACTATCTTCTAAGGATGCCTTTCTAGTAGGCCTATTAACTTGGGGGCTAATCTATCCCTTTATAAAATTTTATTTATATTCAAGTTGTGCTATAAATCATGTTAGTGCAGATATTATGGTCTACATAATTGGAGGTAATAATTTTTTAACGTGGACTATGGGCCTCTTTTGTATGCCATTTTGATATAAATATACAATTTATATAAAAAATAATAATTTTTATAAATAACCAAAACGCTTTAAACAAGTTAATATGAACATACTTCAATTGGTCATAAAATTATAGAGTTAGTAATAAGTAGGGCTGTAAACGGATCTAAACGGGTACGATACTTTCTGTACCAGACTCAAACATTTTATAGTGAAATATGGACTCAGATCCAAGTCCAAATTCGCCAGATATAAAATTTATGGATCCAGACCCTATTCTCAAAGGTCTGGAGTAGGGTATGAGTAATACTTGTACCCGTATGCAATTTTTATATATTTTTTATTATTAAATAAAAGTATATATAACAAATGATAACCCTAAAATGAAAATTATAACTGGATTAGTATAATTTATTTAACATCTATTTCAGTAAATACAATCTTTAAACATCTCAAAAATTTTAAAAAATATTACATGCAAAATCCTCACAAATACGTTAAGCTAACAAAAACAAGACTCCTAACTCAACACAATATAAATTATGTATTCATAAAAAAATATAAAATAATATAATATATATAAATATATGTTATTATTTTATTATATAGGGTATACGGGTTTGGGTATCACAATACCTATCCAGACCTATTTATTAGAGGTTATACAGATATGGGTACGGGTGTGTATCTGCGGGTATAAATTTGTAACCATATTCGTTATAAATGGGCACTGACCCGTTCAGGTACGATTAAAATTCACCCCGTTTACAACCCTAGTAACAAGGATCAATGTTCAAATCTTGACAGCGGCAGTGCACAAATTTCAATCTCTCCAATATAGGATGATTTCTTATACGCGCCATAACCTAATATCTAATTTGTAAGTTCGTTGAGTTACTATGATTTACATGATTCTCTTTCAAGTTTGCGGCTTATTGACTTATTATAAAATAAGATTTTGGAATGAATTAATTGGGCTAAGCCCATTAGCAAAAAAAAAAAAAAACCTATATATAAGGTAGTCCAAGGCACAGGAGCCGAAGCCCTAACTCGAAATAATTCTTAGTCGAGGAATAGGCCCATTTTCTCAGTTTTGTCTAGAGAGGCAAAGCCCAACAAGTAAAAAACCCGATCGACTTGAGGAGTCCAGGGGACGAAAAGAATAGTCCTAGAACAAACGTGCGGAGTGTGAAAGCTAAAATTCGAAGAAAAAACGCAGAAATGAGTGAAAGAACGGTGGCGGAATTACTATGAATCGAAGAAGATCAGGAAGCTAAGCAAAAAGTTCGATTTTTGTTTATTTTTTAGCTTGATTTGCTAATGAATGTTGATTCTCCCCCAGCTCTTAAGCGGAAGAGATTCTCCACAATTCATCCAATGGACTTCGAATCGGCTAAGGTCTTATTGATTTTGTTTTTGTATTGGTTTTTCTATTTTCGAATTCTATATATACTTCTATTGATCATTTTCTATGAATTTTATGACTTATATTACTATTGAATTTGAATTTTGAACCGTTTGATTTGCACAGATAGTTCCTGTAATCTTTTGTGGAACTCGTTGGACATTCATTAGATTGTTTTGGAATGGATGCAATTTCTTCGTCCTTAGTGTTGTTTAATTGTTGGTAAATTGTTTGCAGTTGAGATAGCTTATTATCACCAATTGGTGATCATTTTATAGTTTATGTATAGTCTTAAAGTGCACTGACAGTTGAAACAAGCTGGCTCTCAGTCATTGATTTTAGTACTTGAATGGCTGAACTTGGAGTTAACTAGAAGTAACTGGCTGACATTCATAATCACAGGATGAACTTGTCTCTATTTTGGAACTTGTTATAATGTTCTTCAAAAGACTATTCACAATAAATCCTAAAAGTAAGCTACCTTTTGCTCCCTTGCGAGCTAGCTTGAGATGGATGGATGCTGAACATTGTATGACTATCTACTAAATTAATCTGCAAATTTTGTAGAACAGGCTATGCATACCGGAGTCCATTGGATTCTTGGGAACTTAAGATTGTGTCATTCTTGTTCCTTTCTCTATTCATAAGTTTACCTACTATCATATGTTTAGTCAATCAACAAGGGATATCGCAAGTACTTGTTGCGAAAATTTATCTTGTACTTTGATGATTCTCTTTTTAACAACTCAATTATCTTATTTAGTTCTCACTAATTTCAGGCAAAGCTTGCTGCTGCTAAAGAAAAATTTGGACGAGAGATCCGTGTATTTGAAACATCAATAGCTTCTTTAACGTCTAGTGATGTCTCAAATGCAGGTATGCTTTACTTGGTTTTCTCTAAACTTTAAACCTTTTACTTTGACCTGTTTCACCTGATGTTATTATACCTTGAAAGGTACACATGTCAAAGCTTGTTCATGTATCCTTGTTCCTCTGGGATATATATTTTAAGAATATCAATGTGAAATTAAACTGTTGCCAAAACAAAAATTCACTAATCTGATCATTTTACATAAATTTTTTAAAGCTTTTTTTCTTAACCTCTTTTATCTTGGTTATAAAGTTTGTTCTTTGTTTGTTGGGCATTGGTGGGGTGGGGTGATGTATTTCAGATGAATCAGACGATTTCTATGAATTTACTCCTGAAGATTACTACCGGCTTATGGCAACAAAGAAGGAAGGTAAGACGTATATGCACCTACAAACATAATCATACTTGAGATCAACATGTTTCTTGAGGAAAATCAGTGAAACAAGGGCCTTCTTTTTGTTGATTACGGATGATTTTGAAATGGCAAGTAGGCAAGTTGATCTCTTGCAATATTTCTTTAGTGTATATGAGATAGGGTATGGACAGTCTGCCATAACAAGAAAAGGAAGACGCGAGCCTTCCCGATGTCTTTGATTTCCGACTAGATCCATTCTCCGCAAGGAGAGCTCCTGAGTCTACATACCTATAACTCATAAGTCACTTCAGATAAGAGAACATGGCATGCGAGAAAAGTTTTCCCTTATTGTCTTTAGGATCACGTTGCCCAAGAACTATCAAACTATTCATAGCTTTAATTTCGTGATCGGCTCTTAGTCTGTACTGGATACGGAATCTTAGTCTAAAGAGTTCTGCAAAAGCGGGCTAAAGGCAATAGTTCGCTCGGGTGATTGTTTGATAAGATCGCTACCTTAGCCACCAAAAGCCTAGTCTTTAGAGTGGGAGGGGAAATCCTTGTTAGAATCTGAAGGTTTGAAGTTCCTTAATATTTAGTGTGTAACTTAGAGTCTTGCAATAAGTTATCAAATAAAATGTTTTTCTTATTTGTTTTTAATGGTTCACAAGATGCAAGAACCGGAATTGGAACCAACTTTAAACAATGTGCGGGTAGCTGACCCCTTGGGTGTTTACATTTGCATTTGTGTCCACCCATTTTCTGAGCTCATCTCTTTGATACATGTGAATACATCCAATTTTTTTTTTTTAGTCATCAGACAAGCAATGTTACTTGTATGTAAATATACATGAGATTCCAGTTTTCTGACTTTTTTTGTGTAATCTGGTATAAATGGAATAGACAAACATCTGAAGACTCGGAAAATTCGAGAGGCAGAAGAAGCTGCACGCAGGTCAAGGATAACTAAGGTGATGAATTTCTTCTTTGGAGGTGTTTTTTTCTGAGTAGTTACATCCTCTCAAATAATCATAACTGAAATACGCTGTTCTTGTAATCTGATTGTGCAGTCTGTAATAAGAATACGTTTTCCTGATAATTACACATTGGAGGCTGTGTTTCACCCATCAGAGACACTTCAAAGCGTAGTTGATCTCCTTATGAAAGTGGTTAATCAACCTGAAGTGCCTTTTTATATATGTAAGAATGTCGTTCATTTTATTTTATGCCTAGAGTGTCCTGCCTAAAGAATTACTTCAAATGTAAAGCTGGAGTTACTTTCAGATTTTGTATTCTATCTGCAGATACTACGCCACCTAAGAAGCAAATAAAGGAGATGTCGCAGGATTTTTACTCTGCTGGTTTCATTCCTGGTGCAATTGTGTATTTTGCATATGATCTACCAAAAGGTCAGCTCCTGCTCTGTTTTTTAGTCTGGATTCTCTTTTTAAAAAAAGCTGTATCATGTGTGCTTTAGTACCAAAAAGAAAAAGGAAACATATATGAAATGCAAGAGGGTGTGAGAGAAAGATTTATGGCTTTCAGATACAAGAAACTATGAAGGAAAAGGAGGTAGAGAAGTGGTTATAGGGGAGTAGAAATTCATTTGTTTTAGAATGTTTTTTCTTCTTGCCAACAAGAGGTGTACAGGGTGTTGTGTGTGAGTAATAAATGATGCATATTTTCCTCGGTTATTATACTTAGTATGTACTTTTCTTGAACAAACTAGTGGTTTGATTTTCTTTTCCTTCTTCTCCACGTGTGTCATTAGATATAGAGTTACTCCTAAGGGAATCCAGTGATAAGGTTAACATGTTTTGCCATTAAAGAATGTTTAAAGAACTTAGTGTGCCTTTAGTGATCCATCTTTTTACTGGTTGTAGCATAGTTTTTCATGGTGTCTAAAGCAGCATATTGATGTGTATTATCTTGTTTATAGGTGATGATGGTAATGCAATGTCTGGTCCCTACCTTAAAGAGGAGGTCATGTCTTTGCAAGGTTTAGAATTCATAACCGAGGAGAAGGTGGCTGCCCAAGCAGCAGCACCAGAGCCTATAGTATCTAGTAGCACTGGATCTGCTCCTGCTCCCCCAGAGAATAAGTCCAACAAGAAGAATATTAAACCAAAATGGTTGAAATTGTGATATTGCTTGCTTTAAGGTGGGATTTCAGATTATCTCCGATCCATGTAAAATCTGCCACAGCTACTGCTGCTCTTGCATGATATGTATAATTTTCTTTGAAATGCAAACAGGTAATTTAAGTTAAAGGATCATGCTGGTTATGCTATAGTTGAATGGCTTCTTAAGGAGGTCTGTCTCTGTTAACCCACATTTTCTGGCTGGCCTGCATTCTTATCATCTTGAATCGATTTATTTTCTCTCCGGTACTCTTGTGTCGTTTGGGGTGTATTGTCCCTACAGAGTCTATGCCTTGTTGAGATTGTGCTCTTATTGCAATGGATTATATGTTGTTTGAATTACAGGTTCAATTATATTGTCAATTCTTCTTTGGTTCCTTTCAAAATATATGCTCAATTATGAACTTTTACCAATATTATCAGATTAGTAATATAAGTTTTTGAGCCTTCTAATTTATGTTCATCAGTGGAATAATTTGGAGATTTTGCTTGTAGATATTTATTAAAGTTATAAGATTTGTGGGTTGGTGGTGGATAGTGTATTTGCTGTGTGCTGATTTTGTCCCCTTTGGATTTGGTTTTGAATATTTAGATTATTTAGTGGGTGGGGGGTTTTGTTTTGGTGGAGGAACAGTGCACCTTTACGAGTAATAGAGGTTAGGTGTAGTTGAGTAATAGAGGTTAGGTGTAGTTGGGCTGCAGAGTTAGTGATAAGGATCAAAGTTCAAATCCAATATGGGAGATGGTTCCTTGTGCGCACTAGTTTTTGGCCTCCAGTCTGCAGGATCGTTAAGTTATTATGATTTGCATTCTCCATTTAGATGTTAGACAGTCCGGTGAGGGTTTTGTGGGCGAGAGATTTCGCCTTTTGCTACGAAGATTATGTGTATGTTTTATCTTAATTTTATGGTTGGAAGTTAGAACACCTCACCTTTTTTTTGGTAGACGTGACGTTTGTAACCTGCCGCGAATTTGTTTGCGCCATGTATAGGTGGCGTCTTGAAGAGAATTCACCAGGTTTACAAATATGATTGAACCAAAAAAAAAAAAAATTTGTTGCTTATGAATACTCTCTTTCTGTTTTTATTTACTTGTTAAATTTTATCAATTTTCCTATTTTAAATTGATTTTTTTTGTAAAAAATATTTAAAATAGTCTATATCTACTTTCAATTTGTATTGAATGTGAGAGATTTGAGTTTGAGGTTAGTGAATAATAAATTTTTTCGTGCTATTCTTATAGATTTTTTAGTTATATTTATTTATTGCGTAGTCTATTACTTCCGTTTTATATTAAATATTGTCTGAATATCTGTCACTCTATAAAATCAAAAGAGTATTAATTTAAGGTTTTTCAAATATATATCTATTTTGAGTTAATAAAACACTAATTTTTTATATGTATTATTTACTAACTTTGAATTCCAGGCAATCTTTATTCCAATTCATTTTTCAAGAAATTTACTATCTCAATTAATAATATTGTATTATTGGTGAGTCTATTACGAGTTAGGGAATTTAGATATTTGAATTTAGATATTTGAAATTAGAAGTATTACTACTATATTGATGACAAAAGTATTTTAATCCTTTTGTATTTGAATTTAAACAATGTAATGATAGCCTTAATTATTGTGCTCTTTCGGAGGTAGTAATAAATAATATTCCATCTGTCTTTTTACATTGTTTCAAAGCAAAATCTTATCTTATCATACTTTATTATTAATAACAAACTTTAATCTTTTTTTTAATTTTTTCAACATAAATTAGTATAAAGAATACTCAAGAGAGAAAATTATAAATAACATTCTAGTCTACTCAATAAAAGAGGTGAAGAGATAGAAAGTTTAAAGGGTATTTTAGTAATATAAATTTCGTATTTTCTTAAAAAATAATTTTAAAATATGACAATTATCAAAAATACTGTATAAATTTTCATATTTCTTTTACTTATCATATTGTTTCAAAATGTAATATTTAATGAATTGTTTTCTATGGTAATAATGAGGGGAAAGGTTTATTTAAATATTATTTTAATCCATATGAAAAAGAAGTATTTAAATTTTTAAATTTTTTTACTTTTTGTAATGTCTAATATATGATAAAAAGTAATTTTTATATTTTTATTTTAGAGCGATCTTTTTTTCTCATAAACAATGTATTTTTTAGTATTATTATTAATACAAAATAGAAATATAATTTTACGGCTAAAAATGTTTGGGAGTAATAGTACGGTTGGGTACGGGCATCTCGCCGGATGGATTTTCAAACAAAGAAACAGCCGCCGGCGCCGCCGAAGGCGACCAACTACAGCCACCGTTGGATATTATTTACTTAAATTAGTATGGTATAGTAGTAGCATTAATTTTTTAATAACGTACGAAGCCAATCGTGGATCTCGTGCTCCGATCCGATATCTGCCGGGTTGCCCGTTTCCTGCAAAATTTATATAGTATTAGCTCACATCAACTTTAATTTTTTAAATTTTAAAAATTCCATTTTATTTGGGCCGATAAATCTAACTTGATAATATGAATGTATAGCTCGAAAAAAATCATTATTTTCCCTCATCTTTCTCTCTCTACACAGTTTTTCTCTAACTTCTCTCTACTCCTCCACTTTAAAACTAAAATCTTTAACATTGAACTTGAATTGAATGTAGATATAGATCATTATGAACAATTTGTAAAAGAAAATATCAATTTAGATATAAAATAAGTTTAAAATTTTTTTTTTTCAAAACTGGGCATGGGCGACCAGCACACATTCGGGTCGCCGCCCCGGGCGATTCAAGGTTTTTTTTTTTTTATTTTAAGGAAGAAATAATTTTTGTAGGTATTTGGAAAACTTTAAACATGAATAACTCTGCGATCGGATGTTCGTTCCAAGCATATGACCACTCGTTTTGATGGTTCTCGTAAAAAGGAACGCAATGGCATCGTCGAAAAAGTTATCCGGACGCGTTTCAGGGAAAAAAAATCGTTTCGTATAGTCAAAAACTTTGACGGGGCATAACTTTGCGCTCGGACGTCCGATTGAGACGATTCTTGTGGGCATTTCGGGTATTTTTTCGAGACCTACGCATTGGAAACGGTTTTAATGGTTTTCCCACCGACAGTTTCCACAAAAACTTCCTATTTTCCTTTTAATTTACGTTTTTGTAATTTTCTAATACTTTCTCTCTTGTTAACTAAAAAATTACGGCACCAATTTGAAAATTAAATAGAGGAGCAGTCTTCTTTGTTGCTCTAATTAAAAATTCAAATGATTGAAGTTGGTAAATATTGGAATTCTTTTTGCACGCAATTTTTTTGCCCCAAAACGCGTCCGGATCACCTTTTCGATGATGTCGTTGCGTTTATCTTTACGAGAACTATCAAAACGAGTGGTCATACGCGTGAAACGGACATCCGATCGCAGAGTTATTCATGTTTCAAGTTTTCCAAATACCTACAAAAATTCTTTCTTCCTTAAAAATAAAAAAATAAAAAAAAAAAAACTCGGATCGCCCAGGCTGGCGACCCGGACGTGAGCCGGTCGCCTTGGCCAGTGATCCGGATGTGTGCTGGTCGCCGCCCATGTTCGAGTCGCCCGAACAGGCGATCCGAGCCCAGTTTTGAAAAAAAAAATTTTTAACTTTTCTTACCTCTAAATTGATATTTTATTCTACAAATTCTTCATAATGATCTATATCTACCTCCAATTCAAGCTCAATGTTAAAGATTTTAGTTTTAGAGTGGAGGAGTAGAGAGAAGTTAGAGAGAAAAATGAGGGAAAATAATAATTTTTTTCGCGTTATAAATTCATATTCCCGAGTTAGATTTATCGGCCCCCTTTGTTATGTATAAAATTCCACCAAATGTAGGGAAGCCATATTCCCTTTTCAACGACAAAAGCCACCTTTAAATAGTTTTTAGACGGAAAAAAAATTTCTATAATAATACAAAAGAAGTCAGAACTAAGGTTTTTCGCTAGCAATTTTCTTTCTTTTCACTCTATTACTTTTACATGCATCAGTTCGAAAATCTTACTTTGATTTTCCTCTTGATCTTTCTGTATCCAACTGTCCACTTTCGTGAGGTTGTCATTGCTGATAACGGAACACTTTTGCAACCTCGCCGTTAGTAGGGTGTGGGTCTGTCGATTTACATATACAGATCAGGAATAATAAATAAAATTGAAACAAGATAAGCTGCAATGGATTGCCTATTTCAAAACGAATTTATTAACAGATTTTTTGGTATATGAGTCGTTTTTGGGGTTTATTTCGCTTCTTATCTTCGCAGACGCACATAGAGGCAGACAATATCTTTAAAAAAACCCTAACTTGCGTCCTACGGCTTTCTCCAACCTCCCCTCCCATCAGGGCTTGCTATGCCAAAAGCGAGAGAAATATGTAATATGTGTAAATTAATTCATTTAATAATGCTTGATATTTTTTGACTGAAATATTATGATTTTTTACGTAACAAGAAATTTAATTTTCAATTAAAATAAGTTTTTTAGTTCAATTAATTCAGATGACATGTTTATCTCATTGAGGAAAAAAAACCATTTAGCATAGGTGAAAAATTATATTATAAATCTATTTTATAAGTAAATTATTGCTCAATTCCATTTATAAGGGAAGATATTATTATTAATAATATTATAAACTAGTTCTTAAAAAAATGTTTGCATTCTTAGTCGCGGTTCTTCATTGCTTATAAGTTTTTTAAGTAATTAAAAGTAAGTGCTTATAAAAAAATTATTTTAAATAAATTAATATAAAAATTTTATTTTTAACGATAAACAATTATAAAAAGCACCATCGCAGTAGCTTTTCAAAAATAATTTTTTTTTCAATATTTTTAAAATTAAAAACGGAAACAGTTTCGAAACAACTTGTAGCTAATAGCTATAAGTTAAAGCTGTTCATTTTAATTAATGGAAAACGGGACCTTAATCGATAATAGAATTTTGAAAATAAATAATATATAGGGAGAGATCTTTTCTTAATGGAAGAGTTTTTTTACGAAACGATATAGCAATTTCCTTTATTTACGTTATAAACTAAAAGTTGTTGATTTTAAGTAGTGAAGAATATGACTTTAGTCGATAATAGAATTTTGAAAATGAAAAATGTACCGGAAGAGAGTTTTTTCTTAATAGAAGAGTCTTTTTTACGAGAAAGATAAAATACAGTAGCGCAATTTATTTCATTTATATATTTCCATAATACATATAATATGATAAATGAAAAGTTTTTTAAGTACAAATCACGACTCGACTAATAATATATAGTTTACTAAAAAGAAAATAAGCAAAAGAGGCCCGTATGAGCGTAGCTCAGTTGGTTCTGGGGCTATCGAGTTGATACCAAAATTCAAGGTTCAAATACTGGCAGTGTGGAAATTTCAACCTCTCAAATGCGGACTATTGTCTGCCCTCCAGTCTGTAGAGCCGCTGAATCACCATGATTTACATATTTTATGTGGGCGTCGGATAGTCTGGTGAAAGTCTGATGGGAGAAATATTTCGTTTTTTGGTACCAAGAAAATAGGTAAAAGAGACAAAACGTGGTGGGGGTGTTTAGGTGGGGAAATAGTGGGGGGGGAGGTTGGTGAATTGAATTCAGCTGAGACTTGACTATCATTAACATAAGAAAGTCTGAATCGGCGAATGCCATCGTCGGTTTCTGAAGCTGTCTCTCTTTGATTCAAATCCTTGTTCTTTGCTTTGGGCTTCGACCCTATTGAATATAATATAATCCCCAAAATTCTTCCTTCAATTCTCTCTCTTTCCCTTCTTAAATTTCTCTACTAATTTCAACTTTTCCTCCACCAAACTGCCACTGTTCTTCCTCCGCCGTTCTTGGTAAGTTCAATTCTTCATGTTCTTTGCATGATCTTCTGCCTCCTTTGATTTGCATAGTTCAATTTTACTTTCAATACCTACTTTTATTGGTTATCAATCTTAATCTGCTTCTTTTTGTTAATCTCCTTTGGTTAGTAGGATGTTGTTCTGTTTTTTCCTTGCAAGTTAATTCTTCGCGTGATCTGTGGTGTGTTTTAACTGCTGCCTTTTGTTTTGACATGGATCAGATGTATATATGATTTTTTTTTTTTTAAAATTCAAGTCCACTGTAATCTAGAATTGTCAAAAGGACTCGGAATTTTTTATTGTGTAGTCAAATTTGTTTTTTGCTTTCTTTATTTGATAAAAATCGAAGTTGGGAGACCTGTTTTTGGTCAAATTAATTGACTAAGTTGTTTGTTGATTGAATTTCATAAACAAGTGAAGCGATTAGCTGTACAATCGAGTTATTTTTGTTATAAGAGTGCTTAAGTTGATGTAAATGTCACATTGCTGCAGATCAGAAGATAGAAGTTGGGATTTGCCTAATTTTTGAGATCTGAAGATGGAGGGAGCATGGACAGTAGAGAAAAGACTTTCTATGAAGTATGATTCATTCAAAGACTACGAGAATGCGCCTGAAACTGGCTGTCTCTCTATAATTGTTCTTGGTGCTTCTGGTGATCTTGCCAAAAAAAAGACTTTCCCGGCACTTTTCAACCTTTACCGCCAGGTTTGACTTAAATTATCGTAATTTTTAGTTTATAGCTATTCGTAGAATTAAGTTGCAATCTTTGAGCAAATTCAGAAGATTGCATTCAAATAATTTTGCTCTTGAGACAAGAAGGCTGCATTTATCCAGCCTAACCCAATGATCATGAATTTGCCCTCTCTACTACTTTCGAGTTTAAAGTTACCAAATTGTTCACTTTGAGTGGAAAATAGACATCAAAATGAGAATATAATTTTTATTATCCTTGGGAAAGATGGTCTTTTGGTGTGCTAAGTGCACATTTTGATGGGATGCTTACAGGGATTCTTGCAATCCAATGAAGTTCACATTTTTGGCTATGCAAGGACCAAGCTTTCAGATGATCAGTTAAGAGATCGTATTCGTGGGTAAGTTTCTGTTCTATGATGCCGTCTGTAACTCTGTTACCTACAGCATGAGCACAAGAGTTCTTATGCATACCTAGAGGGTGGACGTTGTGTAAATGCTTACAATCGCAAAATTGGTTTCAGGTTCCTTTCCCATGGAAAAGAATATACCGAAGATTTAACTAAATTTTTGCAACTGGTAAGTACATCTGTCTTCCTTTTAACCATATCTTTCAACCTTATGCTGCTGTATTGCTCTGCTGATATTCTCTTCTGTAGATCAAATATGTTAGTGGATCATATGACTCTGCGGAAGGATTCCAAGCATTGGATAAGGCAATATCTGAACATGAAGTTTCCAAAAACAGTGCAGAAGGATCTTCTCGAAGACTCTTCTACTTTGCACTTCCCCCATCTGTTTATCCATCAGTCTGCAAAATGATCAAGCATCATTGCATGAACAGATGTATGTATTTATTTTTACTTTTCAGTTTAGTTTAGTGCTTTCTTTAGTTTTTATTAATTCAAGTCTGAATATATTTGTTTCCCATCTACTGAAGGTTCACCTTCACATTGAGATAAGTTTAGTGTCTAAATGGGGTTAGGTTGAACCTTCTCAACCTGCAGCAACTTAGAGATGAGGAATGTAATTAATGGTTGTTATATTCTTTGAACGCCATGTTCTTCGCATGCTTTTGTAGCTGTTTTATTAACTTATTGGAGGTCATTCCAGCTGATCTTGGTGGATGGACACGTATCGTGGTTGAGAAACCTTTTGGAAAGGATTTGGCTTCAGCTGAGAAATTGAGTTCCCAGATAGGAGAACTGTTTGATGAACCTCAAATTTATCGCATTGATCATTATCTGGGAAAGGAGTTAGTGCAGAACTTGGTAATACATTTGTTTGGACTTGTTAATGTTGACGTAACCACTCACGGCTATCCTGCATTATTGATTCTATATCTTATGGAAACTATTGCAGTTGGTGCTCCGTTTTGCTAATCGCTTCTTTCTGCCACTATGGAATCGTGACAATATTGATAACGTGCAGGTGAGAAGCTTAACTTTGGGTGCTTGTTCTGTACGTGTGTATGCGAGCCCGTGTGTTGGTTTATTTACTTGTTCATCTTTGTGTGACTAATCAATACATCCAGCTTTCATATAATGAGTTATCTAGTCGCTTGCCAACTAAAGGAAATTACGGAAATTGTCAGCAGTCTCTGGACACAAGGATGCTTGCTGTGCCCTGGCTGCTTCATTTTGTTGACATGTTTGGTTTTCCATACTTGCATGAGAATCAAAGTGTTATCTTTCCATTTTTTTGGGTTCAAAATAATTGTAATTGCAACTCTTTTGATTCCCCATAAATCTTTGAAAATTTTCAATTTACTTTTCGCTTGTCGATGTTTCACTTTCTTTTGAAATCCTCCTGTAATACCAACATTTCAAAAGGCAGCACAGAAAAGAGAGTAAAGAAGCTGGATTGAATTTAATTATATAAAGTAGATGGCCAGTTCAATTATATTTTGTATTAGTACCTAAATATAGCTGTAAATTCTGCTGTTGTTTTGGCATTATCTGAATGAGGACACGATTTTTATTTCATTTCCCATTTTTCCTCCTTTCTAAAGGATTCTTGTTTTCCTTCCCCGCTATGCAGATTGTGTTCAGAGAGGATTTCGGAACAGATGGCCGTGGTGGATACTTCGATGAATATGGGTATGCCTCAATTACATTTTGTTCATTCACCATGTTTTTTCAGTTATTTCTTGGACTTGGGTCTGTTCATAGATCTTATAATTTTGAAACATGTTTAGAATGTAATTTATATGCATTAATTCCTATTCAAAATCAGGCAACCAAATATTTGAGAAGTCAGTTTGAGCGTCCAAGGATCCCTTTCTCCCTTGTCTTTTAAAATGCTTATAGTTCTTAATCTTTAATCTTGAAATCCAATTCTGTTTATATTATCTTGCAGGATTATTCGTGACATTATTCAAAATCACCTATTACAGGTGAGACTAGTTCAGGCTAGATTATCATGGAGAATCAAATAAGCAATAATAGATTATCATAGAGTCCTTGCTAACATGTTAAGATGTTTTTCTTTTTCCTTAACAGTGATAGATATCATTATTATATTACTAGTCTGATATTATCACTTCTTACCCATGTTTTTACCAGAAATATCTTCGAAGATGGGCATACTTGTAAGAAATTGTAAAAGGAAACTTTTTTGTGGGTAATTTGTGAAAGTCCTTACAAGCGCGATGTTTCTAACATGTAGTATAATGGCATAACCCTATTCAAAGCTTTCTTACTTCCCGTTGAGTATCCAAATGCTAATTTTGAACTTTTAACATCATCCAAACTGCTCGCTCATGATTCTCCCATTTAACTGTTTTTATATGACATATCCTGGTGAGATGTAGGTTTTCTGTCTCATTGCAATGGAGAAGCCTATTTCGCTTAAGCCAGAGCATATCCGCGACGAGAAAGTCAAGGTTAGTAACCTGCCCTTGAATTTAAGATGTTATAGCCCCGTGAGGAGATATTTGGAAACAAAGTTAAGAAAATGCATAAACATGCAAAGACAAATGAAATGAAGTTGAAGAAACCTAGTTTTTGCTACCAGATAAACCTTATAAGTATGTTCTGAATGTTCCTTGGAGCTAGTACTAGTGAAATGTTTGGGTTGAGACCACGGCATTGGCGATTCAGTCTAATTGCCTGCAGGCATAGGGTTTGTTCCCATGTAGTTCTCTGATGGAAGTCCTGTAATTTTCCTCTCTTTTTAAGTCAGAATTGCTTATAGCTGCAGAGAAATTTGTAGGATTATAATTGCTTGTTTCTTTATGCTGTTCAGGTTCTCCAGTCAGTGCTGCCAATTAAGAATGAAGAGGTTGTGCTGGGGCAGTACGAAGGTTACAGAGAAGATCCAACAGTTCCAGACAACTCAAACACCCCTACTTTTGCTACAATGGTTTTGAGGATTCACAATGAAAGATGGGAAGGTTTGATTAACATGTTTACCGCTCAGAATGTAATATTGTCACAAATTTCTCCCAATTTTCTGAAACTATTTGTAAATAATCAATTAACAAATGCTTGGTAAAAAGTTAAGCTATAAGTATAGTGTTGGTTTCTTTTGCTTTAATGAGTACTGTTGCACATCTATATCGACTTTTTCTTAATGGCACCTTAACTTGTGTTGCAGGTGTACCCTTTGTGCTGAAGGCAGGAAAAGCACTAAATTCAAGAAAGGCCGAAGTGCGTGTTCAATTCAAGGATGTGCCTGGTGATATATTTAGATGTATGTCTCTTAGATCTTACTAATTTGAAATGACTATATTTACAAGCATGTTAAAGTTGCAATATCTCAATCTGCAACATGTTAAAGCAGGCGGATGTTTCGTGTGATTAGGCTAGACTGATAGATTCAGGTTTCCATATATGAGTGTGTATTCTTGGGATGTATTCGATGGAATAGAGTCTTTGGTGAAGAGTCTCTATTTCATATTTCTTTTTCGTATAGGAACAGTGGTTTGGTTAGTGGATATCAGAGGTTGAAAGACAAGATCTCCACTCCACAGCCAACTGCGTGAGGAAGGGGGGAAAAGATACTCCTATATGTTCATAAACATTATGTATTAGGAAAGGGGAAAAACATACTGCTCTGGTTGAGGGGAGAAAGAAAAGGTTTTCATAGGATTTTCTTAAAGCATGTCTATCCCTCAAATTTATGAATTATTTTTCACATCCTTTCCTCATTTTTATATTTCATATATGAATTGAATACTTCTCTGTTCCTATTGTTGTTGAAAACTATACCTTAATGAGCACTTCACAATTTATTCAGGTCAAAAGCAAGGGAGAAATGAATTTGTGATACGCCTACAGCCTTTAGAGGCCATCTATATGAAGCTTACAGTAAGATTAGTTTCTGATTCTGTTTGTCTCTTGATCATCCCACTTGCTCAAATTTTAAATGAGAAGATATTATGACTTAGCCGGAAAAAAGAAAAGGAAGAAGAGGAAGATATTATATACGTTACACATACATCATTATTTCTGTAAATTGCTTCTCGGCATTGCTGTCACATTGTTTAAGATCTTTGACTAGTTAAGAATATCATTAGCGTTAAGAATATCATTAGTTTGTCACAATGGGCATTCTAATGTTTTTACTTTTAATCTGACCAAAATGTTTCCATAGGTAATGTGAGAGAGTTCCTCCGAAGTCTACTTGCTTCTGAATTATTTTGTTTATTCGATGCAGGTCAAGCAACCTGGGCTAGAAATGTCAACTGTGCAGAGTGAACTAGACTTGTCATACAGGCAGCGCTATCAAGGAGTAGTGATTCCAGAGGCCTATGAACGCTTGATTCTTGACACGTACTGATTACCTTTTTCTCTTGTTACATCTGCCACTGTTTGTTAGCGCTATACCTTCAAATTATATTCCACTGATAAATCTTGCTGATATAACAAATTTTCATAATAGAAACCGGTAATATTAGGAAACTAAATCTATGTGACAATATTTTTCTCCACTAGGTATTTAAGTTATGCTTCACAAAACTTATGCAAACATCTGTTTCCTCTTTGATAGGATAAGAGGTGATCAGCAGCATTTTGTTCGCCGAGATGAGTTGAAGGAAGCCTGGGAGATCTTCACACCTCTTTTACACAGAATAGACAATGGAGAGTTCAAGCCAACTTCATACAAGCCAGGCAGCAGAGGTCCTGCAGAGGCTGATGAGCTCTTGCAAAAAGTTGGTTATGTTCAGACACACGGCTATATATGGATTCCTCCTACGCTATAAATTCACAGGTTTCGCGAATTTTACAAGTTTAGGTTCTAAACAGATTAAATGATATGATCTTAGGATATATATATATATATATAGAATTATCGTATTTTACGTGGCATTCCCTCTCTGATGAATTATGGTTTGCCATTGAGGAATATGTAACATGCCTTTTTCCATTATGAGAATAATACTTGTGGCAATAATAATATTTCCTTAATGCTTGTCCCTTAAAGGCTAAGTTTACATACTTTCCTGGTTTCTACCAATTTCAATGTCCTCCTGCCACACATGAAGGGATGGGGAGATGTGTTCAGGACCTACCGTTTTGGTAAAGAGTGTTTCTAACTAACTAAACTACCTCTAGGTCACCGAGCGCTGACATTTGGTTAGAATATATGGTCATTTATTGGCATGTTTCGATAAAACTCCTTGGTCATTTTGTGGTATGCTGCAGAATATGATTTTGGTTGGTCCTGGTCTGCAGAGCCGTTGAGTTATCATGATTTACATATTTTATCTGGGTGTCAAGCAGTCTAGTGGGGATAGAATATGATTTTGGTCCTGGGACTTATCCTTTTTGTTCCCTTTTAACTTGTTAGGCTGGTTCCGATTAGCCAAAAGATATTCTTGTTTGATCTGTATGTTTCTTTCTTCTTCCCAATTCCAAACAAAGAATACTGCATTGTGGATTCGAATTTGAACCTACAAGAAAGTAATTTTGGTTCATTACTTCTACTTCAAGATTCATTTTTAAGTATATATTACTTCACGCTTGCATGGGGTAGATCAGTTGGTTCTGAGGTTGCAAAGTTGGTACCAAGGTGTAAGGTTCAAATGCTGGCAGCGGCAGTGTGAGAATTTCAATCTCTCTAATGTGGGGGTGGTTCCTTGTGCGTACCAGTGTCTGACCTCCAGTCTGTAGAGCTGCTGAGTCACCATGATTTGCATCTTCCACCTGACCTTGTAGTCGAGAGATTTTGCCTTTCAGTACTAAGTATATATTACTTCACTTTTCCCGCAAATCTTATCTCAGAATGTAATGATTTTCTTGTATTCTGTAAAAGTAGATCGTTTGTGAGATAAGATGTGGATCTTGGTGGGATCGAGATTTGAAATCTTGTTCAATAAGATCTTAGAATTAACCTCACAATATATATACTCTTTTTTTTTTTTTTTGAATACAATTATTATATTTAAATGATCATATATGAACTCCTTTCACTTGTCATATTTTGGACATTATACAATTTTTAGACTTTTTTTATTTTTTTTATATAGATTATGGGCCTCTAGAAGAATACAAAATGTTAAAATTTGTTATTAATTATAATAAAAAAAATTATTAATTATTCTTTTGAAATTAAAATGGGACAAGTAAAAATATTTTTTTTAAAAAAAAAGGGAAATTACTATTGTGACATATATATAAAAAAAAGGGGTGGAGTATATTTTATTTGTATTATTATATTATATAACTAATTCTATACTATTTCCTTGAAAGAAGTAGGTATTTTCCCATTTATGCATGAAAACTTTTTTGAGTCTTGGAATCATAATCTATTGCGACAAATAATGGTTGTTGGATGACTTGAACGACACGCTACCATGCGAATCACCACGATAATAATAATAATAATAATAATAATAATAATAATAATTAAACACGAGATTCGTTATTTTTTATTAGTAGGAATAGATGATTATTAAAAACGAAAAAAATAAATAAAAACATCTACTAAAAATATATAAATCAAAACTTGTCTAACGTGTATATTTAAAAGACATTAATATTAATAAAATATACATTAAATAAACACGCGTTATATAAATTTAATAAATAAAACACTACAAAACTTCTTGTTGGAAACTCGTTAAAATTTTGTTATAATTATGAAAGCGAAAACTTAAAGAAAATACTATGCGTGCAGAAAATGTATTTGAATTAATTAATTGACAATTACTAAATTAATAACTAATTTTAAGATAGTGAAATTTGAAAAGTACTAGCCAACTATTTTTAATATTTAATGATGCTATTATGTCCTTTTCATATGATTAAATTGAGAAAAAAAAAATATTCATATTATAGTCTGTGTAAAAATATTATTTATTTTTTAATTTGCCCCTCTATATCATGAAGATAAATATTATTTAGGAGATATTTCAAGGGTCAAATACTTTCTTTATAATTTATAAATTTGTATGTTTTATTATTAAATTGTTAAAAGAAAAGGAAAAAAATGAAAGAAAATTGTTGGACCATTTATCTTTTCTTTTGATAGTTGAAAAATCTGTAATAGATTAGGTTATTCTTTTCTATTTTTCATTCGATTTGGTTGTAAATTTAGTATTTTGGGTTGTAATATTTATAACAAGGTGTCGAAGTCTTTATAGATTGTTTGGTGTCTTTTTCTGGTGCCCTTTTTGTCGGAGGGATTGTTGAGTGACCCTCGAGCTGTTCCGGTCAATGCGACGGTTTGGCTCTCATGCAACGACCTTTGTTTTGATTTTCTATTGGAAACTCCGGTGAAAACCTTTGAGTTCCACTCAGGAAAGTATCTATTTTACCCCTCTGTTTCCTTTTTTTTTGTCATAGCAACTGCTATTTTTGTTTTTCTTACTATTTGGTTACTTCGTTTTAGATATGTATTTTTTTAGCTTGTTTGGTTAATCCTTTGATTAATTGTTGTTTTATCACAAAACTAAAACCCAAGTCTGGCTGAGGTTCTATGAGACACACAGTAGCTGTGTCTTGGTGCTTTCTTTGTGATTTCAAAAATCTGTTCAGATCCGTGACTTTGAAAGTCAATCTATGTTGTTGCATTCTTTTTTGTCATTGTTATTGCGATATATCTTTTGTTTTTGTCTCCTCTGTTGTCATTTTTGCTCATTCACTGTTAATGTTTGTTTGTTTGCACATTCTCACCCAAATTTTATACTGATAAGTTTGATGGTAAAAGTCATTTTTGTTATTTGGAGAATAAAAATAAAAGCTATTTTAGTCAAGTATAGACTTGCACCTGCGATTCTTGGTCTCAATTTATCATGAACGTACCAAGCACATAGATGTGAAGTGTCATTTTATTCGAGATAAAGTTATCAATGGCGTTAACAAGATTAACACCAAGAACAATCCTGCTGATTTTGGCACCAAAGTGATGTCTTTTGACAATTTTTTCTTGTGCAGGAATCAACTTCATGTTGATGAAGCTTGACTCTATGAGTCTTCTGGTTGGTCATTTGTAAAATGTGTTCAATGTGGAGTTTGTTGGGCCTTGGCCAAAATTATGCTCGCATTTTACTCGACCCTTTTTGAACCCGATAGTGATTATTGGGCTTGGACCTCACACTACTTAAGTTGGGCTCTACGTTTGATATCTGGATCTTTTAGATGTCGGCAGGTCAGGCTTACCCGCGCCCTGCTTCTAGTGACTTAGGACTCTATATATTGTTCTTTTATTATGATCGTTGTCATAATCTCTTTTCTTTCTCTCCTTGGCCACCTCCCTCTAGAGTTTGTGGTTTTTCTTCCTCTCGGTGATCTCTAAAGTTGCCCCCTTTGTGCCACCGCTGTGGTGGTCTCTCTTTATGTTTTGGCAGTCGTATGGCTTGACCGATATCTTGGAGAAACGTTTGAGATAGAGAGAGATGAATTCTTGGAGAGAATTGTTTGTGTGAGGTTTATTGTTTGTTTGCACATTATACGTTTGATATCTGTATCTTTTAGATGCCGGTAGGTCAGGCTTACCCGCCCCGCTTTCTAGTGACTTAGGACTCTATATATTGTTCTTTTATTATGACCGTTGTCATAATCTCTTTTCTTTCTCTCCTTGGCCACCTCCCTCTAGAGTTTGTGGTTTTTCTTCCTCTCGGTAATCTCTAAAGTTGCCCCCTTTGTGCCACGTCTCTCTTTGTGTTTTGTCAGTCATATGGCTTGACCGATACTTTAGAGAAATGTTTAAGATAGAGAGAGATGAATTCTTGGAGAGAATTGTTGGTGTGAGGTTCCGTCCTCTGAGGCCCTAAGGGGTATCATCCCAAATTTCAGTTTGCTTTTTCCATTATCTTCTCTTTTCATAGCTGAAGAATCTGTGATATATTAAGAATTTATGTATTTTGGATGATAATGTTTATAACAAAAATTAAAATGCAATGAATTTTTAATTGTTTTGGTTATAATGTTTATTTTTTTCAAATATAATTTTTTTTTTAAGGATTTTTTTTTTGTCTGAAAAAGAAAATTTTCATTACTAAAGAAAAGGATATAGAAAATACAATTAAAAAGTCATATTCGTAGAAAATATCTTTTATATAAAGGAAGAATAAATATAATGATATTATTTCCTTTTTTAGGGCATTCAATATTGATGATATAATTAATTGTGAACAATAAAATAGAAAAAAATAACGATTAGTATTATAAAAATAATACAAAATAAAAAAGGAAATAAGAAAACTTACATAATTAAAAATATTTTTGTCAATAAATTAAAAAATTTATATAAATATCATCAAGCTATTAATACGAGCGTTATTATTCTTCTAATTTTCATGTTTTTATATTCACTAATAAAAAAATATGAATTATTTTAATTTAAAGAGATCTATAAATGCATTTTTTCGTCTAAAAAGAGATCTTTCATTAATAAAAGAACATCCAATCGTTTATTTATATTAATAAAAATATTATAAAGAGGGTGTACTATAAGATGTAATAGATATTCTAATCGGTTTTTTTATTGGATCATAGAGGTTCTTTTTATGGGAGAGTTCTATCGTAGCACTGTGGTTCATGTAACGTAAATCTATATCTCATTCGTTCTATCGTAGCACTATGATTCATGTAACGTAAATCTATATCTCATTCGAAGTCGGAGCTTTACCTAGGTCTAAATGGAAAGATCGGGTCTAGCCCCTGACCTTGGTTCTATCAACTATAGATTGTGGACTGGCGAGCTACAAGTCCTACAGCACAGGAGCTCATATTCGAGAGCCTTTCATCTACCATACAACCCCTATATCTCTTTAGTTTAGTTATCGTTTTAAAACTGCAGGCCATCTAATGTTGGGAATTCATCTTCAAATGAGCAACCTCGATTGCTGAATTTGACTCGACTTTAACGTGTTGAGATATATCAAAGAAAAAAAAAGGATGAAAACGATACTTAAGATATTTTGTAACGTTTTTTTAACGTTTCTTGTTACATTTTTTTTTAAATTTATTTTTTTACCGTAAGTTTTATTAATAAAATATTTTATATTAAAAATGTTATAGAAAATGTTATAAAATATGTTAACGGAAATAATAGATAGTCAAAAGAGCCGAACAACAATTAATGCGTAATATTGGCATTTAGATTAGAAGTCTACTACTATACTTGTATAGAGTTAGGGCACTCCTAAAGGGGGAAGTTGCATCTCTCTCTCTCTTTCTCTCTCCTCAATTGGGTGTTAGGTTTGGGACCTGCCAATTCCCAAATCGCCATTGCCAATGGAGGATTCGAAGATGGACTTGTTGGTGGACATGGGGTGGATCAGGGATGGGGATAGGGATCAGCAGCAGGGCAGGGGGGTGGATGTTGTAGATTTGTAAAGAGGAACAAGTCTCGCGCCACACCTTTTCGCTACCAAACAACACAAAGACACCTTATACTCTTTCTCTCTCTTTCTCTCTCGTAAGACACCTCTCTCTCCTCCCCACCACGCGTCTCTCTCTTTTTCCTCCTCCTGAATCCTCTCTCTCTCTCTATTCCCTTCAATTTTTCACTTGGCATCATCATCATCTTCTTCTTTTATCCTATTATACTTGTTGTTGGGTTCTTTTATGGGATTTGTTGCATTTACATAAGACTATCTCTGAGGAACACACATCTTAATTCTCCCATGTCTACGGATACAAATCTGGATGTATGTGTATGCATATACGGTATGTTTCTGCGTATGTAAGGTACTAATGATGGGTCAGATAATTTGATTGCTTCTGGGATTTAGATTCTTTTATTATCCTCATCGTAATCGGCTCTTTTCCTGTTTGGAATCTGATTTGGGTATTATTATATTTTCTCCTAGAAACTTTTGGGTTCTTTTTACATTGTCTATATTCGCCTGTCCGCGATCAACCTTAGATATATAATGTTGTCTCCACTCTCTATTGTGTCTTTGAGCTGCGTTTATATGCAACAACCCTCTTGATTCCAGCATCTGCCTAAGGTCTGCCATCTTTTGTCAATTGTTCTTGGGTTAACCCAATCTCTGTGGAATTAGGTCTGATTGCTTACCCAATTGTCTAGTTTATTGTTTTTAAGCTTGGGTTTGTTTATATCTTTAGAGCTACACCTTCAAAGTTTTTGGTGCTTTGTTTTTAATTTGCCATCAAGAATTGAGGGTTCTCTTCTGTTGCGTGGTCCGGATGACCTAGTTCTTGTAAGTGCATGGATTTTGTTTTGGTCTTTGTGGAATTTGTGTAGATTCGATAGCTGGTGACCTGCAAGTAGAGAAACAATGGCTTTGAATCGAGAAGGGAGCTTGTTCTCAGGGATCAAGTTTGGCAATGGGTTTTTTAGGGAGGAATTTTCTAATTTGAATGAGTTTGATAATTCCTGCAATCACAATTGTGAAACCGGAAATTCCCAAAATTACATAGAAGGGAAAACTGAGAAGATGTATGAAGATATTGTTGATTTATTACCTAGGGATCCCTTTGGTATGGACATTAATGCTACGGTCACAACTATTACTGGGTGGTTTGAGGATTTTAATTTGAAGAATCTGGGGTTTGAATCTGGTGATGATGATGATGATGATGATGATGAAAATGTGGATGATCAATTACTTGCGGAACTCAATATTGTTTGGAATAGTGCCACGGGGATTCATAGAGATACAAAGAACTCAGATGCAAGGTTTTCTGAGTCTTCCATTGAATACAATGGGATATACGATGGTCCACTTCTCTTGGATGGTGACATAGAGGAAGTCATGGGGTTTAGCTTTGAAAAGTATCGGATTCCCCCTGATACAACTAGTAAACGTCAAGGATGCAGAAAGAATGATATTGACAGTGTACCTGGACCTCCTCCAGATGCTTTGTTTTTTGCTCTTGGTTATCTGGGTGCGATGGATCTCCTTTCTGTTGAAAGGGTCTGCAAATCACTACGTGATGCGGTGCAAACTGATCCTCTTCTATGGAGAAATATTGACATAGATTACCCATTAAGTGACAAAATCACTGATGATGGTCTTCTTCGGTTAACTAAGAGGGCTGCAGGTAGTCTTCACAGCTTAAGTCTTGTTGAGTGCCTAAAGATAACTGACAGTGGCCTGAAGCGGGTCCTCGAATCCAATCATGGATTGACAAAGGTCAGTATATTGTCGAATACCTTTTTCCGGTGTCTTGATCTGCTTGCATTTATTGTTCGATTTGTTTTATTTATCTTAATGCTATCTTCCTATGTTAAATTTTCAATGACCTGTCTTTGTTTGTTAAATAGAATTGAAGTATGCAATTTAATTGGTCATCTGATTTTGATTTATAGGTAGTTGCTTGAAATGTATATTGACAAAATTGCATGAGCTTTTTCTCTTTTATTTCCTGTCCAGTCTCTCATAAGTGATGATATGATATGTGCTTGGAAAACGTTATTGCTGATTGTTGATGGGTACTTCCTCTTCCATTTCATCCCAAGATACATGCATTTTTGGTCTTTGCGGTCGCATTGGTGGAAAGGGTAGTTGCACTAAGCATCACAGGTCATATAACCTGTTACACAGAAACCCAGCAGTAAAGAAGTTACCTTTTCCTGGACCTCCTACCCCTTTTTATTGTCTTTATTTTCTCAATGACTTTTTATTCTGTTAGGAGGTCAATGTTCAGTGAGGTATGCATGCAAGAATAGTTATTTTTAGCAGGTGCTACTTTTAATGAGAAATTTATAGAAACATGTCTTCCTTTTAGTGTGCATTACTAAGCATATTGTTTAATTTTTTTCCTTCTTTTTTGTGTAGCTAAATGTTGCAGGGTGTCTAAGGCTCAGCATTGAAGGTATCCTGAGTAACTTGAAGTTTTTCAGGTCTGTAGGCAGACCTGGAATCAAGCATCTGAGAATTGGTGGCCTTTTTGGTGTAACACTTGAGCACTTTCAAGAGTTGAAGCTTTTACTTGATGCTCAGAACCAGAAGCAGCTACATGAAGCCCACAAACCACGGTTCTTTCGAGCTGGGCAGTTGTATCTCTCTTTGGACGATGAACGCGATATTGACATTGAAATATGTCCAAGATGCCAGCATGTCAGGCAAGTGTATGACTGTCCAGCAGATAGTTGTAGAGGAAAGCTGCAGACTTCCCAGGCATGCAGAGCTTGCACTTTTTGCATTTCCCGATGTATAAATTGTGGGTGCTGTTTAAGTAATTGTGACTATGAGGAGACGTTTTGTCTGGACTTGATTTGTTTGGATTGTTGGAAGAAACTTCTAAATTGCCAGGAGGGACAGAAGAGAATGACCATTTTGCCTAAGCAGACCTACCTTAATCAGCAGGCAAGTTACCATTTTTTTCTCTATGGCTAGAGGATCTCGCTGTGGATGCAGCTCTTTGCAGTTGGTTTTTAACCTGGGCATTGCATGGTTCCCATGCACCATTCTCTGCTAAACAGAAGCTAGATATTAAAATGTTCCGGTTTGGCTATGTCATATATATTACTACAGAACAATTTGTCTGTCTTGGGGTTGGAAGGAAGAGATAGCTGTACTGCATCTACGAGCAAGGACATGGTTGTGCTGTATTGTTTGTTGGTCGGACAACCTTTTTATTAAGTAGCTGTCCCTTGCTGCAGGAGTACAGAAATGAAAGAAAAAAAATCGAAACTAGAGAATTACAGTCCAGTAAGTTTTTGCTCCCAGAAGCAAATGAAAGGTAAGAAGAGGGGAATATGGCCATATGATTATATGATGACACTATTTGCACCGAAATGCCAGAGTGCAGACACTGATTCCTGTTGCTTGGTTGTGGCTGTTCCCTTCCATGCATATGAAGAAACTGCAGCCCTTGACGGTACAAGGTCTGTTTCTTATTCTTTGAGATCTGAGGTGCAAATATGTATGCCGTTTGTCTGGACTGCTAGCGCACCTCTTCTGTCTGATCGTGGCAACGAATGATGCATAGAGAGGTGTCTGCAAAAGAACATGAGAGGATTTCGTTACCATTCAAGTTGAAGATAGTAGAACTGAAATGCTGTGATGAAGAACTTGAAATTTCTGGGGTTGCCTGCAGTTCTGGCTATCCTACAATGTGAAGAAGATCAGGGTCTATTATTACACAAGAACCACTGTTTGTTTACTAGTACTATTTCTTGTGATTAAAGTGTGTGTTTGAGAAAGAGCTAAACTTGTAGCTTTCTTTGTTTGTGCTGCTATCTTTTTTAGTTCCAAATCAATTATTATAAAAAAAAAATAAAAAATAATGATTTTAAGTAAATATTCTTGCTTTTAAATGTTTCCTTTCTTTGCTTTAATGAACAAGGAAGGAATTCATTCTCTAAGGATGCTTGCTTGTATTGTTAAGTTTGGCCTTTGCTTTCCCATAATTTGGAAAGGGAGTAGACCTTTTAGGAAGAAGAGGGGAGGATTTCTTTCATTTGGAAAGTGTCTTTCTTTTTTTAAATAAAAATAAATAATTTTAATTATATTTCATTAAAGAATTAGAAGAGGTAGAGTTGAAATTTATTACCTAAAATCTCCTTAAATAAAATAAGGGCTCGTTACATTATCACATTCTACCAATTCTCGTATTTTGTAAAAATAATACAATATTTAATAAATTTTTTGCTATTATATCATTCCACTAAAAATAAATTTCAATTTCTGTTAACTCTTCTCACGTGAAAATTTGTAAAAAATAATAATGAGAAATATAAAATTTGAAAGACATTGTAACTTATATAAAAAAAATTCTAAATTTGCTAATTTATTTAAAATAACGTGATATTTAAAATGTCATAGCTAATAAAAATCGTAAAAGTATTTGATAACAAACCCTATTTAAATAGCGTTGATAATCTCAAAACGGACCCCGACTGAAATGTTAGAAACGAACGGATTACGGGCTCTTAGACCATCTCCAATGCGGTTACCATTTTGTGTGAAATGACGTAAATTCTTCTCCAACCGATGAAACATTGTTGACAGCAATTTAGTGTGATGAACGGTATCACACCAAACTGTCCATACGCCATTTCTTAAATTATCCTTTTTTTAAAAGAATTTATATATATATATATTAAATGTTTAACCTTAATTTAATTAAATTAATTTTTTATCCCTATAAATATTAATATATTCGGTTATAGCATCCATGCAAGAAATCCAGTTTAGAAGGACCTTAATTTTACAGGGGATCTATTTCCGTCAACACAATTAAATAAATATGAAACCGGGATTAACGCCTTAATACGCCTTCCAGCGGCTTTGAACAGGCTAACTCTCATCTTTTATTAATTGTGGCCAGTTCTGGATCTCCTAACCCAAACCTATATAGTTATCATGATACATGTGATTTCATAGCTTAACATCAATGGATTTAGCCTGCCATTAGGCTAAATCTAATATAACAATATCAAAGTAAAATAGAATAAAAGAAAACTTACAATAATTGATGATCTTGAAAACTTCAATATCTTATTCTGATATTTCTTCCATATTAGGTTCCTGAGATTCTCCTGCTAAGCATTCTTCATTTGATGAGGCTGTCATTGACATATCTGATTTATTATCTTCCACCAGATTTTTTACCAAATCCTTCTTTAATTATTTCATATATGATCTGATCAATTCTTCTTTGGTTATAACCTCCTTCTGTAACTTTAATTTCGTTGCAATATAATAAAATTAGATATACTCAATTGGTTACTACAAATATTTTTATTTTTTAATAATTATAATTAAAAAAATTTAAAAAAATAAATTGAGCTAAATAACTTAGATAATCAAAGCACATTAAATAATGCATACTCATACGAAAGTATTTTAATTATATATAAATAATATAATAATAAATTGAAAAAATAAAAAATATTAAATAAAATATTTCCTTTTAAAAATGTAAAATAGAGTAAATAAATAAAAATAAAAATATTATAAATGCTCTATTTTTATGTGATCTTTCTGATCCTTTTAAATCGATCTTAGGAGGAATATAGTGGGTACGTAGCCCTCTTCATATGGACCCTCGATAATACCGCCTCTCCTTGCCCAATGCCCAACCAACACTCTCCCGGCCCCATAGATCGTAACGCAGTCCCCTCCCTGTCCCACACTTCCCTATAAAAGCTTCATTTCTCGTCTCCTTCTTCGCTACCGCTACTTCTTCCACTACTACAACTGCTCCAATTTCACCTGCGCTGCTGCTACTACTACTAAATTATTCTCGTTCGTCGACGTCACAATGGCCAAAATTAAGATCGGAATCAACGGTGATTTCATCCGTTCAATTGATTTATTTTTTCCCTCGTTTTATTCCTGTTGTTACTTCATTTTCTGATCGATGAACTTCTGTTTAATTTTCGTGTTTTTTTTGGTTTGAAACAGGTTTTGGAAGGATCGGTCGTTTGGTGGCGAGAGTAGCACTTCAGAGTGATGACATTGAACTCGTCGCCGTTAATGATCCATTTATTACGACTGATTACATGGTAAAACATAATTTCTTCGGCTTTTCCCGCCTTTGATATAGAGTTTGCTTACTTGTGATTTATGGAGATTATTTTTACCGGATTTACAATGTGCATTATTTGATCTTCGTTTGAGTTGGCTGATTTAGAGGTGAAACTTTAATAACATTGATTTTATCGCTTTAATTAATATAGACATCGGATCTGCTGTTAATTTCTCGGTTATGTCACGATCGATCTTGTTGCTTCAGTTCATTTCATAGGCTTTTGTAGCATTATGTATTCGTTTGATTGTTTGCATGGATGACATTTTGAGATTTCAATTCTAATTCCTAGTGGCGATTATACTTTTCTGACGCTCATTCAATTAAGTACCTGGTTCTTGGGGTAGTCGTTAGATATATACAGTAATACAGGCCTGTGCTGTTCTGGTAATGCATAACAGAATGCATTTTGGTATTGTTTCATAATAAGCTTTGTATGCATTTTCCAACCAAATCTGCCATTGGTATACAATACATTTCTCTTGACATTTCAAGTCGTCTGGCTTTTATAAAGAGGCTCCTGATTGATTTTGAGTTCTATATTCGCGACTATTGTTCTCATTGAGTTTTCACAATGTTGTGCAGACTTACATGTTCAAATATGACACTGTTCATGGACAATGGAAAAAGGCTGAGCTTAAGGTTAAGGATTCTAAGACCCTTCTCTTTGGAGAGAAGCCCGTCACAGTTTTTGGAGTCAGGTATCTGCAGTCAGGCAGCTAGTTGTTCCTATAATGACGAGTGTTTGCTTTACTTTTTCTGTCTACTTGTTTAGGAACCCAGAGGAGATTCCTTGGGGTGAGGCCGGAGCTGATTATGTTGTTGAGTCCACTGGAGTTTTCACGGATAAGGACAAAGCTGCTGCCCACATGAAGGTATGGCTGTTATCCCTGATTTAGTATCCTCCTAGCTTATCTATTAACCACTTTTTTCCTGTAACTGATGTTTATTTTTTCAAAGTCTTATATCATGGTGGGATGACTTTTAGTATTATCGTGCTTCTGTATTCAGGGAGGTGCAAAGAAAGTTGTAATTTCTGCTCCAAGCAAGGATGCTCCTATGTTTGTTGTTGGTGTCAATGAGAAGGAATACAAGTCTGATATTGATATTGTTTCAAATGCTAGTTGCACCACCAACTGTCTTGCTCCATTAGCAAAGGTTACTTGCGTGGCCACCAGAACTCTGTTTCTTTTTTATTTCATCTAATTATATTTTCCCCACAAACTAATAATTTTCTCTTTTGCTTTAATATGGCAGGTACTTAATGACAGATTTGGTATTGTTGAGGGTCTGATGACAACTGTGCACTCCATCACTGGTAAGCTCACATAAGATTATCCATTCTTTCCGTATCTTTTCTTGCTGAAAATGTAAAGAGATGCCTAACTTGTTTAATAAAATACAGCTACCCAGAAGACTGTGGATGGACCATCCATGAAGGACTGGAGAGGTGGCAGAGCTGCCTCATTCAATATCATCCCAAGCAGTACTGGAGCTGCCAAGGTATTTTGACCATATATAATCACCATCTTCCTTCAACAGGATGCTCCCCTTTTCCTAGTACTTTCTTCTTCTTGTCTTTCACAAAGTACAAGACATTTTCTGACCTGCATCCGTAAATGTAAAGGCTGTTGGCAAAGTTCTTCCGGCACTAAATGGAAAGCTTACTGGGATGGCTTTCCGTGTTCCAACTGTTGATGTCTCGGTGGTAGACCTCACTTGCAGGCTTGAAAAGGCTGCCTCATATGATAACATCAAAGCTGCTATGAAGTAAGATTTTAAGATTAATACCTATGATATTGTTTTTCTTCTTCTCAACAATTTGTACTTTAATTTTCTCTTTTTGCTGAATCTCATCCTCTTAATTCTCTAGGGAGGAGTCTGAAGGAAAGTTGAAGGGAATCCTTGGGTACACAGAGGATGATGTTGTCTCAACAGATTTTGTGGGTGACTGCAGGTAACAACAGTCTGTTCATTTTTCCATGGTTTCCTTTATGGTCTATCCTTTCCTTTGGGGGAACTGGAAGCAATTGTGTTACTGACTTCTGTTTTATATTTTGATATTGCCATTGGCAGGTCAAGCATCTTTGATGCCAAGGCTGGTATTGCTTTGAATGGGAACTTTGTAAAAGTTGTCTCTTGGTATGACAACGAATGGGGTTACAGGTAAGATTTTCATTATGGTGTACTGCAAAGCTGATGCTTCATCATGTAAATAAACTTAAACTTTGGTAATTGGCTTGTGTTTTGTGTCTGATCTTTTATTGTGTTGCAGCAATCGCGTTGTTGATCTGATTCGTCACATGGCAACTGCTTAATGAGCTCTTGGCAATGCTGAAGAATGATCTCCCTTCAGGTCTTCACTTGATGATTCTAGTTAAGTTTCTTTATTAGGTAGTGCTTTTTTGGTTTTATTCTCCATGAAATAATCGATTAAGGGACTAGCTCTCTTGTTTATCCTTTGTTTAGGGAGCATTTTGTTCTATTATACCACGAATCAAATGCTTAGATTATACAAATTTTGACTACTCTCAATGGTATTAAATCTTTTTTACTTGCATCTTGTCATTGGGATGCCTTTATTTAATCCTCAAGCTCTCTCATTTGATAAAATTAAAAACTGAATAATTAATCGATATTCTTAAGTTTTAGAATCCAATTTAATAATTGAGCTTATACTTTAACCAAATATTTCATCCATTTCAATTTATTTGTAAGATACTATAGTAATAAATATTTAGACTAATACAAATAAACTCATAATATCAAATAAAGGTAATTTAATAGTTTACTTGTCCAATCACTTATTAAATTAAAACGGAGTATGAAAATATCATGTAAAATAATCAGTCCACAATGTACGTTTTTTCATGCATACTCATTTCAATTTTTTACTTTCATAAATAAAAAGTTCAGTCTTTAATTTTCAACACCATCGAGAATGAATTGCGGTTTTTATATAAATCTCGAATTTAAATCTTAAAAATAGAAAAATCAATTTGGCTAGCATTTTTCCTTGCAAAAGGACTAACACAGTACGAACAGGGATTAGTCCAAAACGTAATATGTTCTAAAATAAACCGTTGAATAAAATAAAATTAAAAAAAAGAAGCAAGAGATGCTTTCAAAAGTAATTAATTGGACTTAAAAATTCTTTTGGAACACAGCAAAGCAATTTTCTTGATCACAACATTCGAGCATATACTACTACCTCCATTTCCGTTTGCTACTGATTATTGCTTTAGGACCTAATACAAAAATTAAAAAAATAATTAAGTTATTTAGATTAAAAAAAATAAACTAAATTATCTTTTACTATTATTAATAGTGCTAATAAAAAATTTTCACAATGATATAATTCCAATAAGATAGAAATATATAAAGAAAAATACCATTTAATATGAAACAGACGTAAAAATGATAAGAGCAACAAATTACTTCCTTTGTATCATTTTATTACTTGTCATATTGTATAATTTTCGTATTTTTTTATTCATCATACTATAGTTCCAAAACAATAATTAATGAATTTTTTTACTATATTATACCTTAGCATTAATAACAATTCTCAACATATTTTTATTCTTCTAACATAGAAATTAAGTAAAAATAATGAGGAAAGAGAAATGTAGAAGGGCATCAAATCGGATAGAATCCTCGCAATAGGCGATTGGAAGGCGTACCCTTCCAATCGCCGGAAGCGGGAGCGGTGGTCTACTTTCCCGCGGCCAAAATATGCCAGCCGCGGTAATACGGCAGCATGCGAAGAAGCCGGCTCCATACCCATAACTATAGTACTAGCCCAAAGAAGAAGCGGTACCGCCCTTACTCTATTTTCTTCAAGCAGGAAATAGAGGGCGGGAAACTTCTAAGCACTTCTAGTGGTGAAAGACTTTTTTTTTGGAATCTTCAAACAGCTGGGGTCGCCATTTTTTTAGTCTTCTGAAAGAAGCTCTTTCTAGGCTTCAAAAGCTCTTTTTGAGTTTAGCTTTTTTTAATAAAGTTTAGGTTTATGAATCGTAAAAGGGCTGCAAAGAGAAATCAGATTTTTAGATTCCTCTTTTACTTTCCATATCTATTCCTCTACTAAAAAAGGCAGAAAAGCTAATCGGACTGGAATCCTCGGAACGAATTTAACTCAATAACTCAATAGCTACATTAGGTGCAGGAGCGGTATTGCCCCTATTCTATTTCCTTAATCAGAAATAGGGGCAGAATTGTATCCCATACATTTAATAATTTAGGTATTCTTTTGCTTCAAATTCCATCCCGATGAAATCCTCACAACGGGGAGCTGCAATACGCCCTTTCGGACAGGTACGATCCTATTATCAAATAAAAACCACAATAACTGCAACTAGTTAGTACCATTGCTTCAGATAGAATCCTCGCAACGGGCTTCGCTAAAGCCTAAATTACAATGTTTGTTCTTAAAATTGGAAGGCGTACCCTCAGAAGATGTGAACAACCCCTTTGAGCAAGAGGCATGGAAATAGCAAGAATATATAATTAACAGAGTAATTAGAGAACACGAATGACATAAAATAAAAGCCAAAACATGACAGTTCTTCCATCATTTTCTTCGTAAACAAAAAGAAACCACAGAAGAATCCTCAAAAGTTTTGCCCATTTACAGTTCCACATTCTTGAGAAGCAATTTTTATCAGAGAGTAAGTGAAAGAGAGATAATAAAGGATAGAAACGGTACGGTGTAATTGAACTACTCTGGTAAGAAATATCCTGAATAAATCTACTACTCATACGCCAAAATGCGCGAGTCCAACGCATAAACCATGGATCCCCTGGAAGCAGAAAGAGTACAATATCTGTCAGCAGAATATTCATCAGCTTTGGTGCAAATAATCAAAGTATTACAACAAAGGCGAATGCTAATAATGAACCTTGAAAGTATTAGATCATCATGTTACGACTTTCTGTTGAACAAGCAAGAAAAACATTTAAAATGTCCAACCTGCTCATGAAAGAAACTTGAAAAGAAGACCAATTATAAGAGGAAAGAAGAAAAGAATATGAGAGGCCATCCAGCTTGGAAACACGTAAATACATATATTCAAGACCGGATGTCCATAAACATCTTGATCAATGGAATGCCTCCAAACGAAAAACAGAATCAGAATAGAAAATTTGCAGGATGGATAGAGGTGGGCATGCAAGAATTTCTGATAAAATACTCAAAGCAAGCTAATAACACAGATTGAGGGTCAAATCCACTACCATCATGAATAACAATACTAAATTTTACACCTAGGCTACGAGGATAAACCAAAAAATAAAAGAAACAAGAAAAGAAGTACTTGAAAAGTGTATATTGTAAAGGTCCATGATTATGGGAAGAAAACTTTTGCTAAAGTAGAAAAATATCAAAGCCATCATAAGACTAACTACTTAAAGTTAAACAAGAGCAGAAGACAACATTATTTGAAGCGATATGAGATAGAGAGCTTGGCAAACTGTACATTGGGCAATATACAATGCAAGCCATAAATCTAATTAATAACAGATTCACTCAATTGTATTAGAAGAACTAACATTGTATTAACATGGCCACACAATCGATTACAGAGCTGTGCTGAGAATCACTAAGAAGAAATGAGAATGTAAAAGCCCAGTTCCCCAACGAGCAACCAACAAAAATGTAACATATATAAATCTTACACCAAGCATTATAAGCACAGTAGTCAAGCAGAAATTTTCAAGCAATAAGCAAATGAAAAAAGTGAATAGAAGAGTACTTTGCTCAGCGGCCAGGATTCATTCCCAGAAGCAAGTTGTTATCCTTTGGCAGGTACCAGACATTTGAGCTCCTGGACAAAGTGGCAGCATTTTCTCTAGAAGCCTCGATCTTCCTAAGCTCAATCAAGCCTGTTCCAGCAGCTGCAGTAGCTTCAGAAATCAATCTAGCAGCTTCACTTTCACCTTCAGCCCTGATGATGGCTGCCCTACGCTCCTGCTCAGCCTTCATCACCACAAACTTGGATCGTTCTGCCTCCTGCTGTGCCACCTGCTTCTGTTCCACAGCTTTGGAGAACTCCGCCCCGTAAGACAAGTGAGTAATAGCTACATCATCCAGCACAATGTTGAAATCCTTAGCACGACGGATCAAGCTATCTCGAACCAGAGCCGAGACATGTGGCCTCTCAGTAAGCAATTGATCAGCGTTGAATTGAGCCACCACTGCCTTAAGCACCTCATTACCAATAGAAGGAAGAACTTTCTCATCATACTCCAACCCCAAAGTCTTAAAAATATTAGGCAAACGAGCGACCTCAGGACGAGAAAGCACTCGAAGAGTAAGGTTGACCATCTGCAGATCCTTGGTACCGGAGACAGAGGAGAAAGTGTGTGGCCGTGTACGGATATCGAAAATATAGGGCTTTTGGAGCCACGGGATCAAGAAATGCGTCCCTTCTCCGACAGTGTCATCGATGACACCTCGGAATCTGTCGAAGAGGACAGCACGTTGGCCGCCGTCGACGGTGTAGAGTGAGGAATTGAGGACGGTGGCGCCGAGACCCAATCCGAACGCCGCACGAGCTATGTTGGTTAAAAACGAAGCAGCTGCTTGGCTACCCATGGCGGAATTCTACACTGGAAGTATTCTTGAAGAAAATGAGCTGAAAATCGATGGAAGAAATGATGAGTGAGGGGTTTAGGCCGGGCAGGGTTTTCGTGGAGCTTGGATTGTTCTTCAAGTCTGTCGATCTAAAACCCTAACATTAGCCAAATTGGGCGGAGGGTTGGAAAGTCATTTCACATGTCCCCTTTGACTATTTTTATTGGGCCTCTTCTCAATTCAAATGAAAAGAAAAGCCCATTAGTTAGGGACAGAAGCCCAAATCATGCCAAATTGGGCTGAGGGTTGAATAGTCATTTCACAATGTCCCTGTGTAATTTTATTGGGCCTTCAAATGAAAAGCCCATTAGTTACTGGCTAAAGCCCAAATACTTAAGCCCTACAATTTCTATCGTCGGCTTCTACCGGAAACAGAATCACAGAGTCACCATCGATCTTCTGCTGTCAGTCTCTTTGGCAGCTGATTTCCGTCGAAACAACCGGCGAAGACCCGACGAATTCTTCTGTCTCCGGTATAGTGAGCAAATCGATTCTTTCTCTTTTATGAAATTTATAATCTGTTGCAATCGTAAGTCGTTCACATCTGTTTGTGTAACTCAAAGGTTTCTCTTTGGAATTTATGCGAAGATCTTTTATTTTCAAACTGAAATTTGAGCTCAGGCGGTCATAGAATTTGTCTACTTCGATTGTTTTTCACTTTGGATGATGATTATTATGCCTTCTTCATTTTCAAGATTCCTCCTTTTTTCAAGTTTAGCTGTAACAGTAGTTGATATTCTATCTCAGTGGCCATTCTGTTGTCATGTTCTTCATTGAATTTCACATTTTAGCTTTTCCGGAGGCTGATTAGTTACTGAGTTTCTATGAATTAGGATTTTATCTTGGAACAAGTGGCTGTATTTTTGCTTCCTTAATTCCTTTGCTGTTTTATTTCATTTCAACAATTATATGTGTTTGTTTAATAGTGTACCACTTTCTCTCTCCGCTAGAACATTGAAAATATTGTTTATGCAGTTTCATTTTGTGCTTGTATTATGAATAAGATTAGTAATTGTATCTTGTATACACATCTATATGCTCTGATTTGGGACTTACTGTAGTACATTGTTTGCTGTGTTGCTTTGAAACTGAGTAGGATTTTTAGCAGGAATGTAATCTGGCTGTAGCCCTGCGAGGCTGCACCTACAATTTTAAAGAAAGTCTTTGGTGTCTAATTGTTTGAATGATTAATCGATTTGCAAATGAATTTTCAAGATTTCATTTGACACTTTGCGACAAAGTTATTTGCCTTGTTCCGAGAATCAAAGAGAATATAATTGTTTGTTTGCTGGTGATTATTCTATTCTCTCTTCCTAAAGAGACTGATGAAACATGAATAGTATTTTCTGTGACTTGATTCTGAACAAATTCTCGAGTCGAATCGCCTTTAGAGATGGCTGATTTAAATTGTGTAAACATGCATGAGTTAATTTGTTTCAACCTTATGGTTCAAGGTTGTCATTCTTATGAAATATTGTAGCACTTGTTATTGTCCTTACCCTCAAATTGTAGTTGACTTTGTGGATAGATTAAGTCGAATGCCTGAGACAGACATGAATACACATTATTGTCTGTAATTGATTTCGGTAATGATTAATGTTGCCACAGGAGGGGAAGAGATGTCAATTAATTACCTTAAATCGTTGAGAAAGATTACCATCCCAAAGGAGGTAGTTGTAGTGGCAGGCCGAAGATCATTTTCAGCTGGGGGTAAAGCAAAGAAGGGCAAAAGTGGTGGGGCTGGTGATGCTCCAAAGGAATCAATACTCAGCAAGGAAGTCAAGTCCACAACAGTTGTAGGTGCTAACATTCTCAAGGAAGGGGCAGATCCAAAAGTATTGCCGGATTCTGAGTATCCTGATTGGCTGTGGCACCTGCTTGATAAACGCCCGGCACTTAGTGAGCTAAGAAGGAAAGACATAGAAACTCTTCCATACGAGGACCTAAAACGCTTTGTGAAATTGGACAATCGTGCAAGGATCAAGGAAAACAATTCCATTAAGGCCAAGAATTAAGCAGTTAGGTTACAAGGGTCTGAATTCTATTTGGACTTGTGATAGAGCATTACCCAGACATATCTCCTTAATGAATGTTCGTGCCTAAAGTTATTACGCGGATGGATGGAGAAAAGAGATTGTTTAGTAGAATCCTCTAGTCCTCTGGCTCTCTACTCTCCTCTATTATGTAGCTTTCCTCTTACTACCTTACTCGACGATAGATCTTTTCTTTTCTTTTTCCATTCTGTTCTGAAAAGAATTATGATTCATGGTTTTTAATGTATTTGCTAGTTTTATATTACCATATATGATGTCCATAACTTGCTACTGATGAACAAAATGAATTATGGTGATTTGGCAGTGGAAGAAGAAATGAGAAGGAAGAGCAAGAGTGGGTGATCAAAGGAGTAGTGATCACATGCTCTGTTTATCTGCCAAAAAAAAGTAAGCCAAGAAGCAACTATCTTCTTCAACTCTCACTTTTTTTTTTTCTTGAGTATTCATTCATCAGAAAATGAAAAAAGCTTCCCTTTTTCACATGCCTCTTTCTACTCTTTAGGAGCATTTCCATATGGGTTGTGTGGTCCATGTCTTCTTCATCATTGGTCCAATTCTTCTATGCTTTTCCTAACCAATTTTCCCTTTCTGAGAGTCTGAAACCTTATCTTGGTATAGTCTGGTAGATACCTCTTAAACTGACTCCTAACTAAAGAAAAATGATGAGAGAGAAAGTAATGGAATCCTCTGTCTCTCTCTCTCTCTCTGGCTTCCATAGAAAGAGCTCCAGCCCGTTTTTGTGAGAGAGTTTGATCGTTTTTGTAGTTTTGCTCGTCTTGAATACGAATTAGTTTAAATGTAATATAGTTTAAAGACGTCTCGATGCCTAGGTCCATGTTGTGGGGTGGAGAGATAAACAGAGATCCGATGAGTGGAAAGATCACTTGTAAAGGCGAATGGAGAAATGATGATCCTCTTTTTAAATATGTATACTTCAGACAAAGATCTGCTATTTCAGGAAGTAGAAATTATTGAAACAACCATTTAAAGTTTAAAAGAAAGAATAGTATGTTATGAGTAATTTATAAGTTTTTTGGCTTGTATTTGATTCTTTCTTACACAATTATTAAGAGGCAACTGTGTTTGTTCAGTGATTAAAATAAGTGTATTAGAAGATATATTAGACAATTCTGAGTCTTAATATTGATATTTGGAAATATCTATATGAGCAGTAGCGGAACGATAACAGAAAAGTTGTTGCATTTCAAGTACAAAAATATTCAAACAATAGCTTATTACCAATGATGAGTGATCACCCACCATTCGCGCGATAAGCATTACAATTCTAAATTTACAAATAAAATAGCAAAAGAATAAGTAATCGCCTATTACTAATGATGAGTGATCATCCATCACTCACGAGGAATGATTACCCATTATTTTCTGGAATTTTTTTTTTAAATAAACAGTCCAACCAAAATTTTAGGACTCTATTGAAAAAAAATAAAACTGGGGGATTTGAACATAAAAACTAAAAAATCTTAAAGTTTCTGAATTTTCCATGGGGGCTCGAGCCTACCCAAGCCCTCACCTGGTTCCGCCACTGTCCACCTTGTTGTCAATAATATTGGTCTTTCAGAAGCTGAAATAGTTAGTTCCAAAAGCAGTTGCGGCATAAGACTCAACTCACTGTCCTTATTGATTATTACAACATTTATGAAGAATAAAAACTTCGTTAGCCCGTCCGCATAGGCGTATTTCAGTTAGTTTTAGGGATTGTAAAGTTAGTAACACGGACCAAAATTCAAATTCTATCAGCGTAAGCGTGAGAATTTCAACCTCTTCAATGTGCGGGTGGTTCTTCATGCGCACTAAGTCCTGTCCTCCAGTTTGCAAGGTCGTTGAGTCACTATAATTTACATTTTCCATGTAAGCGTCGAGCAGTTTGATAATATGTAAACGAAAAAAATTCGCTTTTTGGTAACAGGAATAAAAGCTTCATTAATAGTATACTATAATTAGTAGGCAATTAGTGTTTACTTAAGGTCGTGTTTGGAATTGGTTTATCTTAGAATTGGCAACCAAGTCGTAACCATAAACTAATCAAATTCGCCTGCACGTCTTCATTTTCTTAATCGAGACACTAATAATATATTTAAAATTATTTCTAAAATATTTTATTAGTATTAATTCTAAAAGAGGTTAAATGTAACAAAGACGCTACGATGAAGATTATTATATCTGTTTTATATATCAGTATTGATATTTCTTATCAATTTGGAGTGTGGAATTTTAATTGTATAATTTCTACGTGTTGATTTGGTTTGTACTGTGTTGGAATCTCATTCTAACTAATGATTCTTATGGTTCTGGAAGATCCAGCTACAGGAGAACCAGGAACGGAGAGCTTTTTCCCTTCTCTGTCCGACTCTTTTAAGAATGAGTGACTGTCCTTCTCCGACCCTTACTGTCCAATCTGAAAACGAACAGTTAATGTGTTTCACTTATTGAACAGGGTTCTATGGTCGGTCCAATGACCCTAATAATCCTAACTTATTTAACATTATCAATGTATAATATTTTATTTAACAAAAATAAAAAAAATATATTATCAGGTTCTGTGATTACAAAGTCAAGAACACGATTCACCCAAGTTTTTATAAGGAGTAAATATTTCTCAAATGTTAATCATGTGTGATTTTCAATACACTCCCTCACACCCAGGATTGAACATCTGTGTGGGTCGCATGGTAGAATTTGAACTTGAATTTAACTCAACCCAAAAAATATCTAACAGGAGAAAACTGTCCAAATCTTTATATTTAAATACTAGTCACGTTAGATTATCTGTATTCCTTATTTTCAATCACCATCATTATCCTAATTGCAATTTGTAGAACTTTCACAATTCAAGAGGAGAGGAATCTCTCCCCTTTTCATACAATTGTACATTCTACTTACTACTAGTGCTTATTACCTGTCACCTTTTTCCTCTCTCTCTCTCTCTCTCTCTCTCTCTCTCTCTTCCATGAGAGATATCGATATCTCTCCTCAGTGCTTACATAATGAGAAAAAAAGCAAACCTAACGATTGACACTGTGACAATGGCTACCCTTAGGATGGTACATACACTGCATGATCTTTTGCCCATTCAGAAGGAAAAAAAAAAAAAAAAAGTGTTTGATGATCTTTGCTCAATGGGACTTGTATTCATAAAGAAAAGATTGAAAATTTCATATTTTTATGCTAAAATTTGAATCTTGAAAACTTGATATTAACTCTATAACTATTTAACCATTTGAGTTACCTGTATGGGCATCTTTTGCCCATAATCTCTCTTCCCTTATTCTTGATTTTGTACTAATTGAGAAGATCTCTCTTTCTAATTCCTTTTTCCATTAGTTTTCTCTCTCAAATCACCCCCATTACATACTACATTCAATCATGTTGCTCTGTTTGTATCGTCACTTTAATGAATCATCTTTATATTGCCCATGTGATTCTTCTGTTGATTTAACCCACTTTTTTCGCTCTGTGTTTTTAATTAATTACTGCTGCTGGTAGTTGAACTTCAAGGAGAGCATTACTTTAGTTGTTCTTATATTAGGCGTGCTCCTTTCTCTTTGACCATTTCTCAACCCTGACTGGCCCTGTTGTGTTTTTGCCTCTTCTGGTTTGGTTTACTTCCAATTTTTTTTGCATATTCATAATCTCCTTTTATGTTCATTTTCAAGACTACCCTTTATAGCTCTTCTTTACCTTTCTTCAAAAAAAAGTACCATACTAGCAATCCATCCCTTCAAGAAAGTATAATCCTTCCATTCCCATAAGTTTCTTCTCTTTTCAACAAGCTTTTTGTTTACCATTTCCACTGCTCTACGCCATGGTTATTTGATCTATTACTGTTACCTAGTTGTAAATTATTTGGGTTCACCATAGAAAGAAAAAAGGTTTTATCTTTTTCTCAAGGGCTTTACCTAATAGGATCATTCCAGGGCTGGTAGTTGTGTTGATTCTGAACCTAAAAGGACTCAATTTGGTGGTATTTTTCTTTTCTTTCAAGTTTCAGAAAGATTTCATTTGGGACTGTTCTATCAAGTTTTGGTTGTCTTTTTGGTGCCAAGTTTCAGCTTTTCAATGCCTCCGACGTACTTCCCTCTTCGTTGGGAGAGCACAGGGGATCAATGGTGGTATGCTTCTCCAATTGATTGGGCAGCTGCCAATGGACACTATGATTTAGTCCGTGAACTCCTTCGTCTTGATGGTAATCACTTAATCAAACTTACATCCCTTCGTAGAATTCGCCGTCTCGAAACAGTTTGGGATGATGAAGAACAGTTTCATGATGTTGCCAAGTACAGGTCTCAAGTAGCTAAGAAATTGCTTGTTGAATGCCAAAACAAGAAAGGAGGTAAAAATTCCCTTCTTAGAGCAGGATATGGTGGATGGCTTCTTTACTCAGCTGCTTCAGCTGGTGACTTAATTTTTGTTCAAGAATTGCTTGAAAAAGACCCTCTTTTAGTCTTTGGAGAAGGTGAATATGGTGTCACTGATATACTCTATGCTGGTGCTAGAAGTAAGAATCCTGAGGTTTTTAGGATTCTTTTTGACTTTGCAATTTCCCCTAGGTTTCCTTCAAGTAATGGAAATGGAAGAGAATTGGAACAACATATTGGAGAAATTCCATCTGCTTATAAGTTTGAGATGATGAATAGAGCTGTTCATGCTGCTGCTAGAGGAGGCAATTTGGTTGTTCTTAAAGAGCTTATTGGTGATTCTTCCTCTGATATCTTGTCTTATAGAGATATTCAAGGGGCTACCATCTTGCATGCTGCTGCTGGCAGAGGACAGGTTGAGGTTAGTTTCCTATTTTTCATGTCCTAATTAGTGTTTTCTCAACATAAAATGATCCTCAAAATCTGTTGTTGAGCATCTAAGTTGATTATTACACTAGCATAAAGAATTGGCATTGTTCTTGTTCTGCTTCAGACATACACTATTCCTTAATCTAACAAATATTAGAGCTCTATAGCACCCTCAATTCCTTGATGTCCTAGTCATATTGTAGGATTGTATCTCAAGAACATTGTCCAAAAAATGGATATTGATGGTTTCCAATTGTTTGTGGAAGCTTATAGCTCTGCTAGTTTGCTGTTTTAGTGTTCGAAAACGATGCAAAGTTTGCAAAACCTTCCCAAATGGGTTCGAAACAACTGGAAATCTTTACCCTTTTTGACATTATTGGCAATAGACCAATCTTCTAAATGGGATGGTGAGAACTTGTAGAAGGAAATAACGAAACTACAGAAACTATAGTTAGTTGAGTTGCAACCCATTGGTGCTGTTTTCGGGTATAACTTTTAAGTTTTAGCTGATAACTGTACAAAAAGCCGAGGTTCTGTTCCTTAGTTTAAATATTAACACGGTATGTCTATGCTAACGTGTAGGCCTTTTCGTAGCTATAGAACTTCTAGTAGAAAATCAGGCAATTACCTCAAAGCCAGCGCGTTTAAAGTTTTGTTGCATTTAACACGGTTAAGATCACTCTTTTTGGATTGCAGGTGGTGAAATACCTTATAGAATCCTTTGATATGATCAATTCCACGGACAATAATGGCAATACAGCATTGCACGCGGCTGCTTACAGGGGTCAACTTTCGGTTGTGGAAGCTCTACTTCTTGCATCACCCTCGGCCATCCATTCCAAAAACAATGCTGGAGAAACTTTTCTTCATGTTGCTGTTACCGGTTTCCAGACTCCATGTTTTCGGAGATTGGATCACCAGGTTGAACTCATGGAACAGCTTGTATGTGGAAAGACATTCAACATTGAGCGAGTCATCAATGAGAAAACCAACGAAGGGAGAACCGCACTTCATTTAGCCATCATTGGAAACATTCATTCTGATCTAGTGGAACTACTTATGACTGCTCGTTGTATCAATGTCAACATTCGCGATATGGAAGGAATGACTCCACTTGATATTCTCAGGCAACGACCACGTTCTGCATCATCGGATATGCTGACCAAACAATTGATCTCAGCAGGAGGGATCTTTAGTTGCCAGAACTACTCGGCTAGAAAGATCATCGCATCCCATTTAAAGATGCGTAGTATGGGAGGTAGTCCGGGGACTTCCTTCAGGATCTCTGATACAGAAATATTCTTATGCACTGGCATCGAGCACACATTTGATGCAACTGGCAGTGCAGAGATGAGCACTTGTTCAACCGAGCTGAGCCAAAACGACTTAAACATGGAAACCTACAATACCAGAAGAAGTAGTAAACTACATTCCATGAGTCATGCAGCTCAACAGCTAAAACGAATCTTTCACTGGCCGAAGATGAAGAACAGAAGAAGCGAGGCAGCAGCACGTAAGAAAGTATCAGGGGAACATTCTTTAAATCCATCAGAAGGACCACCAATCCCTCTTCGAGAGAGATTCTCAAGGCCCTCATCATCATCGCTTCATAATAACAAGCGAACTCTTGCTGTCCGGAGTAACCTTCCAAGTCCATCAGCGAAAAAGAAATTAGCTTCCGGCCTTGTTCAAGGAGTTATGCTGGGAATCCCGAGTAGTACTGTCTCAAGACGATCAAGATCAAGTTCATTTTCATTGTCCTCACATAGCTCGTTGGATAAACAAAAAGGTATCCTAATTGACAATGAAATGGCTGCTGCAGCTTCTTGCTCAAATCCAACAATGGAAACCGATGGAGGTAGAGTAAGTACTGGTGCGCGAAAATCTCTCAACAAGAAATACTTCTGTTTTGGCGGTCAAGAACAAGCTATAAAGCCCGGTTCCGCCTCTGAGCTACGACCATACGAGATCTATGAACGTTCTGTTCTTTAACCTCTCATCTTGTATCGATACGACAGAGGTATCGCCTCGCCTTGGCCGGAGAAAACCAAACTACAGGTATGGCTGCTAAGATCCAAAAACTTGTCATAAAAGTAGTGAAGTCTGCTACTTCATAACTCTAAGATTATATCTACTTAGCTTTTAAAGAAAACTGAGATAATTTGCCCAAGTATGAGCCTCATTTCTAGTTTAGAAACTGTGTTTGTTGCATATTTTGAATTGGTTTCTTGAAATTTATAGGATTAAAAATCCAGAAAAATTGTACAGTCTTCTTTGCCTCTTGACACTACTTCTTGTATATATTCCTCAAGAACTTGTGTGTGAAAAAAATGCTACTTCTGGTCAACTTATTTTATTAGGCAACGTAAAATTAAGTGTATTTGATAATATACACTATTAAGTAGGAAGGGAACCAGAACAAAAAGGTTGGGGCTAAAGAACAATAAAAATTTTGCTAGAATTTCGTCTATTTTATAGATGCATTCCAAATAAAAAATTATTAAAATAATTCAAATTTATAAATAAAATAGCAAGTTTTGGGGTTGTTTTGAAAAAAAAAACAAAAATTGGGAGTGCTTGAAGGTAAAATATTTAAAATTTTTAAAGTTTTTTAAATTTCCTTTTTGTCCCTGCAATTAAGTGTGCTTTAATATTTAAATGTGTCTAATAATAATTTTGTTTAAAATATACTTAATTGTAGGTATAAATTTTAAGTGAATATTTGTTGAGAATTTCACATCAGCTAAATAAAGAAAATAATTATTCGACTTGAACATTTCTCCTCTCTTGAGGTATTTTTTGAGGTAAGTTAGATTCAAACACAAATTTTAACATATTATCAGACCCAAATATTAAACTTCTTTTTACATATAATTACGAATAATTAATTAATTCAACATTTAAATTCAAATTTTAATTATTCTATAAAAATTAATAAAATAAATTGTTTTGTTAGTGGTGCTAGTGAACTCATTTGGGCCCTCAGCTTGGTATGGTGTTGAAAGGCCCATCATCTAAGGTCTGGTCCTTTGGGCCCAATGGTTTAGTGAGCTAAATTCTGTTTCTTTAGAGAGGGAAATTGGTTGAAGCCCAAAAAACATTATTTTTCTTTGTTGAAAATCAACTGACAAAATTCAAACATCTCTTCTTAATTTAATTTCAATATGTATCAAATTCTACCTAAAAACCTCTAAATGTTAATTTTTTAAAAAATAAATAAATAAGGTCCCACCCGTAATAAAAAATATCCGGTACTACAAATACTAAAGCTCATACTTATATATCATATAAATATATCGGGCTTATTTAGTATGAGATATAGAGATATCATGCCCGCATGAGCATAGCTCAGTTGGTTCTGGGACTGAAGAGTTGGTCCCAAGAGTCAAGGGTCGAATCCTGACAGCGGCAATGTGGGAATTTTAATCTCTCCAATATGGGAAGTGGTTTTTTGTGCGCACCAGGTCCTGACCTCCAGTCATGTTGAGTCATCATGATTTATATCTGGCGTTGGGTAGTCTGGTGAGGGCGAGGATTTTCACCTTTTTGTCCCAAGATATAGAGATATCACATATATATATTTTTATTCTTGGGCCCATCATTGAGTTGAGTTGAAAATAATAAGATGATTACGTGGGAGTTTCTCTTTCAAATTTTCAAAGAGGTTTATTCAATAATGATGATGATATTTTTGTTGACTATTTTTATTTTGTTCAATATATTACTTCTCTTACGGCGTTTCGATGTGGGATTTTTTTTGGCATGATTCCCATGGTATATATTAATTAGGCTAGCGGTTTCGTTCTCTGCATATTGTTTTGTTCGCTCCGTTTCTAGGACATGATACAAGAATTAAAAAAATAATTAAACTGTTAGAAACGGTCATTAATAAAGATATGAAAATTATCATTTGATGCTTTCGTAAATTTATTAAAAGCAATAAATATTTTAAAACAGATAATATGAAACGGAGCGAGAATATTTGTATTAATAAAAAAAAATAAGCAGTAGAATTTAGAGTGTGAAATTGAGAGGGGGACAAATTTTCCTAGAAAATCTACTTACTTTTGGATAAGTTAGTAGTACCTTATAGCTTAGCTCAGCTCATGAAAATCACTAGGGAATTTTCAAACATTTGCCAAATCAAAGCCGCAAAATGGAAAAAAGTTAACAAAAATGTTCCCACTTATTAACGATCTATCTCATTTATTTAAATTGGGTCAATAAGTTCATTATTTAAAAAATAAACTTTTTAAGGAGTTAAATTTGATTACATCATCTTTGAACTTGATGACATCACCAAGCTCAGAAGGTCAGGAAAGTTCAACTATTAAACCCCACATCAATCGAGAAACTAAAATACTCATTTTAGTACACTATAAAAGGTAATGATTATATTTATAAGTTAAGTTAAAATTATTTTTTAATTTAAGTATTGGAGTTAAGCATATTGATGGGATCAGTCTATCTAATTTATTTAAGTTGGGTCAATAAGTTCATTATTTAAAAAAAAAAACATTTTTAAGAAGTTAAATTTGATTACATTATCTTTGAACTTGATGACATAACCAAGTTCAGAAGGTCAGAAAAGTTCAACTATTAAACCCCACATCAATCGAGAAACTAAAATACTCATTTTAGTACACTATAAAAGGTAATGATTATATTTATAAGTTAAGTTAAAATTATTGTTTAATTTAAGTATTGGAGTTAATCATATTGATGGGATCAATCTACATATTGATGGGATCAATCTATCTCATTTATTTAAGTTGGGTCAATAAGTTCATTATTTAAAAAAAAAACCTTTTTAAGGAGTTAAATTTGATTACATCATCTTTGAACTTGATGACATCACTAAGCTCAGAAGGTCAGGAAAGTTCAACTATTAAACCCCACATCAACTGAGAAACTAAAATACTCATTTTAGTACACTGTAAAAAGGTAATGATTATATTTATAAGTTAAGTTAAAATTATTTTTAATTTAAGTATTGGAGTTAAGCATATTGATGGGATCGATCTATCTCATTTATTTAAGTTGGGTCAATAAGTTCATTATTTAAAAAAAAAACCTTTTTAAGAGCTAAATTTGATTACATCATCTTTGAACTTGATGACATCACCAAGCTCAGAAGGTCAAGAAAGTTCAACTATTAAACCCCACATCGACCGAGAAACTAAAATACTCATTTTAGTACACTGTAAAAAGGTAATGATTATATTTATAAGTTAAGTTAAAATTATTTTTAATTTAAGTATTGGAGTTAAGCATATTGATGGGATCAGTCTATCTCATTTATTTAAGTTGGGTCAATAAGTTCATTATTTAAAAAAAAAACCTTTTTAAGAGCTAAATTTGATTACATCATCTTTGAACTTGATGACATCACCAAGCTCAGAAGGTCAAGAAAGTTCAACTATTAAACCCCACATCGACCGAGAAACTAAAATACTCATTTTAGTACACTATAAAAAGGTAATGATTATATTTATAAGTTAAGTTAAAATTATTTTTTAATTTAAATATCAGAGTTAAAATGAACTTAATCTTTTGTAGAGTCAAGAAAGAAGGAAGTAGAGTCCACATGGGCGTATTTCAATTGGTGTTCTAGCAGCGACAGTGTGGTTCATTGTGCATACTAGTTTTTTGCCTTCAGTTTGCAGGAACGTTGAGTCACTATGATTCACATTCTCCACCTAAATATTGAGCAGTTTGATAAGGACTCTTTAAGTGAGAAATTTCGTCTTTTAGTAGCAAGAAAGAAGGAATGAGAACATTGACTAGTATAGTAATGGAATTGAGTTAAACAACTACAAAGTGTTGGTCAAATAACATGCTTTTTTTGTTTTCTTGAGGTTTCCCATAATTTCTTCAATGATATTATAATATATCACTCTCATTTATATCCTTTTTGACATTTCTTTGTTTTTTCCAAGCAATGTTATGAATGTGCAATATAAATTAATTAAATCATTTTCAACTTGAAACTTGAGAGTGTTATATAGAGCAAAATAATTTGTAAAACTTCAATTATTTGTTAAAGGAATACATGGTCTTTTTTTAATTATTGAGAATAATTCAACATATATAACTCTTTTTTTTTTTTTTTGAAAGGAACATATATAAATCTTTAAAACTTAGGGATGTTTTTGTATTATAAGTCTAGATTTTTTTTTACAAATAATTTATCATTTAAAAATTTCATAAACAAATCTAAAAATTAAATATCCAAATATATATTATGGAATATTTAGCCAAACTAATTAACTATCCTACTTTTATTTTTTATTTGGCGTCTAAAATTTGCAAATAGAGATTTATCTTATAGTAAGTAACTCGAACTCAATAGCTCTCACTTAATAAATCAAGTATAAATACTTAATAGTACTTTTTATTTGGGGTCTGAGATTTCTCGAGTAATTAAGGAATTTATCTTTCACAAAGTGACTCGAATTCAATATCTCTCACTTGACAAATCAAGTGCAGGTACTAAAGAGTATTCTTTATTTGCCATCCGAAATTTATTGAGTCATCTAGAGAGAGATTTACCTTCTACAAAGCGGCTCAAATCCTTTGTAATATTTCTTGTAACACTCTCTCTAACATTCGTAATTTGGTATATTTTATTAATAAAACCTACCAAATAAAAGATAAACCCTAGGAAGAAAAGGTAAACTCTAAAGAGAAAAACATATTATAAAAAGAAATGTTACAGATGATTCTGAGTGCCACTAAGTGACTCGAATTCAATACATTTTTCTTGACTAATCAAGTATAAATATTTAAGAGTATTTTCTATTTATCGTATGAAATTTCTGAAGTAATCCAAAAAAGAATTTATCTTCTACAAAAGCACTCGAACACATTATGTCTCACTTGATAAATTAAATGCAAATAGTTGAGGCCGTCCTAGTTCTTGTTAATTAGCCTACTATAATTATTCTATTGCTACCTTTGGTCCGGTCAAGAATATAAATTTTTTTTTAAACTTTTCACACAAATTAATGATTAACAAAACAATTCAATTTTTTATATAAGATATCTATTTTACCTTAATGAGAGATAATAAATAAATTTAAAAAAATAAAATTAAAAATTATATAATAAATTTGACCATCTAATTTTATTTAATCTTTCGAAAAATGAAGTCAATTCAAGGAAGGCGATTTTATTATTGGGGTAGGGGCAATTCGGTCCCACAAAATACGGAAATAAAAGTGGGATATTTGGCGTAAAGAGTTGTAAGATTGGTTGACCACTCCAAAATTCCAAGTCGCCTTCTTGTATTTATTCTGAATCTTCCACACATTGTAGCGGCTTTTACTTGACTTTCCATCCACCAATTTCCATCTTTTTTCTTTTTATTTTATTTTATTTTAAATTTCCATCATGGATTTTCACACTCAAACCACAATTTAAGGTATGAATGGTTGAGAATGAAAATCCTACGTCGGCTAATTAAAGAAAATAATTATTACTTATAAAAACTTGGACAGTTCTCCTCTCTTGAGATACCTTGGGGTGAGTTAGGCCAAAACCCAAAAAAATTCTAATATGGTATCAGAGCCATGATGTTAGGTCAAAAAATGGTCAGCCTGAGCGTGAGGGGGTGTATTGAGAATGAAAATCCCACATCAGTTAATTAAAGAAAATAATTACTACTTATAAAGACTTGGATAATCCTTCCCTCTTGAGGTACCTTTTGGGGTGAGTTAGACTCAAGCCCAAAAAATTTCTAACATGAATTTATACTTTTTTTTCGGGAGTTGAACTCTTAATATTTAAAATTCTTATTTTTCGATAAAATTTTACAAACTGATAGTGTATAATTTGATATAACATACTTTATATATATATATTAATAATGATATTTTATTTATTTTTAATACGAAGCTGATTTTATGAATTTTCTTTATTTAGTATTGAGTTGTGTCGGAATAGTTGTATTATTGATTAATTGAATAAAATTAATTTAGTTAGCAAATTGAAGAGAGATTTAATAAATTAATTATCAAGTGGAAAATAAGAGATAGTACAGAAAATAAGATTCTATTTTGTACTTTTATTGAAAGAAAATATTAGGAAGTCAATTCTTTTGATTTGCTGGTAATAGACCTAACGTATGTGAATGCCTGCAAGTAGGCAAAGCATAAATAATCAGACAAATGGACAAAAAATAAAAAAAATCTGTTTAAAAAACAAATAAATAAAAAGGGGACTCTGATGTCGGAAATTTTCAAAACTTGTGCCTTAAAAAAGGTTCTCCAATCCCATCCCATTGATTTTCCATATTCCCTTCCAATTGTTTCCTAAGAAAACCGTAGAAAACAAAATATTATGTATATTATGCTTAATTAATTTGTACACATCGTACTTCTTTTTTTATTTTTTTTATCTTTAAAAGATGTTTAATTATTTTTAATCTTATGTATGAATATTTATACTTTTATAAAATACTTGATTTTTTTTTGGAACTTCAATGTGTTCGTGTAAAAAAATACATTTTATACTATAAGAACGTTTACGTCATATTATATATAATTTCCTTTTATTTCGACGTAAAATAATAATTTTTCTAAACAAAAAATGAATAATCATTTCATTATACTTTTTTCCTTTCAGGCAAAAAAGAATTTCGTTCCATTTCGGATGAAAAATATGTTGAAACTCTTAAATTCATTAAGTCATAATATAATAATTTAATGACAAAAGTATTTATACAGAATATTTTGAATTCAAAGTCACTTTTACTTCACTTATGTCGTATAAAAAAAATCACCTCAATAAAAAGTTATTCATGTCTTATTTACAAATCACTCAGATGCTCCGTAACATTTCCTTTTATAATATGTTTTTTCTTTTAGGGTTTATATTTTTCTCTTATAATTTATATTTTATTTGATATATTTTATTAATAAAACATATCAAATTAGAAATATTATAAATAATATTATATAAAAATATTACAAATGATCTGAACTGTATTTTAATATAATATAATTCAGTGTATTTTGCGAATGGTTTCAAAAGTTCAATTACATGTATGCATTGATTTCTCTATTATTGATTATTATGAATAGAGAGATTCTCAAAATCTTGTGAGGTTTTTTTTTGGCAACTCTTTATGTCAAAAAGCAAGATTCATTTGGTAACTGTTGATGAATGTGAGGTACAGATTAAATTAACATTTGATCTTTAAAAAGAAAGATTTGAAATTAAAAGCGTGATTTTTGCACTTTTTGCTACGAAATATACCTTTTTTCTTTTTTTATTTGAAGATACGAAATAGACATTTGACCCCGTGCTAAAAAAAAAAAAAAAAAAAGAAAAAAGGGATCGCATTTAGCCCGCATTCATTCAAACAGTTCAGACTGATTTTTGGCTGGTCAAAATTCATACAAATCATATTCGTTTATGGTTAGTTAGTAAATAAATGGTTTAATCCGTAGATTTTTTTTAATAAAAATTATTCAAAAATATTCAACTAATTATAAAAAGTATACTAACTTTTAAATAAAATAATTATACACAAATTACATACTATTTTTTGATAAACATTATTTTTTAACTTTAAAAAAATATTTAAAATTAGTTTTCTTTAAAAATATTCAACTAATCATAAAATTACACTAATATCTAACTATGAAATAAAATAACTACACATTAATAACATCTAAATAATGTCTAAAAAAGTGACCAGTCTGCGAATCAGACCGGACCGAACTAATTTTTGACGAGCCTAATTTTGAAAATCTACATTCGTCCATTTTACAGACGGTTCGAACCAGCCCGTTTTGACAGTGTTATTTATATACCACTTTATGTACTATATTGTTGAGAATCTCATATCGGTTAATTAAAGAAAGTAATTACTCCTTATAAAGACTTGGACAGTCCTCCCCTCTTGAGGTACGTTTTAGGTGAATTAAACCCAAGTCCAAAATCTAACATGATATCAAAGTCATGATATTGGGTCACAGCTGTCAATATCAAAACACTAATTTTCATCTAATGACAATTTTAATCTCGTCTGTCTATTCCTATAATACTCTAACGAATGCAATAATAATATTAAGTAATTAATTTCATTTATTTGATAAGTAAATTAGTTACTTATTTAATTTACCAAATAAATACAACACGGAATCTGATCCCTTTTTGTATACGTTCAACGAATCTGGACTCGATCTAGATTCATTGAACATGGACATCATGCTCACAAGATCGTCTATAGTGTGACCCTGTAGGTTCACTTAACGTTGATAGTGAATAGAAAAATGTACTAGACATTTATCCACAAAACATAAGTGGCCTTTTGCTATGCTTCAGGCTCAAAATGATCAGCTTGGGCGTGAGGGATTGTGTCCAAACCTAATACATATTTTTATAATAGATTTTTTATTTAAATTTATCTTTTATTTATTAAAATTTATTAATAAAATATACCAAATTAAAAAGTAATATAAGAAAATAATACACAGAATTATTCAGAAGATCCGAACCATGCAGGTTGGGTGGGAGGGTTCATGGAATTTTCGTTACTTTAAGATAAGATGCTGTAACTGTAACCAGCTCACAATTAAGCAATTAGGGGCTACGTTGGGTTCCATGAATTAAGTAATGAAAAAGGAAGATTCATTTGTCTTAATTAAATGACTTATTAAGTCAACCCACCATATATAAACGTCCGCTTCACTTTTCCCCCCATACGGAAATCTTACCCCATCCATTTTATGCCGGACGGAACCAGAACAATATGATTGGGGGGCTGGAGGAAAAAAAATTTTGACAGAATTTCATCTATAAAATAAAAAAAAATTTTGAGAGGACTAAACTGAAAAAAAAAATTTTGAGGAGACTTAATGCAAAAAATATAAAACTTTTTTAAAAAAAAAAATTCCGAGTGGGCTGAGCGTAGATCCGTCCCTGATTTTATGTCACATTATTATTTCTAATATATATTTTTTTTAAAAATTAAGGTTTATTGATTTTATAATATTTATTACACTCGAATTATTATATTAGTTCGTTAAATTGAGATAATATTAATAATTGATATTAAATAAAAAAATGAAAATTAAAAAAGATTGGGCATTGGCTGTCGTCTATAAATATAAAGGGTATGGGAGCGGATGTTTCGATAGTTTCCCTCCTCGTTCACATCGTTTGGGTTGGGGGCAGCTCTGTCTTTTCCTTTGTCCTTCACCTTCTTCCTTTCTCAAAACTCATAATTAATTAATTAATTAAACAGCTATTTATAATTTATATAATTATAGTACTCTAACAAGTACTATAATTTGATTTTCTTTCTTCTGGGATTCTGTAGTAGTTTGCTGTCTTAATTTTGCAGAGATCAGTTGATTCATAATCATGGTTGCTCCAAATGATCCCGACAAAAATGTAAGTCTCCTTCTTCTTCTTCTTTCTCTCTCTATATTCTTCATCATCATCACTGAAATTAATGTTTGGACATAGTTTTCGTTTTGATGAATTTGTTCAAACCTTTCGACAATTTATTTTGTTCGTTTAACTGGATCGGAATCGGTTCTATGATTGAATAATAAAAGCACGAGTATCGTTATAGTTTAAAAGCCGGTATCAGAAAATTCATCTAAATAGTATCTCTATCATTTACTTATTGACTTACTTGCTTGTGAATTCTTTATTCTAGAACCGTGGCATGAAAATTTTAGAAATTAATCACTTTCACGGGAGAGAAGGGAGAGAAGACGAGCTTGGCCTCGAATCTGATTAGGGAATCGATGATCATTTTATGATCAAATTATCTGATTTTGAGGATCATGTTAAAGAATTTTTCCAACGTCTCTAAAAAATCATAAATTGATCGCTTTTATATTCTATCTTCTATCGATCTCTTGTTTAATGGTTCTTTTGCAAAATGGTTTGTAATAAAATGTGTGTATATATTTAGGATCGTTTATAATATTTTTCTATACAGTATTTTCTATTATTTTTTTATTAAAATTTATTAGTGTATGTTACGAAAAAGTAATAGAAACGATATGAAAAGATGTTTATCTAATGGTTTGGTTGATGACCTTACTGCAATTTAGTTGACTTTAAGGTGGTGGCTCGAGGACGGAAAGTGTGTGGTTCAAATAGTTTCACTCTCTCACTTAAATTTTCTACATAACATGTTAAGTTAGAATTTTAAATTTGGATCAGTTTAATGTCTTAGAGATCCGTCACGGATTTGAATAATGACTTTTGTTGTTTAATTTGGGGGGGTTTTGAGTTGTTAGGAAATTAATGGCGTGCACATGGCCTAGTTGGAGAACTGACTTAGTTATGGGAATTTCAAGATTTCCACACTTTGAGCTTTGTTTGACCTTTTTAGGTTTGTTTTTTTTTTAAAGTTTCTATAGTTCCATTAAATTTCTTGGGTTCTTACGTAATTTCAACAAACAAAAATTATTATTTTTATCGAAAATATTGATATTTTTATTAAAAAAAAAAAAAAAGGACAGTGAACCGGCCGGCGGAGTGGACCTTATGAATTGAGTTGGACTTTTCTCCTGAGTTCTCATCTCAATCACTGCCGGCAGCGGCAGGCCACGAGAGTATCTTTTTTATGGCCGTAGGATGATCCCCGTGAAATTAATTAAATAAATTTAAAAAGAGCCAATCAAACATTAAATTAATTAATTAATTAAATCGTATTTTCTTGTTTCTTTGCCTTTTCGTGTTTAACCTTATTACTCACAGCCACCTAAATTGTCAAAAAAAGATACTTTCCCAGGGTCTTGGAAACCTTTTACCTAAAAAATCTGTTTTTTTCTTTTTGGGGGTAATAATAAAGATAAGACTAGAGAGAGAAATTGATAAATTGAAAATTTTTTTTGTTGTGAACAAACAAATGATACAGGTTGACACAAGAACAGATGAAGAAAAGAGAATAGATGAATGGCTACCAATTACATCATCAAGAAATGCAAAATGGTGGTACTCTGCTTTTCACAATGTCACCGCCATGGTTGGTGCTGGTGTTCTCAGTCTCCCTTTTGCCATGTCCGAGCTTGGATGGTATCCATCTCTCTCTCTCTCTGTCTCTTCCTAATTCTTACATGCCATCATTCTTGTTTCTTGGAAAAATTCTTAACAAGAAAGAAAAATTGTTTCAGGGGACCAGGAGTAACAGTACTTGTAGTATCATGGATAATAACCTTATACACATTATGGCAAATGGTTGAAATGCATGAAATGGTACCTGGGAAACGTTTTGACAGATACCATGAATTAGGACAACATGCTTTTGGTGAAAAACTTGGTCTTTGGATTGTTGTTCCTCAACAATTGATAGTTGAAGTTGGTGTAGACATTGTTTACATGGTTACAGGTGGAAAATCATTGAAGAAATTCCATGACACAGTTTGTCCTGATTGCAAACAGATAAAACTCACTTTCTTCATTATGATCTTTGCCTCTGTTCATTTTGTTCTTTCACATCTCCCAAATTTCAATTCAATCTCTGGTGTTTCTTTGGCTGCTGCTGTTATGTCATTGAGTTACTCTACCATTGCTTGGGGAGCTTCAGTAGACAAAGGTGTACAACCAGATGTACAATATGGTTACAAAGCAACAACAACAGCAGGAACAGTGTTTAACTTCTTCAGTGCATTAGGAGATGTGGCATTTGCATATGCTGGTCATAATGTTGTATTGGAAATTCAAGCTACCATCCCTTCTACACCTGAAAAACCATCAAAAGGGCCTATGTGGAAAGGTGTTGTTGTTGCTTATATTGTTGTGGCTTTGTGTTATTTCCCTGTTGCTCTTATTGGGTACTGGATTTTTGGTAATGGAGTTGACGATAACATTCTTTTGTCACTTGAGAAACCTGCTTGGCTTATTGCAATGGCTAACATGTTTGTTGTTATCCACGTTATTGGGAGTTACCAGGTTAGTTTCCTAATTTGCTTGTCTTTATTTGATAAAAACTGATAAAGTTCAAACAAAAGAACTAATTGAATCATCTGTAATTGTCTTGTTCCAGATTTATGCAATGCCGGTGTTTGACATGATTGAAACAGTACTTGTAAAGAAACTAAGATTTAGGCCAAGTTGGTGGTTGCGTTTTATTTCAAGAAATGTTTACGTTGGTAAGTTGCTGGGGTTGTTGTTTTTTGTGTGTTTCTTACTTTGTTTTTCTATGTTGTCTGATGGATGCTTTCAATGTTGTCCTAAATGATGCATGCAGCTTTTACAATGTTTGTTGGCATTACTTTCCCTTTCTTCGGTGGTCTTCTTGGATTCTTCGGTGGCTTTGCTTTCGCTCCCACCACATACTTCGTAAGTAAAACTTGCATATATGTTACAGACGATTCTAAATGTTTATACTAATACACGGGTTTACATCTTTTTTTTCTTCAGCTGCCTTGTATAATGTGGCTTGCCATCTACAAACCGAGGAGATATAGCTTGTCTTGGTGTACAAATTGGGTAAAGACAAAGATAAACTGAAATTTTCCTAACTTGATTGAGAATTTTATCTTCTGATTCTCATAGACTAGTTTGTTTTTGGCAGATTTGCATTATTTTGGGAGTACTTTTGATGATTATAGCACCAATAGGCGGACTAAGGCAGATCATACTTCAAGCTAAGGGCTATAAGTTCTACTCTTAAAACAGTTCAAATCCCGACATGGAAATGAAGAAGAAGAAGAAGAAGAAGAAGAAGAAGAAGAAGAAGAAGAAAGCGTTTGAGTTAGGCATCGTCAACAAGAAATATGATCAAACACAGTGGATTCATCAGTTACAAGAGTGACATATGGGATAGAAATTCTAACCAAAGAATAGCCTAAACAGAGTTATTTCGGCATTATTATTGCGCTATGATGTGTGCATATAGATATAGATTGTGTTCGTTTTAAAGTGTCGTGAAACATGTTTCGTGTTTTGTGTGTATGCCTATATGAATCAATGATGAAACAGATAAGAGAAAGTAGAGACAAATTCCTTTACATCAATAGCCAGCATATTACAGCTTTTGACAGTGATTTGAGGTTAACAACTTCAATTAGCACCACAGACATTGCTTTCTCTCTCTAGCACAATTACAATGGTCCTATCTTGCATTAGATGGCCTAATTTCAGTTCAACAAACATAGAAAGAACTCAAGAACAAAACAACCCATCTAATGAAACAACAGTTGGTTGTTTGTTTCTGTTCAACAAACATAGAAATCAAAAGCAGAGGGCAAAATCAGTCAATAGAATGTGAACTTCACATCCGGTAAATGCCTATTTGTCTATGCTATAATTCGACAGATTGGAGAAAAGCGAGCAGATCAAGAAGAGACCAGACTAGACAAGGCGAGTCCTCCTTTGGCTTTCAAGTTTAGTAGAAAACTGCAAGTTCGACTTAAAACTACAGAATAGATGAGAGTTAAGTTCAAGGATTCGCGGCAAGAGAGAAAACGTAAAACCATCTATAAGAGGAATTTCCTAAGGTAAAATGACAGATTGTTTGTTAAGACGACAAAACTGATTTGAGCAAAAGGCCAGACATAAAATCCAATCATCTCAGCACATCAATTTTTATATTTTTAGGAAGCAATTAAGAACCCTTCTTTTCTCATAGACAAGAAAGAACTTGATCTGCTAGGCCAATGGAAAGCAACTCAACATCTTTATAATATCAAGGGAAGCTATTCTATATTGTTTTCTGTTCATAAAAGACGGATCTTTGCAGTAATATTTATCATAACTGAAGCAAACTTGCCTCTTCCAGAAAAGCTCAAAATCAAAGTTAAAAAGCAAACAAGAACACAATAAAAAAGCCATCATTCTTCAATTGATATATTTGATAAGTAGTAGTAAAACAGAATCCAACAAATTTTTTAGCTAATCTTTTTATCTAACTTTCCAGTTCTTTCCCGGTACAATTCAATCCAATGATTGACAACCCACAATATACTAACAGAAATTGCCATACCAACAACAAGAATCCAAGAAATCCAAACCCATTTAGGAATCACATTATCCACAGCCCCACCAAAATATGAAACGAACATCTGATAAAGAAAAAAAGGCCCAGCAAAACCCCTAACCACCGTATACAGAGCATAAAAGGGAGGAGAAAGATACTGATAGACCTTGTCGGCAAATTCAGAATCCGATCTCCGTGCTCCAGCAAGCGTCCAAACATTCTGGCATAAACTGGTGACCTCAGCTAGAATCAGAAGCACCAATAGCGAATAAGCCCCGTGCAAAACCAAGTATCGACAAGTAATAAAAACAAATAAAGTAGCTAAATGATGGGCTATAAAGAGAACATCTCCCGGATAAAATACAACGTAATGGCAAAGGTCCATTAAGAAATAGGCAATGCTGTAATCAAGAACTAGGTTTTGAAAAGGGGTATTAAGAGAATGAAAATCGCGGTTGGGATCGGAAAAAATTGCTCGATAGGCTAAGAAAACAGCTGGGGTTCCATGACAAATGGAGATTATACAACTTGAAGCTTCGGGTCTGAGTTTTGGAGTCCAATTTCGGAAGATTATAAAGTAGGAGATGATATAAATTGCAAGAAAAACAGAGAAGAAGAAAGAAAGATTGGTGGTGGGTATGGAAGAAATCAAAGCTAGAGATGATGATTCCATTGATTAATTGATTGATAAAACAATTTTTTGAATCGATTGAGGAAAAGATTGGAGGTAAGGATGATTTTAAGATAGGGAGGCGGTGGTTTTGTACAGAGAAGGAATGGTGGGTGCTTCTCGAAATCAATCTTTTTGAGCAATTCAAGAATTCAACACTCAAAAAGTTGCCTTCTTCTGCCTTCTCTGGCCTTGTTGGCCAACTTCTGCTGCTGCCTGATGAATCCTCCCAAACCAAAACCAAACCTCCCTCCTTCCTCCCCTTTTTGTTGGATTATGTTGGAATTCTTTGTTTTGTAAAACAAAAATAGGACATGAGAATGATTATAAATAGGAGACATAATGGAAATAGGAGATTACCAATTTTTTTTTTTTTTTTTTTTTTTGGGAGAAGAAGAAGAAGAAGAAAGGACATTATTTTATTTTATTTAGTGAAAGGAGATAAATATTTTAGATTTTTAGAACTCCATTCCTTATTTGAATCAACTCTTTGAAAGAAAAATATATAATGAAATAATAATTTATTTTTTTTATTTGAAAAAACTTTTAACTATACATGTATTATTTTTAAATAATTATAAATATATTTGTCCAACAACGTTCAAAAATTTAACTATCGTAATTATATTCAGTTCGTCTTAATTTTTGTTTTCACCTACTTTTTCTTCCGTAATTAATTTTTTTAATTTTTTATTATACTATCATTATTGTATATCTTAATTAACTACTAATATCTCTGCTTTCTAAGAAATATTAATAAAATGTCCATGATGCCAATAACTTCATATTTAAGTATATTTATAATGTTTCAAAATAAAAAATTAAATTATTAAATATAAAATTTATTAATCTACCTAATTTTCTTAATGAGATAATAAATATTTCACATACACCTATTATAAATTTCATTTTTTTTTCTTTGATAAGATGCTTCAAGATTTTTTGAAGGCATTTATTAGATGTATCTGGTGGATATTTTACCAAAAAAAAAAAGAGAAATGGATATTCCATTGCATTAAATTGTTGAGCATGAAAAAAAACAGTGGAGCAGTAAGGACCAAGGATATTTCCTATACTGAGATTCCTAATGTCAGGTTGGGCTGTTTTGAACCGTATAGACATAGCTCAATTAGTTTTGGAATTATAAAATTGATATCAAGGAGGGTGGTTCCTTTTGAGTCACCATGATTTACATCTTGCATTTGAGCTCGAGCAATCTGATGGGAATCTTGTGAACTAAGAATTTCACTTTTTAATATCAAAATTGGACCGTTTTCGGATTGCATCTTCTAAACGGTGAGCTATAGTTCTATTCTTTCGGATACCATCGGGTTAGAATTCTTGGAATGGGTTTAACTCAATAGCTACAGTAAAGAATCGCCCCTCGAGGGGAGATTGAGCTACATTAGCTCTAAAATTAAAAAAAAAAAAGTGACATTATAGAAAAAATTTGTAACATCCTAAATAAAAAAATAGTAACATTCTAAAATTTTTTAAAAAAATGTAACATCTAAAATTAAAAATAAAAGGAACATTCTAAAAAAAACAAGAGTAATATTCTTAAAAAAAAAAACCTATTCTCAGATCGTCCAGACCGGTCTGGACGTGACCAGTTCGCGCCGCTGGACGACTGATTGCGAAGTGTAACTGTTTATCTAGACGATCGGATCGCGTCTGGTTCGCCAACCCTGGCGATTTGAATTCTTACTTCAAAATTAATATTTTCTTATGCAAATTCTTCGAGAATTCTAACAATTTGTCCGTTTGGGGTTTCCTACATTTTTGGTCTTTTTCTTAAAAAATATGATATCTAATGGGATGAGTAATTATTTTATACCCGTTTAATTTCGTCATTGTCATTCACTTAATATGTCAATTCACTTAATATGTCAAATGAAAGGTTTGGACAAAATTATTTAACAAATTTTGTCAAATTGAGCAAAATTTCATCCTGAAAAAACTTTTGTTCATTACGAAAAATTAAAGTTTTACCTAAAAAATATTTAAAATTATCCATGTAAATCTTTAATTTTTATTAAAAATAATAATGAAAGATTTGAGTTTAAAATTAGAAAAAAATTATAGAGAATTGAATTAGAGAAAAAATTGATAAAAAAATAAATTTTTTCACACTGCACAGCTATATTGATTGCAAGGACAGTGAATGTCCTTTAAAAAGAAAAAAAAAAAAAAAAGACTGAAGGTAAAGAGAAGAATCAAGAATGCAATTTTAATAGACATTTTAATAATCAAATACTACTTAATACAAACAACTACTATCGATTTCACTTTCCATGCAAGAGAAGAAATAAGAGAGAGAGAGAGAGAGAGAGAGAGAGAGAGAGAGAGAGAGAGAGAGAGAGAGAGAGAGAGAGAGAAACCATGCCAAAAAGATCATAAATCTAACTAAAAACTCCACTAAAATGATGAATTTTGTGAACAAAAAATGACTTAAAACAAAAACAGAAACAGATAAAAGGAGAATTTTCCAGCCAAGATCACAACTTTGATAGGAACCGGATATCCATCCATCCATCCATCCATCTTGGCTGGAAAGCTTGCAAATGAGTTATTAAGGAACTGTAAATATTCAAACATCTGAGAGAGAGAGAGAGAGAAACATCCTACAGTCTCAGACATATATCTCTTTCACCAATGACCAAAGCAAATGCAATGCTAAGATTCTTCATACCAAAAAGATTATGATGATGTACTTGGATAAACGTTTCGATTTTGAGATTTTTATATTCAATTTCAGAAAACAAAATGATTTTGTAAGGGAAAATGTGGGTTCCAAAAGCCGAGATGAGATATGAAATTTCGAATGCTATCCAATCTCACCCTTACTTCCATATTTAATCAGGTGTGATATCACAAGCTCGGCCGACTAATCAATCTCCCCTTCTTCTACATCGTCATTTACAATGTCTGGGACGCTATGTGGTGGTGGTTCCACTTCCTCCTCTTCGTCGTCTGCTTTTATATACAAGCCAAGTTGTTCTAACGGATTACTGCCTGCAAACTTAAAACTGCCAAATCCATCCTGCAAGTCATCCGGGCTATTCTCGTCCACAGAACTGGGCAGCTGTTCAGAAGCCCCAGCTCTCAGCATTTCCAGATCCTCAAGAAATCGAGAATTCTCATTTATTTCAACAGTCTTCTCCATCTGTATCGGGGGCAAAAGAGGTATTTATCCCAGCTTTTCAATGATTTCTCAGAAGATCAAAGACCCCAAAGTTTACGCGGCACTTACCTTTGACAATGCCTGACGAGCTGCTGCTCTCTCAAGTTCTCTTTTCCTTTTAAGCTCAGCTGCCGCCTCTGCTTCAGCTTGCCTTCGGGCATCTTCAGCAGCTTTAGCTTCTGCTTGCAATCTTGCTTTCTCTGTCACAACACAGAAAATTGAGCAATTCTTGCTTTTCCTTCCAAATGCAAAAACATTAAGCAAACAACAGACAGACATGCAGAAGAGGTTAAGGAGCACCAACCTCTCATCTTCTGCATCTCAAGTTTTTCCCTTTCAAGGCGCAATTTCTCAGGATCCCCCTTTTCACCCTGATCTCAGCAAATATCAAAATACAAAGAATCATACCCAAAGCAATACCACTATAAATAGTAGCTGTGCCATGACTAGTAACCAGCCATGAGACCAACCTGCAGTGTCTTTTCTTTTGCCTTTAAGATGGTATCAGCAAATCTGTTCTTCAGGAGAGCAGCCCTATAGAGCTTCTCAGGTGAGACCTGCCTCTCAGTTGGAGCACTTTCCCCTGAGATGTCAAATGTCTACAGGTAAGACATAACATGCTAACCAACAAAATCACTTCCTTGGATTCTTGTCCTTACCATCTTGGTGCCCATCTGACACATCAGAGTTTAGCTTCTCATGGGAATTTTGTTCAAGCTGATTCAACCCACTAACAGATTCTGTGGGGTGAAGTTATAATGAATCAGCATTTCGCAGAAAGTTTAGCCAACAAACCAATTGTCTACCAAAAGAATCAAATTATTAAGAACAAAAGCAGTGCTGGTGACAGACTCAAGAGAAAGTCTCAGCAAGAACAGTAATCGTCCCTCAAGCATTTAAAAACACAACAAAGAGACTTCTCCTCCACACAAGTAAAGCCAATGCACAATAAACATAAACTATCATGCAACCTAAGTGAAATGAACTTACGATTACCCTCAGCTAAGTCCCCCACACCTGCCATATCATGTAAATCCCTCGCAGAACCACTTGTATCCTGTCATGTATGAAGTAAAATAAGACATCAGTGAGACAGGACATCCTCCAATTTAAAGACCAAAAAGCACCATCCAGTCAGTTTCCAATTAATGAATCATGAAGTTATTTTACCATTATTGGGTTCACTGATGTCAAAGGGTTGGTCTCTGCTTCACCATCGGAAGGCCCACTAGATTGCAAATCTGCAAAAGTATTTTGTGAACTCAAGGCAAAAGGACAAGGAAAGACCAACATATTAATCACCATTCTAACCAGTACCAGAAAGCAGATGTGAATTCATTATATTACAGACACTCTAGAATCCAGGACAACAACGCAAGCAAAAAAAGATCCCCAAAGTGTTAGGATATCATTACAAGGGCATGAATAAAAACACCAAATATTGGAAACCAGAAAGTAGAAAATATCCAGCCACCCTTTTCAATCTTAGGGATTATAGTCATTGCGCGCCAGACAACAGTAAAGTGAGGAAAGAACGACAATTAATAAACATAAGTTTATCTGAAGATGAATTAGTCAAAGCAATTACTCCACAGACAATACTTTAGAACAAAACGCTAGATCCAATGGTCAAGGAATTGAACGACGCAAACTTCTAACTAATTCCCAATAAATCAACTCTTATTGTTGGTTAAGAGGACAAAGACCTTGGCATTCGTGTAATAGGGGCATTAAATTTTGTCAACCAAACGTCTGAATAAGTGGAATCACAGTAGATTCATCAATAATAATTTCAAGAAGAAAGCAGAACTTGAAAAAAAAGCTCCACAATCCTGAACAAATGACCAAGGTAAGGACCTTTTGTAGCTAGATTGCATATAGAAAAAGACATGCCACATCGCTCTTCAGAATGCAAAAGTTATTCCCAAGGACTTCCCCATTAGAAACCAAATCATGTCACAATTCAAGTTTATGGAAACATTCGATCTCAAAATTAAAAGATCAAAAAATGATAAACTATGAAAACACAAGCACAGACGTGTAAACATGATTACTGACCAAGTAACTGACCTAATCTCTCATCAGACCTCCCGTTTGCAATGTATTTGTTGCCACTCAGCCCTGAATCATTTTCAATTTTAACTGGAGGGTAGCTTGAAACCGGAGGCTCATTTCCTCCGATGTCAACATCCTCATCAACAGGGTCATTGCCTGAAATGTAAATGAACAAGGAACATAGTTTTAGGTGATAACACCCATGCATGAAGATGTCCTTCACAAAGGCATGGAACAGCAGACTAAGAACAACTACCTTTGCCCACTTGCATGGATGAAATGCTAAGCCCTGATTCATTAGAGAGCTGAAACAGAGACAGTTAATTATTATACAGACTAAAGGACTGCACTTCAATATATCAAGCATATTAAATGGTACTCGCACCTCTATCCCACAAGGTTCAGCTATTACATTATACTTTTGTTTCTCCCGCAAATGTTCATCCAATAGTTTTCTTAATGCGAATAAAACATCATCACTCAGATCATCAATATCAATCTCAATCTCATCCTCTCCAGCTTCCCCTCCATTAGAACTTTGTTCCTTCAGAAGATCAATGATATTGTCAGGTATATCACCGTCCAGCCCTTCTAATTCTCTGCTTAGCTTCTGCTTCTCTTCATCTGTCATCCTCGGTTTGACAGGTTCTGACACTACTTGCTCTGATGGACTGAGCTTCCTTTTCTTTGCAGCGGTGCTTGGCTTGACTACTTCAGTTTCCTGGATAAGTCCAGAACTCTTATGCAGTGTTTGGGAACTATTTGATGAGAGTTCTTTTTCAATAGTTTTCCATTTGAGGTCAAAAATGTTGTTCAGCTTTTTAGCCATGAAATGGACATTATTCCCGGGAGGATTGTATGTCATAGCATTTGAGAAAGTAAGCCTCACATCAGCAGCAAAGTCTGAAGCAGTTGAGTACGCTCCAGAATCAAGCTTTTGCTTTATAGTCCCCAGATCCATTGGATGTTTTATGACATTAAAGTAGTCAGGAATATTTAGCTTTACAATATCAACAGGTTCATTAAAAACCCAACCATATTCATGGGTCATCAATTTTTTTAGGAGGTTTGAGCACTGTTTCAGCAGTAAGGTATTTTGATGTGAAACTGAACCTTGAGTTCCAGACTCAAACCTTCCTGAAGTACCTTGATACCAATCACGTTTTTTACCTGAAGAGTTAGCTTTCTTTCCAGGCCTTGAAATCTGGCCTGAAGATTTTTTTGTACTCAGTGTTTGCGGACCTTTCTTTATGTTGCTACCGCTAAGGATATCACTAGATGAAGAAACTGTGACAGCATTTATTCTCTGCAGCTCAAATTTTTTCTGCAGAAACCGAATCCTTTCAAGATCAGATCTCAACCTTAGCACCAAGCTCTTCTTCTCTGACGGAGACAATTTGGACAGAGGGACAATTTCTACAGGCACATTAAAACCACCTTGCGAAGCAGAATTTATGTCAACCCACTTTTGCCTATGAGCCATGGAATCCTCGGAAGCAGCAATTCCTGTGCCATTCCGCCCTGAGCTACCAGATCCCCCTGATTCGAAATGCGGACCAAAACCTACAGAATATCCTTCTAGGAACCTATTCTTCCGGGCCATCTCTTTTGCTTTCCAAGCTTTTCTTTACTCAGGTTATTTACCCAAGTTCGTGAAGAAATCCAATAAGTAGAACCCTAGATGATGGAAAAATCATAAATTAAATCCTCAGAAGCACCTAAAGTATGATAAAATTACCCCTTGCAGAATTTGCAAGACCTTAAATATTCATTCAACTTATCCCGTTATGACGTATAAATACAATAAATTATCGATTTCAAGAAACCCTGAAACCTAAATCCAAAAATTTGCCGTTCTAATAATTCAATTGTTGTATGGGAAGCTTCTCAGAAATTAGAGACCTCAATTTTACGTTTAAGAGGAGAGAGACCCAGAAAAGAAAACACATTCATATAGAACCCTAACCCAAATTACCTTGAACCAGATCCCTCCTGAAGTTCCCACAAATCCTACGTGCCAAGAGAAAACTCCACAAAAGTTAAAAGACTAAGGTCAATAAACCAGACTACCCAGTAACATAACTTCTCAGTAGTCCGAGAAAGTATAAATCAAGCTTCAATAGGAAAACCTAGATCAGCAACCCTACCGCAACTTCTGCAAAAATTAACGAACTTCGGCACACAACCAGACCAGCTAAGCTTCCAATAAGCGAAGAAAGTGATTTCCGGAGATCTGAGAGCCAAATTCAGGGACTGAAACCGCGCAATTAAGAAGCAAAAGAGGCCGCGGACGGAGAAATATCGCGGAAGCTTTCGAACTCTACCTCTTCTACAGAGAGAGAAAGGTCGACCTCGATTTTAGAGAGAGAAAAAAGTAGAGGATTGATTTTATTTTTAAAGCCCACTTGAGTGCTAATCTCACCGCCTTTCGCCTTGCCCTATTTGGATTGGCGTTTTTTTTTTTTTTTTTGGAAAAAAGTGATTTTTTTTTTTATTTTGTTTCGTCTCTAATATATTTTTATTAGTTAAATTTAATCTCTAATTAATAATTTTAATTTTTTCTATTTTTAACATATTTTTGTCCGTTAAATATAGTCTTTTAATTATTAGTTTTAACTTTTTTTCATATTTAACTAATTAATGTAATTTTTTTTGTCTTTTATAATTTTTGATATTTTGACTCTGAAGATTTGAATTCGGTAATTTTAAATCTTAGAGAGTAAAATTAAAATTCAATAAACTAAAATGATTTTTTTAAACAAAACTCAATTTATTGAATTCTTAATTTTACCCTTTTAAGCTTTAAATTTCCCATAGTAAAAATCTTTAGAGCCAATCAAATTTACCGAAATAGCACAAGAGGACAAAGAATATTACATGTAAATTAGTTGATGATGAACAAAGTTTAAACTAATAGTTGGGAAACAAATCTATCAGACAAAAATATATCGGGCACGAAAAAAGTTGAAATTAATGGTTAGGGACCAAATCCAACCAATGAAAATTGTTTGGGATAAAAGTTAAAATTAATAGTTATGGACCAAATCCAACAAATGAAAATATGTCGGGGACTAAAATTGACACTTACCAAAATAAAAAAAAAAAGATTAGAAGCACATCCGAATAGAGCCGACTGAACGGCAATTTTTGGCTAATTGAATTGTTGACGTCGAACCAGCTCTATCCAATCCAAATACCGTGAATCCCTAGTTTCCACACAACAATACTACTACTAATTAGGCTTGAAAACATGTCTAAATATGTCCGAAATAAGGTATTTCACATTCAAATGCGGTTATGTGCAGTGAAAACTAAATCCGCACCGGGATACTGCCATTTTTATTGTATAATTTTTTCATTACATTATCAAAGTTTGCCAAAAGGCCCTCTTCCACGTCATTTATGTGGGAACATAAAAGTTTGAGACACGGTAATCACCCGACTTAAAACCATATAAATCCGTAAACGTAAGTCCGTTGCTAAGAATGAGGTGGTTGGAAAATAAGAAGATGAAGAGGAAAAGGGGTTTTATTTTCATTTGAGATTCCAAATTTTTCGGTTAATCATTTTAACCCCCCAATAGTTGATTGTGAAGATATAAATAGAAGTACAATGAGGAATTTGATTGATAAGATTTTACATTTTAAGGGATTTTTGTACAGGAATTTTCAAATACAGGACTCAATTGAGATAAGTCAATATTTTCAGGGGCCAAATTGAAAATTTAAATACATCTTCAAAAGCAAAACTCAAAAAGCCCTCAGATTCAGCCGACAGTCTCACTGAGTGGCCTCATTCTGTCACTCACCACCACACCACTCCAGACACCACCGGTCCACTACCGGCACCCCGCTGCGCCGTCGCCTTCTCGTACCCGTACACGCGCACGGCAACCTTCCTTCTTCTCTCCCTGGTTGGACAACGGCCCTGCCTTCTCCTCGTATGTGAAGTGAGCTGACTCGTTATTTCCGTCTTGCAGTTGCCGGCCGCCGCCACTAGAGGTAGGTAGGGAAACTGAAATCTGTTAGTATTTGGTTTAAACTCTATAATATGCACCTTTGAGTAGAATTTGCTATTTAGAAATTAAACTCCAACAAGTAAGATAAAAGTTGAAGAGAATTCAGCTCATATAAATATATAATACAATGTGAAACTTATTTTAGTATGCATCTTCAGTAGATGAAGCACATTGGAACTAAGAAATATATATATGAATTGTGCACACATTGCCAGTGTAATGAAATGCATTACCTATCCAGATTCATGTTTTACTATGGTGACTTGCCCAATCCATCTCGTGTCCGCTAGGCCCTAGTTGCATTATTGCAGACGACAACCGTGGCTAGCAGTTAGTTTACTCTCAATTCTCAGATGATTCACTGCATGGAAGCTATTGATGGCCTCTGAAGCAGGTTTGTCCTCTGCAGGAAACCGTTATTTACCATGAAACACACTTCCTGGCAGCTTATTCATCATTGTTTCCTGTCATTTGACCTTATTTTCATATTTTCAGCTGGATCTCGAATTCCGTAATCCAATTTCTACCACTATTTCGGTTTTGCAGGTCCTGGAAGGATATAATTCATGCTTGCCATTTCACTTTCTAGCTATATGTAAGTTTAGCTCTACACGTGCCAAACTTCTTCAAGTTCTTGTTAATGGTACAGAATTTTTCCTTAAATAAATAGGTTTTTTATGTGTTTTCTAGATTTAGAAGCATAAGGAGGATTGTAGTGCCCTCACAGTCATTGAGTGCTCATTCCAGTTTGAAGTTCCCGCTTAAGTGTTCCTTTAGACAAATATACATGGAGAATCACAATACCAACAATTCAAGGGGAGCATTAATTGTGCTGGAAGGTTTGGACCGTTGCGGGAAGACCTCCCAGTCAAGCAGGCTATTATCATACTTGGAGGGGCTGGGACATTCAGTTGAGTCATGTAGATTTCCGGATAGGACTACAAGTGTTGGGCAGATGATTTCCTCCTATCTTTCCAATGAATCACAATTAGATGATCATACCATCCATCTACTCTTCAGTGCAAATCGATGGGAGAAAAGGTAGTTACTCTCACTCTCTCTGTGCACATAGCTATTCTGTTAGATGACTACTTGACACACACAATTTGGTCCTTTTAACATATGACAAAAAGTTGCTGTATTCGCTGGAAACTAGAATTTTCAGCTAGCAAAGTCTTGTTCCATCCTATAGTATCTTAGGCACAATTTTTACATGAACTATGGTATTTGTTTCAGTAACCCTATGAACATTTGCAATATTCAAGAGAATTGAAACAATTTCCAGGAATGCTCCATTACTTAAGATTCGTGCTAAAATTGGATTGAATGATTCAATGGCACCAGTCAGAATTTGACAAACGGGGTATTTGGAGTGGAAGATTGTGCTAGGTTAAAGGAGGACTGCAAAGGATGCCATATGCGGTTTGTATTGGGGCTTAAAATGATTTTACAGAACCTTAGAAAAAATTACAATTGAAGGGAGAGAGGGTGGAAAGACAGTCTGTGGCACAGCTAAGGTCCTTTACATTTTGAGGTATTCTTTGATTGGAAACTCCAAAAGTAAGTGCCGCCCAAAATAGATCAGTAAAAGAAACAGTATGAAATGTAAGAAACTGTTATAATTATTCTGTTAGCCAATTTATTGAGCATTTATAAAGTCGACATTCTTGAGTTAGAATGCTAGGATGTTTCTCTATTTCCTTTTAGTGATGGCTGAAACCTGCTCCAAAAGTATATATGTAGTTCCCTTCACATATTGATCAAGTTGTTCTTCATCTAGCAGTTAAAATGACTTGCACGCGTGCTGTTATTTAAAAGTTTGTGGGCCAATTTGTTGCGTTTGATTGTTATTAGTTTGGTTACAGGTCATTAATGGAGGCTAAGCTAAGGAGTGGGACCACTCTCATAGTTGACCGCTATTCATATTCTGGGGTAGCTTTCTCTTCTGCAAAGGGACTTGACATTGAATGGTGCAAGGTAAAGACCTCCTGAATCTCCTCTGTTATCTAATTGAGTTTGAAAGTAAAGAATAGATCCTTTTCTCTGCAGGCTCCTGAGATAGGGTTGTTAGCTCCAGATTTGGTGGTTTACCTTGACATAACACCAGAGGTGATTTCTAGTTCTGAAGTCATGTTCGACTTTTTTTCTGTTTATGATGTTTTAGAATGGATTGGCATAAGTGAAAATGTTATTGTTACTAATGCAACATGCTTTTGCAAGGGTTATCCACGCACTTTAAAGTTTTACAATCTGCTTAAAATTGAATTGAAAGTTATACTCGGAAGGCTCAAGGGAAATTGCTCTTGTTTTGAGGAGCCTTGTTAATTTTTTGGTTGTATCGATGATTATCCTTTTTTATCAACTTGCTATGCATTATACCTGACCTTATGTGCCTTGCACGAGGGGATGACTTTTCTAGCCGGAGCAAATCATGTTTCTGCCTCTATTCAAGTGCATCTTTGTCTAACTCTTCTGCTTTATCTAACTTAAGTTCTCATTTGACAACATTTAGAAAGCTGCTGAACGAGGAGGTTATGGAGCTGAGAGATATGAGAAGCTCGAGTTCCAAAAGAAAGTTGCTCAATCTTACTATTCACTTCACGACGCCTCCTGGAAGGTAACAAACTTTTTCCTTGATACAAATTCCAACGTTTCCATACGTTTAATCAACTATGTCGTCTTTCTATGGATCCTTGTAGTTGTTCATGTACACAATATGGTTGGTTCTGTTGCATCCTTTCATTAATCCCTTAGCCATGAAGATTTTTGCATCAATAACTAGCTATCTGAAAGCCTACCCTTGTGCTAAACTCCATAGCTAGGCTCAGTTTTTTGTTAACTCTTTGTAGATAATTGATGCCACCCTGCCCATTGAAGATATTGAGAAACAGCTACAAGAAGTTGCACTAGATTGTGTAACAACATGCCAAAAAGGCAAATCTATCTCACTGCTTTGGCCTTGTTAGTGTTATAACACTCATCATCATGGATTGTAATATTTACTGCATTTTGGCACATCAAGTTTGTATATTGGATTGGTATGTGAAAGACTTCAAATGTAATTGGATTTTGGGGGTTTTTTTATATTTATTTATTGTTTTAAAAGAGAAGCTCTTAATCTCAAGTTTTATTTTACTACAAGAAATGACACTAATAGAAGAGGTTATTTTTAGTTTTATCAAACAGTGCCTTATTTTCATCAATGGTATCATAGCACCTTTACATAAAAAATTGTGTGGGGCACATGATATAGGGTATCGATAAAGTCAACTCAAGAAATTATAAGGATAATTCGAAAAAATTCAAAAATTTTATTTTCACCTAAACACTTCCTCTATCTTGAAAGATCCGATCGTCAAAATTGAAAAAAAAATTAGTTCTTTAATCTATTTTAATTTATTTATAATTTTATCGGTTTAGATTGTGAAAATATCCCTTTAATGTTAAAAAAAATTGGATTTAAAATTTTCTTTTTTTACTGTTTTCAAGCACTTTCGCCAGGGTTGGAGCAAAAGTGCATGGAAACTTTCGCCCGGCCAGACAAAAGAACTCACATACTTTCGCTGGCTTGGACGAAAGTTTCCATGCATTTTCGTCCAGCCCTGGCGAAAGTGCACTTTCACTGGAAAATTGTTTGTAGAGAGAGGAAGTGTTTAAGTGAAAATGAATTTTTTTGAATTTTTTCCGAATTATTCTTATCGATCCCGTGATATATGGTAGAAATTTGGTAACTTTTTTTTTTTTTTTTTTTTTTTTTATAAATCACCGAATTTGTATTTAGTTCAAATACAAGGGGCACAAAAGCAGAAACCATTGGCGCCAACGCTTTTCCCTCCCATCCCATGTGGTGTGAGAGCCATTGCTTTCTTTTGCTTTTTTTGATCTGCTCCCTTATATGGATTTCAATGGCTTTCGTGCCGATTCAAAGTTTGGATAACGAAAATGGTGAAACACAGTTTCGCAAAATCCACCATTATTTGGGGATTCGTAGGTCTTCTCGCACTTGCTCTGACGGTAGATTTTCTTTGGGCTGCTTCTTCTTCCTCTGCCGCTGCTTATATTTCAATCGCCTCCGCGTTATCTCGTCCGAACAGTCATATAATTGTTATTCAAAACAATACCAGTTCCGGCGGTAGTAAAAAGGTTTGATTTCTTCTCTTCTCCTGGATCTGCAAAGAATTGCTCATAATTAGAAGGATTTTTGTTTTAATTTCATGGATTTGGGAAAATTGTTTTGATATTTTTGCAGAAGGAAGATGATAATGAAGAAATTCCAAAGGTTAAAGTACCTACGAGGCTATTATCTGCTACATTTGCTGATTTACCTGCTCCAAAAATGGAATGGGAACAAATGGCAACAGCTCCTGTGCCTCGATTAGATGGTTCTTCAATTCAGATTAAAAATCTTTTCTACGTTTTCTCTGGATTTGGTTCCCTTGATTATGTAAGAATTATAACTTTAATTTTACCCCTTTACCGATGGTTCAATCTTCTTCTGCACTGAGTGGCTAAAATTGAATTGATTTCTTCTGTTTCAGGTGCATTCTCATGTGGATGTTTACAATTTCACAGAGAATAAATGGTCAGATAGATTTGATACTCCAAAAGAAATGGCGAATTCACATTTAGGGATAGCAAGTGATGGAAGATACATATTTGTGGTTACCGGGCAATATGGTCCACAATGCCGAAGTTCTGTAGCTCGTACGTTTGTGGTGGATACTGTTACCAGAAAATGGAGTAGCTTGCCACCATTACCAGCACCAAGGTACATACTTACATGCCTGCCTCCCGGTATACTTCAGTTCTAGTCGGGGTCAATAAAGACAACTCGCAAAACTATATGGATAACTAAAAAAAATTTTAAATTTTTCCTTCCTCTTTTTCTCTAAAGAATTCTCTCTATCTTAAAACTTTAAATTTTCACATTTAACACATTTTGAAGGTAGATATAGATTACTTTTGAAGATTTTTTTGTAAGAAAATATCGATTTTGAATCGTTTCAAGTTTTTTTTTTAAATATGTAAATAAGTATAAAATTTTATGCACTCATTAAGATGAAGTTTGATATTGGTCTATTGGTAAGCTTAGAGAGAAAAAGAAAAAGGGAAATTTTGAAATTTTTCGAGTTATCCTTATAGATTTTCGAGTTGCCTTCATTGATCCCTTCTAGTTTTAATAATTTTCACTTCCTTTACATGAAACCAGTAAGAAGTTGAAGCGAAAATGGCCGAAAAAGTCCCAAAGTTACATCTCTATTGTTAAAGTTTGTTTTTTGTTATCAAGGTCCCAATGATTTTACGCGATTCTGAAATCAATATGGGAGGTTCTTTGGCCAAAATAATTGAAGTAATGTTAAAAATCTCACATGATTAGTGTTTAATAAATAATTATTTCTTATAAATATTTGATCAGTCTTCTTCTCTTGAAGTACCTTTTGGAGTGAGTAAGGTCCAAGTTTAAATTTTAACATGGTATTGAAATCAAATTTTACACTGGTTAGTTAGTATTTAATTTTTTTTATTTGGTATATTTTTTAACATAATTATATTTAGTTTATTTTTAATAATTTTATTATTTTATTTTATTTTCAAACTTTATATTAATTTTATTTAACTATCATCTATATAACTCTTAAATGGTTATCTCTAGGTAGTATAAGTTATGAAAAAAATAAATAAATAAACCACCAAGATGCAGCATAGACCATCCTGAGTTCCCGAGTCCCATTGAAGCAAGCGTCATTCTTAGTTAGGAAGAGAGTATGTTCACATTGAGTATCCTCGTATGCTCAGTCGAATGACAAACGTACTTATTCCCGACGCAGAAAGAGTCATGCTTCAAAGTGGAATAAGATAATAATCCAAGACTCCAAATTCTATTAAACTCCCAATTTTAACTACTTGATATAACTTTTATTTTAATTATCTTCTACGTAACTCTTACATAGTTATGTAATCATCAAAGACTCCCAACTTTTAAATAGCTATCTAAATTTACAAAAACTTTTTAACTCTTCCATTTATTAAACACCAATTTTAATTTTTATTATTTTGTATGTAAAAGACTCCCAACTCATCAATAAAAAATAAGAAATCAAAATATATAAATTATTTATGACTCCTATAGAAACTTGTATAATATAATAGTAGAGATTTTGCATTTTCTTTCTCTAGTGCAACCCCTTTTTATTTTAAGATATTTGAACTCTGCAACCAATGGGCACTATAAATTGGCAGGTATGCACCGGCAACACAGATTTGGAGGGGCCGACTCCATGTAATGGGTGGCAGCAAAGAGAATCGTCACACACCTGGTGTAGACCATTGGAGTATTGCTGTCAAAAATGGCAAAGCACTAGAAAAAGAATGGAGAGTTGAAGTACCCATTCCCCGTGGGGGACCCCATAGGTATGATATACTTACTATTTGGATTGCCTTACAACTACTTACAACTTAATACAAATTTCTCATTATCTCAATATGATCTCATCTCTCTTTTAGTAAAACAATTCAGGTTCAATTCTTCATAGAGTTCATGTGAAAAATGTGAGATCTAAGAATGTATAATGAAAAAGGAAATCAAAATCTACATTCTAAATTCAGAGTCATTGTTTTGGACAGGTCTTGTGTTCCAGTTGGGGATAGTCTTTATGTAATAGGTGGTCAAGAAGGTGATTTCCAGGCCAAACCTAACTCGCCTATCTTCAAGTGTTCACGAAGGCGTGAGGTTCATTACATACTTAGCCACATGCATTTCTTTCAATTCATGCAAGAATTATTTGCTGATTAGAGATCCTTTACACTTCTTTTTTCTGTTTCAGAAGCTTTATCCAGATGTATACATGTTGGATAAAAATATGAAATGGCATACATTACCTCCAATGCCAAAGGCTAACTCCCACATAGAATGCTCATGGGTGCTTCTTAACAATTCTATCATCATCTTAGGAGGAACAACAGAGAACCATCCTATCAATAAACGAATGATGTTGGTTGGAGAGGTTTTTCGTTTTGATTTAGATAAACAGGTTAGTCAGTTCTTCCCCAGAAAAATTATCAGTTTCAGAAATCACAGAATACCAAATATATACATATATGACAGTTGCCTTCGTTTTCTTCCTTGTACAGGAATGGTCTGTTATCGGGAGGCTTCCCTATCGTATTAAAACTACATTAGCTGCTTATTGGGAAGGATGGTTGTATTTTACATCAGGCCAGAGAGACAGAGGACCAGATAACCCACAACCTAAGCAAGTAGTAGGAGAAATGTGGAGAACCAAACTGAGTCTATAACACTAGTTGACATTATTTCTTCTTTTTTTGCTAATCCCTAGTTCACATTTTGATTTTGTAATGTAAAAAGGTTAGGTTTCACATAGGAATAGGATGATATATCAGAAGATGCTCTCTTCACTTGATTATAGATCCATCTTCTTTTTAGAAACACAGCAGTTCAAGACAAGATTCTAGTTCTAGATATAGAATAGTGCAAAGGTTTGATTCTATAACAAAGACAGGATTTCATTCGCGTTAGTGAAATTTACAATGAATGGTGGTTTCTTTTTGTACAATAAAATGTGAAGAGAACAGGGAAAGGGCTTTATGTTGAGCTTGGATACCAAAGACATAATAGATTCCCTGAATTTCATGTCTGTTATTGACATAGTAAGCAAAATGACTTCTAACTTCACTAACCTCATGTACATTCACCAAAGATCAATATCTCAACATTCTACAGACGCTTCAAAGATTCTTCATGAACATTACTACGACCTGCAAATAATCATTTTTTTGGAAATGAATGATGACTTGACAAAATTAAAGAAATGTAGATATAGTACAGTAAAAGAATGTAGATGATAAAGAGTTCGTGAGAGACCTCATTTCAAGATCGGGACATATGGCGCAGGACATGGAGATACTGAATGATCAGGTAACAGATCAATCAGGTCTACTGTTGCCTGTAAACATGCACTAAGAATTCTCTTTTCCAATCTGACAAGTTGAGTAGCAACCCTTTTCTTAGGATCCAGATTGCGTTCTGCCAACTAGAAATGTACAAATATGCTGAGTAAGAATCTTAAAGATGGAGTCAAGAAGGGTATATCACTTATTGGGTTTACAGGCAAACTACCAAAGTCTCATCTTCAGCAAGAGTTGTAGGGTAACCAGCTAGCCTTCGGTTGAAAAAATCAACTAGCTGATCCAGAACTGCACGTTCCATGCAAGGACTAACCTATAAATTTGGATGACAGTCAAGCAAAGCTCATACCTTTTTTACTTTGTTAAACCAATAAGGCATGTCCATGTAAACAAGAAAGATACTACTTTCTACTTCTTGCATGTAACAAAACAAACATAGCTTCTTTCTGTAAAACTGACCAACAATCAGACAATTATTTCACTCTTAGTTTCAAATTAAATTTAGCAGAGATCGCCAAGCAAATTCGTGGTTAAAGAATAAATCTAATATCTAAGCACTTGCAATGTAATTGTAGCATGAGGCAAAAGAACAATCATATCTTACTGGACAGATTGGACCCTGAGATGATAGGACAGACTGCATCTCTGAGGCATCTGAAACATATCCCAGTCTCAAGTAGGGAAGCATATCTAATACTGCGTCTCTCTCCTTTCCAGCGTACACCTGGTTTAGATGTGTGCACATAGCTTGACTGGAAGAATCTTAAAAAAGACAGATTTGAGTCTTGATGATGAAGTAAAATACATACATGAAAAGTTTGTAATGACAATTTTCCATTCCTCTGGGCAGCCATTCTCTTCTCCTGATATTGAGGATCCTCAGTACTCAGAGCTGCCTGATGGAAACAATTGAAAGAGGAAAAGGAACGACATTATTACTTGAAATTGAAGAATGCTATCGGACCGCAGAAGACCCTGGCATACCTGAATTACCAAGCGGTCATGAGAATTATCTTCATCAACAAAGCCATAGTTTATGAGTAATTTTGAATTCGGCTGTGGTCCACACCTGCAAAATCATAAGATGCTAACAACAAACTTCCAAAATGAAACATACAATGCGCTAGAGCAATCATGATAAAGTTGTTTCCCAAATATGTGCTAGATTTTGCATAATCCATGACAAGTTACATAACTTCCATGGAGCAGGATAAAGCTATGAAGCATTATACCAAACGACAATGGGTTCCCCAGCCTTGTATGGTCTATCAACCACTAGTTGTACAGCAGCATCAACAGCTGTTAACATTGCCTTACAGTTGCTTCTGTAGGATAATAAAGGTGGCCCCAAAGGAACTAAGGCAAATCTCCGAGCTAAACTGACTTTCTGAAATGTAGAGGATTTTTACATAAATATTCTAACAATTCGATGTCAGAGTAAAGTCTAACTCAAGTTTTGACCTTATTTACAACAAAACCTTTTGAAGTAATTCTTGAAAAGAGAGATGGTGCGTGACAAACCTGGAGATGCACAACACACGACTGAACAGCAACAAAAGCTTGTTTGAAAATCTCATAAGGAAAAGCCTCTGTAGGTATATCATAAGGGTATTGCTGGAGTAAATGAAAACCAATATAAATCAGCTAATGAAAGCAAAAGGAAAGATAACATTCCCAATTTCATTGGATGTTATTCAGGTTATATATCAATTAAGATGTTTAGTGGAACCTGAAATAAAGAGCCTGCCATAAACCAGACGGTGTCAAGCTCATTGTATTCTCTCTTGATTCCTTCAGCCCTCTCTAAAACTTCTGCCTGAAGAAATAGAAAACCATATAAGAATTACATATTCAGAAAATACTTTATTTGTAAAGAAACAAATGGCAATATCTCGTTTATCTTGGTAACATAGAGCGAGCATTAACGTGGATCAAGGCTTACTCAAAGGAACACTTATTACCTTTGTAGGACTCCCTGTCAGGTAATTTAATTCGGCTTCTGACCATAGAAGTGGTGATTCCACGGCTAATTGGCCTCTTCCTCTTTGACGATCAAGTTCTCTAATATATGGATACCAGAAAGACTTCTTTCCTTGCTTCTTCTCATACATTAGATACAAAGCTAAACAAGCTAACTCAGACAACTTGTTTGTAGTTAAGAGTTCCGCTGCATTGGCAATCCAAAGAAAAGGCGTTAAAGAACCAGACGCAGAGTAGCCACTTTCTTTTCTCACTTCATGTGAAAGTTTGCTTTTTCCTTCCTTCTTCCCCCCTCAAAAGGAAATAGTAATTCTCAACAGGGCCATGGAGTATATTATAAGAGACTATGACGTCAAGAACAGAAAGCAAAGACTCATTGATTTCCTCTTTCGACACTGGTTTCTTTCAGGAGGAGCCCTGAACATGGTGTCCATTGTCAACAGACCAATCTTCCTAACTAGTTGGAATTCCAATTGGAGAAACAAAGATGCGAGAGACGCTCAAACAAGGGACTTCTTAGTGTTACAGCCTATATACGCACATCTATTAGCAGTGTCAAAGAGTCTGGATAACAAGTTTATTTATAATTTGACTTCATAAAACGGTGTAATGCACACTCGCCGTGAAGATTAAGTAAATTAAACAACAAAAGCCTTAAGGACACCTTACCAACAGTCTCGTTCCCCAGAACTCTCTCCAGTGTCACAACTAAAGAATTTGGAACTGAAAAGGCAACATCCCCCGCCTACATAAACAAAAAATTAGTCAAACACCCATCCGACCTACTTGATTTTGTGTGTATTGCCCAGTTGTCCATTATTTATCATCCAAAATAATTGCTCGTGCAAGATAATATACGAGACAATCAAATGTAACTGATAATTTATTGAATCGAACCTGAAGATCCTCACTGGCGGCAACATAATGAATTGGACTATGTTTAGCGTTGTGAGACGGCTTGTCCTTGAGAACAACCTTGCATGGAGGAAGTCCATTTTTGTGCATCCAAGATTTCAAGTCCCCGTACTCATCCTCTTTCTTACTAACAACATTACTGGATTTCTTCTTCTCCTCTTGAATTCTGCCAGCTACAAGTGTATCAGAATTCGAAGCTGAACACATATTACTGAATCGTGCATTTCTATGTTTATTCCGAACCAAGATTGAAACCCTAGAAACAACTAAAGAGGTCGGGCGATGATTCCACAAACGAAACGACGATGAAATGCAGTCTCCTTGTTGCACAAAAGCAGCTTCCATGGATACCAATTGCTAGAGCATAAGCTTCTTCTTCTAGAAGTATGTAATTACGGCTAGGGTTTTAAAAATTCAACTGGATCGAAGAGATTGAGCAGAAGAATCGCTAGCGAGCTAGCTGGTCTTTCAGCTGAAGTGAAGAGATATTTTTATCTGGGACAGTATGTATTGAGCCAAAATCAGTATCTCATTTCGGATTTGTGAATGGATGGCAAAAGAGGGGTGCCGTCAGGATTGGAGGGAAAATACCTGGAGCGCTCCGTATAATAATTTTTCCTTTTTTATTGGTACCAAAAAGTGAAATTTCTCGCACACATAAACTCTATCAGACTGCCCGATGTTCAGGTGAATGATAGAAGCCAAGGACTACTGAGCACAAGAAACCACTCCCGTATTGAAGATGTTGAAATTCTCACAGTCGCTGTTAGAATTTGAACATTGGTTCTTGTTACTAATTCTGCAGCTCTAAAATTAATTGATTTATGCTCATTTGAAAACTTTTTCTTTTTTCTTTTTTTTTGGCAGCTCGGGCATAGTTCTAATTGACACATCATGTGCATTCGGATTTTAGTTTAGAAGTTCGAACAATTTTTTCGAATATGAATATTTGACTGACATAAATTTTAAAGAGAGAAATGTCGTGAATTTTATAAAGAAAAAATGTTGTTCATTGATGAATACAAAAAATTTTGTTGAAATGGGAAGTATTTTGATTTCTTTAGTTTTCAATTTTTTAAAACTAAAAATCGAAAATTGAACCGAATATATTATATATATTTTTTAATTCCGAATTAAATTAAACTAAAAACATGAAAAGCTGAATCGAAATAAAAAACTTAAAATTCGATATTAATCTAATTAATTAAAAAAAATGGTAAAATTATTAATACAATAAAAAAACAAACTTCTTATCCCTATTTATATAAATGCTTTCCATACTAAATGACACTTTTATATACTATTAATAAAATTAATTGGATTAACGTTAATCTCTATTTCTCCGGTCGGTGGTGGGTCCGTCTGAAATGGCCAATAGTCTATGTTCTTTTAAGTTCCTCCTCGTTTTTTTCATTTCAAGTATACAGAAAATACAATAAATGTAATATAAGTCGAAACAGAATTATATTTAGTGAACATCTCAATATCAACTTCACCGAAAAGGTTAATTCGATACTTGCAATCTAAACACTAAGGTCAATGTCTAATTGCTATTACAACTGGAGGATATTGATAGAAACATATACCACGAAAACTATAAAACCCCAAATATCGTAATACTAATGAAATACTAAACAATCAACACGAATAGTTGTCAAATAAAAATAAAAATACCTAGATGCCAAGTTATAGGTAAATGGAAGCATAGAGGCCAAAGAATTGCCACGATTGGACTGAACCGTCAAGTATAACCGTGAGTTTCTCCCCTCGTCTTTTTTTAAAAAATCACTGAAATGAATTTCGCACAGATTGGGAGAATTTCGCTCATCTAAGAGAAACTCAACAAAGCTTAAAAAAGTAATTTTTGATATATTTTTTCTCTTAAAATCGATATTATTGTAAAATATATTCAAAATTATTCATGTCTATCTTGAATTTATGTTGAATGTGAAAGATTTGAATTTTGAGTTAGAAAAAATTGAGTTAATTTTAACTTGAAAAAATGAATTTTTTCGCGCTATACATATAGATTCTGAAAATATGTTTATTGACCCTTAATTTGGAATAAAATAAAGTTAATTAACTTTTTTTTTTTTCACTTGAACACGTGGGTCCACCGGTAACTACTATCATTTTCCTCTTTTGTTCTTTTCTTTGTCTCAGTGGATTTTTCCAGTTGAGACCAGAGAGACGATCAACAGACAACAAGCGTATTGTTCTCAGTTGTCACCTCCGCTCAGCCGTCAACTTACGGACGGTGTCGTTTCGTCGGCCGAAGTCTACTGCAGTCTTTGAAACCGAAGCTGCTCAATTTCAAACGCTCATGGACCCAAAAAGCGGATATTGCTCCGAGACGGGAACTTTTCACAGTCTGAGACCGCCGGTTAACCTTCCACCGGCAACCGCTCCACTCTCCGCTGCTTCATATGCTCTCTCTATTCAATCCACCTCTTCCTGGTCGGTACAGACATCGGCATTGATCAATTCAGCCACCGGTGACCGCCTTTCTTATTCCGACTTCCATAACAAGGTCAGAACATTGTCCGCATCTCTGCAAACTATAATCGGATTGAAAAGAAGTAGTACAGCTTTTATATTGTCTCCTACTTCAATTAATATTCCGATCCTCTATTTCTCTTTGCTTTCTATCGGCGTCGTAATTTCTCCGGCCAATCCGGTGAGTACTCCTTCCGAAATTTCCCGTCAAATTAAACTCTCTAAGCCAGTTATTGCATTTGCAACCTCAGAAACCTGTAATAAGCTCCCTAAGCTTAGATATCGGACCATTCTCATCGATTCACCGGAGTTTGAATCGATGATGACGTGTTCGGTTTCTCAACTGAGTATAGCTGAGGTGAGTCAGTCTGACGTGGCTGCGATTATGTATTCGTCTGGAACTACTGGACAAGTCAAGGGAGTGATGCTGACTCATCGGAATTTGATCGCTATAGTTGCTGAATATTTCGCGGTGCGGCCACTGTGGACTTCTCAAGCTAGATTGTTGTATACAGTGCGCTATTTCCACATCTTTGGGCTTTTCTATTGTTTGAAATCGGTAGCTTTGAGCGAGACTGTGGTTTTGATGCCCAAATTCGACTTCAAGAATATGTTGAGGGCAGTGGAAGAGTTTAGGGTGACAAATATAGCGGTGGCGCCGCCGGTTGTGGTGGCAATGTTGAAAGGAGATGTTACGGACGGATATGATTTAAGTTCTCTGGAGGCTGTTGGAAGTGGTGGAGCTCCGCTGGGGAAGGATGTCATTAAAGCATTCAAAGACAAGTTCCCCAGCGTTTGCTTATTTCAGGTCAGCCGTTAACTGTTATTAGGAAAATACTTTTCTGAAATGCAAACTTCTTTGAAGACTGAGGAATGAAAAAGAAATGCTTAGAGCTTACTTTCTTTACTATATTTAGTTGATTAATATTTGCAAATGAGGAACTAAACCACATAGGTTACTTACCAGGGTTATGGAATGACTGAAACAACCGGTGCAACATTTAGAATAGTTGGTGAAGAAGAAAGTCTCCGCTGGGGTTCAGTGGGAAAGTTAATAGGGAATTCTGAAGCAAAGATCATAGATCCTGAAACTGGAGCTGCTCTGCCTCCAGGAAAACAAGGAGAGCTTTGGATTAGAGGACCAACAACAATGAAAGGTAATGAATGTCATACTTCAACTTCTTAGCATAACTAAGAAGATAAATGGGACTGGTTGATTATAAACCTCCTACTACATCTGCATAATCAATGAGAATGATAAGGTGATTAAAGTACTTGGCATTAAATTATGCACCTAAAATTCGAAGATTTTGGTGTCCCCTTGTATAGAATGTGGAATTGGAGCATTTTGGTACTGTTTCAAGTTTAATGACATGATTTATTTTCCAAAAGCCTGGAAGTTTAGGTATCATAGATCATTTCAATGTTGTTAGACATGTAAGAACTTTGGAAATTTTTGTAGGCTATGTGGATGATCTGAAGTCAACTTCTGAAGCTTTGGGTTATGATGGATGGTTAAGGACCGGTGATCTTTGTTATTTTGATGAAGATGGTTACCTTTTTGTGGTGGATCGGCTGAAGGAGTTGATCAAATACAAGGGCTACCAGGTTTTAATAACTTTCTTACCTTACTTAATAAGTAATATTGCCTTGATCATTAAGACAGCTTATTAGACTTAAAATGTTGAACTATCTCTGTTCAGGTTGCCCCTGCCGAACTAGAACATCTGCTTCAATCTCACCCAGAAATTCTAGATGCTGCAGTCATACCGTATGCTTCCATTTAACTTGATTCACACCATTTGATCATGTAACTTGCAGTTGTCAGTTTTTCCCTTTTAATTGTCTACTTCCAGACTTTTGTCCTTTCTTTTTTGATGTCAATGACTATATAGCTTGCATCAAATTATCGAATGACACAGTTTGTTGATTTGGTAGATGCCAATTTATTGATCTTAGGTGCAAGGCTTGATAACAAATGGCAATGAACTACTAAATTGCTATTGGATGTTTTTATGCTTGAGATCATTCTGAAACTTACAGCTAAAAATCAACAGGTTCCCTGATGAAGAAGCTGGTCAAGTGCCCATGGCTTTTGTTGTAAGGCAGCAGGGAAGCATCCTTACTGAAGCTCAGGTGATGGAATATGTTGCAAAACAGGTGCTTTCTGTACACTTCTCAAAGCGTCCCCCTTAAATTCATTTGTTTTGCTTTCTCTGTACCTACAAAAATTAATTTTTAAAACTCTTTCCTGCTACCATTTGTCCGGACTGTAGAAGCAATGGAAAGAAAAATGGCTAAGCAAGTTGAAAGTTTTGCATTTTATTTCTTTCATATAACTTTAAAGGGATATAAACCAAGAAGAACAAAAAACATCAGAAGTTTCACAACCCGTGTTTACTTCATAAGTTCCACATTAAGCTATCAATGACTTGTCCAGTTAACTGAGTGAAAAAATCATCATGCTTCTCCTGATGGTCAATCGCAGGTTGCGCCATACAAGAAAATCAGACGAGTATCATTTGTGAGCTCAATTCCAAAGAGTGCAGCCGGGAAGATATTGAGAAAAGAACTAAGAAAGATTGCTACACCGGAGTCTAAACTGTGATATGGCTGCAAGGCCTTTTTGCGTACTTCTTAATTGTAAGTAATTTCTACTCTATTAATTGAATTACCTCAGTCAGTAAAAGGCTAAATGAAACAAGAAAGAAGAAACAGATTATCCGGAATTCTTCAGCCAATATACAGAAGTATCCTGTCGTTGTCTTTGAGGTTGGATTATGTTAATGCTGCACTGCACCCACTTTTACCTTTGCATTGCCATATGGAAAGCTTCATCTGGTAGGACTTGGAGAAAAGATTGCCTTAAGGACCATGAGATGTTCCATGTAACTGCTGCTTAAGCGAATGAGCTATAAGGTAAAGAGTAAACAATGCTATGTTAAGAGAATTGGGTATTATTATTATTACAAGACATGTTGCTAATATAGTTATGTATTTTATAGTTTAATAAGATTTCACCTTTGCATTTTGAGAAGCATTAATTTATGCCTTTAAAAAGAAAAGAAGAATCGTTATGGAAGAATTTTATAGCTTTCGTAGTTATTTTTTAATATAAGAGAAAAGAAAAAAGGAAAAAGAAATAAGGAGAGAACCCAAAGTACAAGCACCTAAAGCTATGGCATGACCCACGGAAGGGATTAGTACCCTTTTCGGATCCTTTTATCCGAGCAAACAACTCTTAAACAGGCCGAACTGAATCGGATCGTATTTAATCTGTACACAAATAGTCTGATTCGATCTGAGCTAATTATTTGTGAGTTGGAAATTTATACAAATTATATCCATCTGTGAATAAACGGACCAACTTGTAGGTTCTTTTGAATAAAAATTATTTTTAATCTTAAAAAAATATTAAAAATTAATTTTATCTAAAAATATTCAAACTAATCATAAAAATTATATTAACTTCTAAATAAGAAATAAAATAATTTAACATAAATAACACATTATTTTTTAATAAAAATTACTTTTTACCATAAAAATATATTAAAAATTAATTTTTCTTTAAAAAAATTCAACTAATCATAAAATTACACTAATTTCTAAATATGAAACAAAACAATTACACATTAATAACACTTAAATAATGTCTAAATATATAAAAAAGGCCAGCTCGTGAATCAGACTGCAAAATCTCGCACTTATAACAGACCGGTCCGGTCTAAACTAATTTTTGAGGTGACTAATTTTAAAAATTCATATTTGTCCATTTTACACTCTCACAGGCTCGAAGAAGGATTGAAAATGCCTGCCTTACAGGAGCCTACGAAAGCAAGAAAGCATGTTCAATAGGTCATATCAATGATAAAAAGGTCATATCAATGATAAAAAAAGAGCTGGCTGGTCAATTTCAGAAATCTTATCGAGTGATGCCTTTTGGACAAAAGAATGCTGGGGCTACAACTCAAAGCGTGGGGATCCGATCAGCCGCTTTTTGAGGGCGCCGGCTCCCTTGTCATCAGGTCACCAACTTCCTTGAAGCTGGGTTGGATTCCTTCATGTCTGATTGTTTACTGGCAGCTCTTGGAATTGGAATAAGTTTGGGCGAATCTGTAACCTTTATTAGCAGATTCATTTTTTGTGGTTTCCCTGATCAAACTAACTCCGATTCGTATTTTTCATAGAGAAATCTCTGATCAAGGATAGAACAAGATCCGCCTTACATCATATCTAAGGGGCTTCCCCATTATTAGTTGCTCGAAGCCGGATAATTAAGAAATTAGAAGATCTGGTAGAATGATAGAAGCCGAAGCGCGCGATATGACTTTTTGGGACTTTTCGCGATGCCGAAATAACTAACTTCCTCTCCTTTCGGTCGAGCTACTTCGTCCCTCTCCCTATTGGTCGAGATCTTTTGGAAGACGATACGAGCCACCCCAGAGACCTAAGGCCGTTTTGACGGTGCTAATAGTGGTAAAGACGATCTTGAGTGTTTTGATATTGTCTCTTTTATACTATATTGTCCCTCAAAACTTTTCATTATTTTCATTTTTGTCCCAAAATTCCACCAGCTCAGTATTTCTCCATCCAAATGCTAACAGAAGTTGGTATAAGGACTTGATTGACACAACTTTTGTAATTTCAGGGACTCTTTAGAAAAGTTTTTAAATTGAGGGATCAATATGAAATTTACCCAACTTTTAACAAACTACTCGCAGGCGAGGTGGAGAAACTTCATTGAAAAACTGCCGATGCTCCGCCCGCCGTTAACCTCCTCTGTCACGTCGACTCTCTGTACTCACCGGGAAGGGAGCTCGAAGAACAGTCCGTAGAATTCCACTGAAGAACATCTTCGGAGCTACTAATTATTCAACATTTCTCTTATTGAATTTTTACAAGTCTTCTGATTAATTTTGATATCGGCATAAACACAAAATGGACATTTTGTTTGCTCAGATCCAAGCGGACCTCAGGTCCAATGACGCACTCCGGCAGTCGGGAGCACTTCTTCAAGCTCTTCAGCAATCCGCAGCCGGCAGGGACATCTCTGTTATTGCCAAGTCTGCAGTTGAAGAAATCGTCGCCTCTCCGGCTTCCGCCATCTCCAAAAAGCTCGCTTTTGACTTAATTAGGTCCACTCGTCTTACTGCTGACCTCTGGGAAACTGTCTGCACAGGCATCCGCAACGATCTCGACTTTCCTGATCCGGATGTCACTGCTGCTGCTGTCTCCATCCTTGCCGCCATACCTTCCTACCGTCTTGGCAAGCTAATTGCCGACTGCAATAAGGAAATTACCAGTTGCTTCGATTCTCCAAGTGACAACCTTCGATTCTCCATCACCGAGACGCTTGGATGCATCCTCGCGCGTGATGATCTGGTGACATTATGTGAGAACAACATTAATTTGTTGGATCGGATCTCTAATTGGTGGACTCGTATAGCACAGAATATGTTAGACAAGTCTGACGCTGTCTCTAAGGTGGCCTTCGAGTCTCTTGCAAGGTTGTTTCAAGAATTTGAATCCAAGAGAATGAGCAGACTGGCTGGGGATAAGCTCGTAGATAGTGAAAACTCAGTGGCAATTCGATCGGATTGGGTTTCATCAATGGTTGAATTTGTATGGAAGAAGAGGAATTCATTGATGGCCAGGTCACTGGTCCTGCCTGTAGAGAGTTTTAGAGCAACAGTTTATCCGCTTGTGTATGCAGTAAAGGCAGTAGCTTCAGGTTCAATTGAGGTGATCAAGAAGCTTTCAAGATCTTCAAAAAGTGGAAATGCCACTACATTGGACTCCGGGAATGCAGAGAGGTTGGTCGGAGTTTCAGATGTGGTGTCTCATCTGGCGCCATTCTTGGCATCCTCATTGGAGCCGGCTTTGATTTTTGAGGTGGGGATTAACATGTTGTACTTGGCTGATGTCCCTGGAGGCAAGCCAGAGTGGGCTTCGGCTTCTATAATTGCCATTCTCACTCTCTGGGACAGGCAAGAGTTTTCTTCCGCTAGAGAAAGCATTGTCAGAGCAGTTGTTACAAACTTGCATCTACTTGACCTCAGTATGCAGGTCCGTGAGGCTTTCCTGCTTAAGATTAACTGTTTTGACTCGAGAAACCAAAAAGCGAGACAATAACTAATTATTGTTATTATTTTGGCTTTGTTACACCCAGAAACTCAATATAAATGTTGCATATTTGTATATGCTCTTGAAGCTTAGGAATTTGTCCTCCACAATATTTAGATTTGGGGTTAGAAGTTTACTCAATTTTTAAAGTAATATGCTAACTAAGCTGCTTCACTGGGTCCTATATGACTTTAGATTATCAAAGTTGTTGGTTTGGTGGTGTTTGTTTCTTTTTCGGGAGAATGAAATTTATGAGGGTTAATATCTTGTGTTGTCATTTGTATACCTTTTACTATCAATCTATTTTCCGGGTCATTACTGTTTGGATTTCTTATGGGCTTGTATTAGTTAGACTGTTTCCTTGTGTACTGCATCCTCTTTTTCTTTTTTGTTTAGTGCAATTTGAATCTCGATTAGAATTTAGATTCACTTTTGCTGTGATATAGCTTGTCCCAAGGACATTATATTCTATTCCATATTTTCATGATGTAGTGTTTAAGGGAGCTTCGGTATACTGGGACTTATGTAGGTATCATCAAAATAGAATGACTATATGATTAACTTTGTTATCTCACCCTCATTCTCTTGTAGGTCTCGTTGTTCAAAAGGCTGCTTCTAATGGTGAGAAATTTGAGAGCAGAGTCAGATCGCATGCATGCTTTGGCATGTATCTCTCGAACGGCTTTATGTGTCGATCTTTTCGCAAAGGAAAGTGTTCGACGAGGGCAAAAGCCTCTTCCTGGGACTGACATCGCTTCACTTTTTGAGGACGTCAGAGTCAGAGATGACCTCAACAGCATAACAAGCAAAACTTTATTTAGGGAAGAATTAGTTGCTATGCTGGTAGAAAGTTGTTTTCAGCTGTCCCTACCATTGCCTGAACAAACAAACTCAGGAATGGAAAGCAGAGTTATTGGTGCATTAGCTTATGGGACTGGGTATGGTGCTTTAAATTGGACTGAGCCATCCTTGGAAGTGGTTGAAGTGTGTAGACCATGTGTCAGATGGGACTGCGAAGGTCGATCATATGCTATTGATTGCTATTTGAAGTTGTTGGTTAGACTCTGCCATATTTATGATACCAGGGGAGGGGTTAAGAAAGTCAAAGATGGGGCATCTCAGGACCAAATTCTTAATGAAACTCGCTTACAGAACTTGCAGCGTGACCTTGTTAGAGATCTACGTGAGGTATGTTCACCTAGAAGTGGAATACATGTTTGCTTATTTGTTGACATATTGATGAAGCACTTGTCAAATTCGGCAAGAGACAATTATATATGATTATTAGTAATTTACATATTCCATGTTATGAAACTGGGGTTATGCATTATGCTGTGTAAAAGTCTCTAGTATGAAGTTGAATTTATAACCTTTTTGTTTGATTATGATTATGTGAACTTTTCAGCTACGTAAGATCTCCAAAGCATTGACTTCCTGTGGTTTCATTTATGTACTTTCCTTCGATTTATGTTTTCACATTGTTTTGGAGTTATTATGTGTTTATAAATCTTTATTTGGGATCCTTGATGTTCAAAGAGTGTTGAATTTTGCAGGTGAACACCCCTCGCATACTTGCCCGTCTTATTTGGGCAATTGCGGAACACATAGATCTGGAGGGTCTGGATCCACTTCTGGCTGATGACCCTGAGGACCCTCTGAACATTATTATCTCTAATATCCACAAAGTCCTATTTAATGTAGACTCATCTGCAAGCACAACAAATCGGCTTCTAGATGTTCAAGCAGTTCTTCTATGTGCTCAGCGTTTGGGATCACGAAATGCTAGGGCTGCCCAGTTGATTACTAAAGAGCTTGAAGAATTTAGGACCAGTAGTGTGGCTGATTCAGTGAATAAGCATCAATGTCGTTTAATATTGCAGAGAATCAAATACGCTTCAAGTCATCCAGATAGCAAGTAAGCCTCTTGTTCTAGTTATTGTAATCCACAAGTAAAATTTCAAGTAATATCTTTGTTGTGCTTCAAATATTTTTCTACAAGTAAGCATCAGAAAGCTAGTAGGCCTAACCAATTTATTATCTTGCACTTCACTCCCCTAAAGTTTGGCATTCGTATTTTTGTAGTGCCTATCAAGGATTGTGCCTTTCTTAATTGTTAGGTTTCTCTCATGTTTTACTTGTCTTGTTCTTGACTTTTGCATTTTCCTTTTCCAAGGTGGGCTGGAGTTAGTGAAGCACGAGGAGATTATCCATTCAGCCATCATAAATTAACCGTTCAGTTTTACGAAGCATCTGCGGCACAGGATAGGAAGCTGGAAGGATTGGTTCACAAGGCTCTTTTAGAACTTTGGAGGCCTGATCCCCATGAATTAACACTATTATTGTCTAAAGGACTAGACTCTTCTTTATTGAAGGTTCCCCCAAATGCCTACACTTTGACTGGTAGCAGCGATCCTTGCTATGTTGAAGCATATCATTTGTCAGATCCAAATGATGGAAGGATCAGTTTGCATTTAAAGGTCTTGAATGTTCTCTCTCTCTCTCTCTCTCTCTCTCTCTCTCTCTCTCTCTCTCTCACACACACACACACACACACACACGCACACAATTCACACATTCTGTTGAGACTTCCTTTTCTTGCTTTAACAGCTATGGAGAAAGGTATATGTAAAGGATTCTGTTGACTTGAGGTATAACATTAACCCGTATATGCCTTTGCTTATAATTTGCCTGGCCATTTCCCTGATCACTGAAACATGTGATACTTTATCCTGTTTGGAGTACAAAAATTCATCATGGTGTTTTTTCCTTTGGATTTCTTTTTATTGGTTCACTTTGGCTATGTGTCATTTTATGATTCAAGAGTGTGGCATAGAAAATTCAAGATGTGATAGAGAAGGGGGAAATTAGATCATATAGGAGTAGAAATACTCAGAAACTTGAGTGCCAGATGAGTGTGTTTATGCCTCTTAGGACATGCTATAAAAAGCTAGTCCTTTCTTGCACACGTCATATTTTTTGAAAAGTTGTTTACTTCTGGTATATGGTGTGATACTGTTGCATTATCTGTATTATATCACTCGCTGAACAAGTTCATCCCTCAGATGTTTCCCACCTTTCTTCTTTCCTCGACTTTCATGCTATGAAAAGCTTCATACCTTCAAAAGATTATACCAATCAGCACATCAAGCTTTCATTTTGGAGTAGTTGAGGATCCTATCTCCTCTAATTTTATTCTCTAAGATCTATTTTTCTTTCGTATTTCTCTTTGTTGGTAACATTAGGTGAGCTAAACAGACTGCTCCTATTATTCACCTTTACAATGCTTGCAGGTATTGAATTTGACAGAAATTGAACTCAATCGGGTTGATATAAGAGTTGGGCTAACAGGTGGCTTGTATTTTATGGATGGATCTCCTCAAGCCGTGCGGCAGTTGCGTAATCTTAATTCACAGGTGCACTTCGGATTATAATATTCAGCCTCATTCATAATCCCATTTTCTATCTGAAATATTCTCCTCTTTTGAAACTCTATCTGAAAATCCAACTTTCTAATAGTAATAAAGCCTGAATTTCAAATCATACAATTGGAAATTCTTGGTTGCTGGCAGTTACCTTGTTAGGATCAACACTAGATATGTTATGCAACAGGAGTTTGAGGCAATAACCCCATGCTTGTCTGTACCTCTCCCTGCTTCCCCTCTCTTTCTCTGTCTAGGTTTTCTGAATCTCTTTTAGATGTGTATTTGATTATTGAACTTCCTTCAGGGTGTATTTGGATACTCTGTCCAAATTCCAAATTTTCACTATTATAAGACCTTTTCTCATAAAAGTCAAATACAGACCCTGCTAAAACTGAAAAAAGTAGAAATATTTTCGGTTTAGAGTTTTAGTCCAAGTACACCCTGAAATACTTTGCAGCTTTTGTTTATGTGGCTGCAAGCATTACTCTATTATTTCACCTTTAGGGAGGTATTCTCTTCTCCAAAGTAGCAATTGGAGGCACTAAAGAAAATGTGAAGAGGACTACCATACCTCCTATTAGTTTTTAGCAAGACAGCCATCCTTTTCTATCGATGTCTCCTTTAGATATTCTAAAAGTATAAACTAATTTAGAATATAATTGTTTCTAGGAACCAGTGCTGTGCAGTGTTACTGTGGGTGTTTCCCATTTCGAGCAGTGTGCCCTCTGGGTCCAAGTCTTGTATTACCCCTTCCATGGTAGTGATGCTGGTGATTATGAAGGGGATTACTCGGAAGTTGATGCACAAATCATGAGACAGAAGAAAACCCTTAGGCCCGAACTAGGGGAACCAGTGATTTTGAGATGTCAACCTTACAAGATTCCTCTGACTGAGCTTCTCTTACCACACAAGATATCACCAGTTGAATTCTTCCGCCTATGGCCTAGTCTGCCTGCTGTAGCGGAATATACTGGTACATATACGTATGAAGGAAGTGGATTCAAGGCTACTGCTGCTCAGCAGTATGGGGAATCTCCTTTCCTCAGTGGTCTAAAGTCTTTGTCTTCTAAGCCTTTCCACAGAGTTTGTTCACACATTATTCGTACAGTTGCTGGATTCCAGGTTTGTTGAATGCTTCAACTTGTTTATTTTAATTTGCACCTAGCTTCTTCTTCCAAATCCCGCCCATCTCCTCGATTGTTTCTGATTGGATAGTCTGAAATGCAACCCAAAACAAGCAACACTTTTGAAATTGGCAAGCCTATATATTTTCTGTACATTACTTGCTGCTCATCTTACGTGGCCAGTATAACTTACTGCTCTACCCACGCCTGTTAAATCGCTAGACGCTTCCACTCTTGATTGTAGAAAATAAAAGATAGAGACGGGTCAAAATATGATATGAAACTAACAATAATGATTCGGATTGCTTTTGGTTTGAAACAGCTCTGCTTTGCTGCAAAAACCTGGTATGGAGGCTTTCTAGGGCTGATGATCTTTGGTGCTAGTGAAGTCAGCAGAAATGTGGACCTTGGTGATGAGACAACCACCATGATGTGCAAGTTTGTAGTAAGAGCTTCAGATTCGTCAATTACAAAGGAAATTGGTTCCGATCCACAAGGCTGGTTAGATGACCTTACAGATGGAGGTGTGGAGTACATGCCTGAAGATGAAGTTAAGGTAGCTGCTGCTGAAAGACTGAGGATATCAATGGAGCGGATAGCATTGCTGAAGGCAGCACAGCCTCGTAAGCCTGCAAAGTCCGAGAAAGAGGATGAACAGGAGGAAAGCGAGGAAGAGAAGGAAGATGAGGATGATACGACTAAAGAAGAAAACGGAAAGGAAGATGGTAAGAAGAAGAAGAAAGGGCCTACCACACTGTTTAAATTGACTCCAGAGGAAGTTGAGCATCGTGCTTTACAAGTAGCTGTGTTACAAGAATGGCATACATTATGTAAAGACAGGAGCACCCAAGTAAATTGATGATTTCCAAATTTGTGGTTCGTGTAATTCTTTGATGAGTTGTATTTTGTAAAAGTATTATTAGCTTATTTTCATCTGTTTTTGTTGATTTTTCCATGCATTTTCTGCTCTTTCAGGTGTAATCCCCTGTACATTTTACAATTGAGTATTTGCATATTCTTATTACAGATTATGAGTTGCAAATTTATATTCATACCACAATTTACAATGTCAAAATGGCTCCATTCATTTCATTTTACATTGTTTAGATTTGGTGCCATGCCATATTGTTTTTTTGGCATGCAATTTCAACAGTCTTGGAAGTACAATAATATGCACATATGGAGAAGCTAGAACAAATATATAGATAACAGGCCGCAGAAAAATGTTTGGATTAGTTCCTAACTGTAATTATGACTGTCCATAATTTTCTTTCCTATAAATAACAGAGTGATTGATATATTTCAAAATTCAGCAACACTTGCCAACCCTCTTTCAACGAGGCAGGGCAGAAGCCCTCCATGGCTTGTTCATATGTTGAATTTTTGAGGAACACTATCAAAATCATCAAAGTCAAATCTTTGCCGTTCCCTACCAACCTGAACAGAGAGAATAAGATATTACTTTGATGACTTCGGACCAACAACATTTGGGAATATCAGCTAAATCTACGTACAATCACACATGATGCAGTTTGTAAAATAAAAGGTTTTTCTTACATAAATTAAAATGCACTTATAAAAATAATTATTTTTTATGCGATCCTGTATGTAACTCCAATTAAAATGTTATGTTTCTTATCTATGTTTCTTTATTTAGTTTTCTTATCATCTATGTAATTATTAACTCTCAAGTCCCAAATGAAATAGTTTGTTAATTCTTTATTGAAATGTCCCTACCATAATTTTTCCAGTAAATCTTTTCTCTACATATTTTTTATATTGACTTTCTTAATGTATTTTATAAATTATTCTCACAACTTATTAGTTTCTTTGTATAATTTTATTATCATCTATGTAATTATTAATTCCCAAGTTCCAAATAAAATAATTTGTTAATTCTTAATTCAAATGCCTTTATCACAAATTTTCCAAGTAAATCTTTTCTATTCTTATCCTCCTATTAATTTTACTTAGTTATTAGTTATTTATATATCTTTATTGGTTATTTATTGTCTTGAATTTTAACTTGTTTACTATTTTTTAGTTTATGTTTTGCAAACAAAATATTTTAACTCTCCAAAATTCCTTTGTTTCTATACACTCTTAAATACCCATCTAATTAGCAAATCCCTCCCCCCACCCCCCAATAGATGAATGGAACATGATCCCACAAAATCAACTAGGTAAAGCAGTGAACTGATGGCTGTCATGAATATTTAAGGTGTACCTTTGCAAGGTACGCGGGGTCACATGACATGAGCTCATCCACAGCACCAAGTTTCTTCGACAGCGTCATTATTCTGAAGCATTCATCAATGAAGCTTATTAGTAATCACTAAATCACTTCTCTGTTGACCTATCATTTTGACAGGAAGATGCTAAAATCTATTATACGCAAGATGTAGAAGGAAAAATATACAAAGGACACCATTTAAGCAAGAAATTTGCTAATTGACACTTTTGTATAAAAATGCAACCGAATTGTCAGGGTAATGGAATCCTCAACAAATCCATGGTCTGTTGAAGGACAAAATTGTAAAAGTATTAATCTAAGGTTTTTACGAATATGCAAGTAAAAATAGCAAGACTACTCTTTTCCTTGTACCACTTGATTGGCGAACACAATTGCTTCCTTAAGGTAAAATCAGTTAAGAAGCAACAAGTAAACCCTTATCCCTTTTCCCTTTATTACCCGAGCTGTCCTAAAATCAGTTGATACTTTAAACCACATCCTTTTGCTTCTCAAATGATGCTCCGAAGGTCAGTTATGAAATTAATTGTTTACTCTTTACTTGCAGAGAGTAATTTATTTGACAAAGTACTCAGTCATGAAGCTTTCAAACAAATACAAAATAGAAGACCCTTAGGAAGGAAATTTACCTCTGGATTGATGAGTCTATGTGTTCAATCATCCGACAGGTTTTATACTGCTCTGGATCCTCCAAGAATCTAACCATTCCATCCTTTTGATTGATTGTTGCATATATCTCACCATCCTGAATCTATGATCATATAAAACATAAATTATTAAACGTAGATAGAAATGATCGCCGCAATCATAGGCTCCTTGGGCAAATCTTAAATCTGCTTCAGTGGTACCACTAAACGTACCATCTGAAGTACATGCATTTCCGCCTCCTTAGGACCGCTTAATTCAACTGTGTTGGCAATGTCTTGGAGAGAAAGGGTCAGGTATGTCTGAGTTAATCTCTGAATATTGCGTTTATACATGGAAGAGACCACTTGCTTTACTAGTCCAAGATTATTATCCTAGAAAATAGGAGAAAGTTTTGAAACCTCATCAGTTGATGATATAGTCATTAGGAACTCAACTAATGAAACACAACTGGAAAAAATCATATAAGACATTTATGTCCACATTTGCATCTCAATCCCCTTTTTAAGTAAAAACAATCCACGTAAGCAGTGGAAAACTCACACTTTCAAACTTCTCCTTGTTTGTTTCAGCACAAGATTCAAGCTCCGAAATGTTGCCATTGCTATAGCTACTTGCAAGATCAAGGTAAGGCTGCTCATGAAAGGAAAACAGGAGAAGTAACATCAGGTAGACAAATAGCACTTGGATACAAATAGAACCATGAACCATGCTTGTTTAGTCAATTCATCAAGTTAGAAGCTGAATAGATGTTACATCTTCTTGTTGTAGACAAATTGGAAGCACCCAAGACTAACTATTAGACATGATTGATAATTACCTGAGAGAAGTTCTTCAAGTTCCTTTGAGCAACAGAAGAAGTATACTTTGGGAAACTGGTAGAAAACTGCGAAAACATAGAGTATAAATTTCCGTTACTCTTATAGAACCAGACAACCTAGAGGGTGGGTGGAACAAGTCCCAATATGTCTTTTCTTCTATTGTTCCTCAGGAGCAGCAGCTCCTTTTGAAAGGGATAAAGATATGGTGCAATTCAACATTATGAAAACCATCTGAACTAGCCAGGTGTCAACTTTTTTGTGAGCACTTGAAATTTTCTTTATCTTGTCACACAAATAGAATACTGATTCTTACTTTGCAGTTGCACTAAGTTTAGAGTATTACCAACATCTCTAGACAGGAAAAAGAAGAATGAGATGATGAATCAAACCTGCCCAAAGTGAATCAATGAAACGAGTATGTACTTTTTGTATGCTTCAATTGCTATGGCATTTATAGTGGACATAGGTGCAGTCACAACCTGAAGAACCAAAGAAAAATAAGCAACTATGTCAACAATCTTAAACATGCACATCAACCAGCACTGGTCATTGGGAAAAATATCATCAAACAATTGTGCTATATTTGTAGAACCAGAAAAAGTTTGCTTACATTGTGCAATAGTTCTGATGCTTTACGAAAGCGCTTTTGCCCAATGCAGATCATCCCCCTACATCAACAGTAAATTATACAGGGCTCAGTAATATTCGCCAATAGAGGAGCCAAGGTTGCAATAACTAAGTCTAATTGAAAAGAATTACAAGATGCCAAAACTTAATATGTGATTTAATGGTGTTATTGGCTCATTCGCAAAACATGGTGTGGGCCGACTCCTCACATGCAAGCCAAAAGAAGACTAGGTAACCAATATACTTTGGGAACAAACCATCCCTCTTAAAGAGCAAACTCAACAAAAGGCATTAACCAACAGAGCACTAACCCTCCAATAACACAACTAAATGTTTCATACGTTGAGCCTTTCTCGCGAGGACAAGTTTTCAGGAGGTAATTTGTCTGGATTTGGAATGACGCCAATAAAATCGGAATTACAATTCTTAATTTGATTACTGATCTTTGAAAAGAATATAAAAGCAGAAATAGTACAAAAAGCCTTACCCATAATAACAATAAAGAAAAAAGTCTCGTGGCTGATCAACCTCATAAATATCATCCTCCAAAATACTTAGACCAGTTTTATAACACTTCGCCAACAAACAGAGAAGAAGGAAATCGGGATGTAAAGTTGTTAACTGTTCTGTGGAAGATTGGAGCTTCCGGAGAGCAGTTAGCATCGGAGCCACTCCTCGGAGAGGTGCTTCAAGCAACATAATCTGGTCTTTAAACCTTTTACAAACAGATATAACTGCAATATCAAATCACAATTACAAAATTTAGTAATACATAACACAGAGAATTTCAGTCTAAAACTAGCTGTAACAGTTAACGCACACTTATCCGGTGCCAAACGAATCTGATCAGATGTACATGCATCAATGAATCTGGCAATAGAAAGAGCTATTTCACTGACTTGCTCTTTTGCAATTGGCGTTGACGTGCATGCCTCCCTGTTAAAGAAAAGATTTAGTAAGTTGTTCATGTTGATCCCATTCAGGAATTAAACAATTGGCCCAAAAAACCACCACAAGATCCATCATAACAAAATCCGTACAGTAACTACAAAAAGTCCAAAAGGCATCAACACTAACATGTACCAGGGGATATAAGTATCTGATTAAGGCGCCAAATATCTTAATACCCCAACTCTCACACAGATAGTCCGAAAATTAATCAATTATCGTAGACTAGACAACACTAGGCATAAAAAATTACAACCTAAGTACTTAAAAAGGCCAGATATCTAAAGAAAAGAAGCAAAACCGTACATAAAAAGGCCAGACTTCAAAAGAAAAGAAGCAAAACCGTGAAGTACTCAAAGCATCGAATGTGCCACAAAAATCAACCAGATAATAATCATAATTCAAACGTCAATCCACACTTCTATTATAAGACAAAACCCTAAGCTCAAGCCAACAAAGTAGAATACCAGTAAACAGGACGCTGAGAATTAACTAACATAGAATATCTGCAAACAAGAATGGAAGAATTACAAAATGTATAGGTATCCAAGGGAGTGTTTGGCGGGGTCGAGTTCGGAGAGTAAAGCAGCCGAACGAGTCGAATCGGAATGGAGCAAATCATCGTACTGTTTCAGAAGACTTTGCAGGTGAGCCAAATCATGGACAGTTCCAGAAAAACCTTGAATTTGAGCTACCAGCGATTCCGCTGAGTTCATGTTCAGATTCATTTCTTCTTCTTGTCCTCGTCGTATGGATCAATTGATCTTGCAGGAAGAACTAACGAAGAGTTAAAACAGAACCAAGAAGAATATAGTGGAAAAATAATAATAAATTAAAAATAAAGGTTTTGCGGGTTTATCGGATTCGGTGCACTGCCAACTCATAGTAAAGAAGCCCAATAATACTTTGGGCTCTAAGTTATTACCCTAGGCAAACTTTGGGCCTAATCAGGGCCTTGTTGGGCCTTTAAGTTGAGCGCATTAGTCTAGATAAACTATTGGAGCTTTCATGAACTAACTTTTGATAACCTGAACGCATTCAAGGATAGAAGGTAATATGCTAATACATCTTGTAATACACCTCTTTTTATAATAATTTTATTAATAAAATGTATTAAAAAGTATATTAAAAAATATATTAAACTGAATGTAAAAAGACCAAAAACTCGAGATTTCATTTTGATAATTAAAAATAGTACATTGGAATACATCGAAAACATATTTTAAATGCTATTTATCAAGATTTACCTAAACTTTAAAAGTACAATGGAGATGTTTGATTCTTCCATTCCCCTAACAATAATGTAAAGTACAAATTCAATGACAGATCAAAAGGAACACCTTAGCATTCAAAGATGAAAAGGGCAAAAGGTTCCAAAGGAACATTGGCCAAGATATTGTAAGAGCTTTGTTTCAACTTGATTTTCTACAAACAAGATTGGCCTCTTTTACATTATATTGCAGCTCTATTGTAGCTAACAAACTAGGTTATCCGGAATTTAAAATCATCCTCAGTTCCTCACAAGCTAACTTCAACTTCGGTATCCACATTATCCCTCTTCTTGCCTTTTCTGTTGTTGGTGGAACCTTCCTTTTGTTGTTCTTCCTTCTTCTGAGCTCGAATCATTGCACGTCTCACACGAGGTCGCAGTTCGCGCACATTCCGTGGGGGCATGATAAAGGGTTCAAGTGGCCGATCACCAAATGGATGTTCACCGTCAGCAAATATCCTGAGTTTTCTATCTCTATCCTTCATGTATACAAGAAGGAATAGGTGTCAGAAATAATATACAAACGCAACATCTATAGTTTGTCTAAAATAAGTTTCTCTTCGTAAAGCTCTCCATGATCCGGTATTTCAATTTCATATAAAAATAACAATGCTTTCCTGCCACATCCCGTTTTTATCATATCAACGACTAATAATAAAGACAGATCTATCCCCTTTAACGCCAATACATCTGGCCAACTCACCAGAAAAATGTGGTGAAAATCACCGGGGCAGCATTATCAGGACAAACATGCAAGTAAAAGCTAAAGCTTAGCAGTCAAAATGTCAGATTACGTGACACAAAAATATAGGCAACCGACGTGATCACTTGCAAAGAACTGCTTCGTTCTGCAGTTCTACTGATATTATGCAAACCAAAGTTCACCAGACAAACAATGCATAATCTACTTCTCCAGATGAAGGCACCAACCAGACCTAGCCAAGATCATTATTTCAACTAATACAGAACTATTCCATTTGTAAGATCATAGTTTACCAAGAAACGAGTAAATATCCCAATTTCCACAACAGTTCCAAATGAGGAGATTGAATGCAAAGTAGGATTGATATCCAACCTTCTTGCCTTGTTCAAATAGCATTTAGCAATTCTTTCCACTCAACTAAAAGTTCAGTAAATGTTTTTAAGAATGTGCTTCACAAACTTTAAGATTAAGGGAAGGAAAATGCATCAAACAGAACTTACATCACGCAGTTTGTTTCTGGGAAGCATTCGTAGAACGGCTTTACGGATAACTTCTGTAGGGTCCTTGGCCATCTGATCTTTTAAACTCCTTTCCTTGAGGTGGCCTATGTACCTACAGGGCCAAACATTTTAGTTGTTAGAAGAATTTTGAAAGGAGACTAATACAAGTAGAAAATCCCAAATTTAAGTCATCATCATGTATATTTTGATACACGAGTAACCCTGAGATACAGAGTTAAGATCATGATTTCTTCAAGAAATTAAATATACCACGTACAGACCAAGATTGTACTTACCCTGTATGCCACCTATAGAACTTATCGGTGAGTTTTCTTCCAGTGACACAAACATCCTTCGCATTCAGCACAATGCACATATCTCCATCATCACGATTGGGAGCATATGTTGGTTTATCTTTACCTTGAACCACAGTTGATATTTGTGACGCCAATCTCCCAAGGACCTGCACGAGAGAAGAAAAGCCACCCAGTCTTGAGAAAGAAATTCAGAGACTAAATACTCTGTGTAAGACCTTTTTCGATGAGATCAATCAAGATTGTACATTTCCAGGATGACAAGCTCATGGAAAAACTTTGCCTCCAAAATACCTAGCATGTTAGATAACTCTTGACATTACTTGCGTGGTTCCAGGAAAAAAAGTTTCGACTTCCACAAAGAGGATAGTGCTTTAGTGAGATCTAGTGTAATGAATCCTTGTGTTAATTCATGGAGAAAATATCAAATTAACAGATATTCAAAAAAATATATACTTTATGCCAACTTCTGGTAAAGGAAAAGTTACAACTGGACAGTCAAATTCAGTACAAAATCTAGAGTGAAAGAAGAGGGAGGGGAACAAGGGATGTTATACCTGGCCTTTTGCATCAAATACTCTCCATCTTAAACCTTCTAAATTGATCCGTCTCAGCCCAGCAAGTGCTTTCTGCAAATTTAGGAAACAAGACAACATAAACATGGGAGGCCACAAGCATAGAGCATAAAAAACTCATATGCGATCAAAAAGCAGCAGTCCAATTCCAATGGCAACCATCATATTGAAACTCAAGGCTTACTTCAGCTTCCATAACCACTAACAATCAAATGTTATAAATTTAGCCCGACGGCCAGACATTTACGTTCTTGTTTGGAACAAGTATTAACTTTAATTAGAAAAGACAGGGAGATTCAAAATAAGACAAGTATAAACTGTGGACACTAATTGAACCACAAGAACTTCTCAGTTCGGCATTTTCACAAACATCTGGCGTGCCACTACAAACATTTCAAAAACATCATTTACAGGATCTTCAACCATCCTCCTCTATTCATTTTATCAAACAATAGGTAAGAAATACAATTAAAAAACGATCAAGAGAAGAAAAAGCTGAGAGTAAAAACAGCTTCTCAGAGAGCTTAGCTAACCTTCAAGTTACCATTGAAAGCCTGAGCAGGAGCAGTCATTATGTATTTCTTCCTCCCACCACGACAAATTTTCCTCCGCTGCGATTCAGAACACCGCCGGAGATAGTTCAAGATGTCGACGACGACGACGATTTGCTTCTGCCAGAGACTATGGAAATATTTGGACCCCTAACCAGCCTTGTGATGGGCTTTGATATCTATCGGCCCAAATTTGAATGGGTTCTCAAGTGGGCCTCTCAATAACTGTTAATAACCCTTTTTTGGAGGATTAATTCCTTTTTCATTAATGTTAAATTGTACAAGTATACATACTTATACATAATTATTATTCCCAACAATAGAAATCCAAATTTAGATTAAAAAAACAAAAGAAAAAAATATATCCAAATAAAAAAATAAAAAGAAATTACAAATAAATCATAAAATAACACAGATTAGTAGATAAAGATACCATAAGATGGAGGGAGGGGATTGTGGCTGGAGTCCGAAACAACGATTGCAAGCCCGTTTCATGAACAGAGAATATGTGCGAGGTGTAAAGGCGAGTGGGAACAAACGTTCTTATGTTTTTCATAGCTACTATGGCTTTCCATATCTTGCATTTCAAAATGGGAGAGAAGAAAAATGGAGAGTTATCTGAGGCTCGTAGCTATGGAAAGTCTAAAGAAATAGTTTCTAAAAGTTCGTTCTCTCTCGTCTTTGCACCTCGCACATATTCTCTCTATATGAGAGCTAGCTCTTTACGTTTTGTCAATGAAAATGAACTTGCAATGATGTTCCGGGCTTAATATTCAAGAAATTCAATCCCTCCATCTTACGGTATTTTATAGTTTTTTATACTGGATTTACTAATCTGTATTATTTTATGGTTTATTTGTGATTTCTTTTTGTTTTTCTATTTGGATGTATTGTTTTTTTCTGGTTTTCTTTTATTTTTTCATCTAAATTGGAATTTCTTATCTTTTGATTGGTTGTTAGTTATTTCTTTTGTTTTTCTATCCATATGCAATTTTCTGACCATTGGATGTACTAATCTTTGTCTCATTTTATGGTTCATTTATGATTTTTTTTTTTTTATTTGGATCAATTGATGGCTTGTTTCTATAATCTTTTCGGTTTGTTATTTTTTTTGTAAGAATAATACAAAAATTATTATAACTATAAAATATTCTAGCAAACATTTCAAAACTTTTAATATCATCAGATGTTTCGCAAGTTTTTAAATATGTTTAGTAAGTTTTAATGTTTGTTTTTTTATATATATGATTTATTTAATCCTTTAATTATATAAGGAACGATTCATTTTCCATCTTCAATTCTTCTCTCAATCCTTATGGATTTTATTTTTTCTAGATAACTTTTCGCAACAATAGAGTGAATTGTAACGGATTGGTCGCGAAACATTGCTGTAAACTGTGTCCTGCACCGATCTTGTATAATTGGTTTAGCCCGAAGACAGGAAGATTCACATACAAGTCTCCATGTAAAAGAGCATTATTAACATTAGTTGATGCACTTAATGTATAAGACAGGGAGATTCACATTTCCATGTATAAGAAATTGGCAAAATAGAATCATACATTTCCATGTATAAGAAATTGGCAAAATAGATGCAGGAGAAGAAGATGACATCAATGGAGGTCAGTGCGGAGTAAACGATGTGTGTGATTTTAAAGAGGGGAAACTAGAAAGAAACGGTCGAGCCAGGTGGCATCCGAAGGAAGTCTGTTATTTTTTTCCTTTGTCGAGAGAAAATTGATGATTTGACAATACAGACCCTGGAGTATTCGATTTATATATTTTCTCTTTCTTCTCCCATACTTTAAATGTTCGAAGGCTCACGTTATTCTAGATTAAATAATTTTAAAATTAATAAAAAAAATTTAACTTCGACCATTATTGTTAGAATTTTAAATTTTATAAGATTTAGTAAACAATATTACATATGACATATTTTATTCATATTAACATGTGTATGAAGACATATATTTAACAAATCTTATTTTTATATATCTGTGTGAATAAAATTTTAAAAAAGAATGAACAAATTGTTTCATTTTTTATTTTTGAGAAATAATTATTTTAAAAAATGTAATTTTTATTTGTATTTCGTTCTTTAATTAAAATCTAAGTGATTATTAAATTATTTTCTTTAAATTAAAAGAGGAAAAGATCAGTTTATTTTCTCTTGTTGTCCTTTTTTTTTGGTGGGGGGGGTGGGGTGGGGAGGTGAGGTGTAGTAGGGTACCAACTGATGACACCAAAGCTTTTGTGGATAGGCATTGACATTTACCATTTTTTAGAAACAAAAAAGAAAAAATTTATTTATAGTCTTTGTAACCATATAAATAATTGTACTATGTATCTTAAAGGTTAGGAAAATTCTGATATATATATATTAGCTCTATGTTTCCACTCATGAATTATGTGATCTGTATTAAGTTACATTACCTTGTTGATTGTGTCTCCAATTAAGAACAACAGATGAGCGAATGATGCGATTTAGTATAGGTCCCACGGTTCGTAAGTATGGATATAGACTCAAACTCAATCCATAACAGAATTTTCCTAAAAGTTATACGTTACACAAAATAAAGGGAAATTATGTTTTGGACCTACTCCATATCTCCACATGAACCATGTGGTTGTATTCAGCCACATCACCCCCTTTTGATGTTGTTTCCAATTATGGAGCAATAACAACAAGAAGAGTGATGTATTTGAATAAATGCCACATGATTCATGAATAGGGATATGAATCGATTCATAATAATATTTTTCATAACAATAAAAATAATTTATTTTTTATATATTCCGAATAAAAAAATTTTATTATTTCAGTTCTATTTCTATTATACATAAATCCTAAATCTTTTAAACTTTACATATCGAAACACTAATTAAGAATTTTAGGAATAAAGTAATTTAATTAGAAAAAAAAAGTCATCCATGATAATAATTTCAACATAATTACAAGACTCTAAGATATTTTCTTTTAACATAAAAGTTTACGTACTCCGTTTATAAATATAAGGAATTTTATACATTTGCACATAAATTAAAAATTTTAAAAATAAGATAATTTTTAACTACAATACTCTTTCTACTCTTCATAAATGAGAAAAAAGATAGATAATAAGTACTCAAGATCGATTAGCACATCCTCTACTACACTTTGAAGTACAGTCCCTTCATTATAAATGGTTTATCTTTTATAATAAAACTATTATAAATTGTGTGTATTAAAGAGTGTACTAAAAGATATACTAGACGATCCGACCGGATAATTAGAGTAAAATAAATTAATAAAAATATGGGTAAAGATGAAAAAAGTTCAATAAATACTTATTGAAAATTGTAAAACGTCTTGTATGCTTGAATCTCATGTAGCACAAAATTTTTTGTACCATTCTCTGTACCAGGTAGTACATAGAGTGTATACAAATGGGAGTCGATAAGCCTAACTCGGGAACTTATATGTATAGCGCGAAAAAATTCATTTTTTCCTAATATTTCTCTCTCTACACATTTTCTCTCTTACTTCTCTATACTCTAAAACTGTAATCTTTAACATTGAACTTGTATTGGAAGTAGATATGGATCATTTTGAAGATGTTGTAGAAGAAAATATCGGCGCACTGAAGCTTCATTCGCCAGGACCGGCGATCTAGAGGGGATCGGATCGCTCATTCAGGCGATCCGTTCTTAGGAACATTCGCCCAGATGGCCGACCCGCTTCTCTCCAAATTGCATGTCTGAGCAAATTTGGATGAAATTTTTTTTATGTTAAAAAAATAAAAAAAAATCCAATTCGCCCATTCTGGCAGTCAAAGTCACTCTCAATTGCCGAACCGGGAGATCGTGGGTATACGGAATTACTGGACCGGGAGATTTGACTCTGATCCAATCTCTGAACTAGGAGATTCGAAAAATATAAAAAAAAAGTAATTATTAGGAGTTTTTTTATGTCAGAATCGATATTTTCTTACAAAAAAATTCAAAATTATCCATATATATTTTGAATTTGTGTTGAATGTGAAAGATTTGAATTTTGAATTAAAAAGAATTAAATTAGAGAGAGATTTTGGCATGAAAAAATAATTTTATTTGTGCTATACACATAGATTCCCGAATAAGTTTATCGACATCCATATATACAGTGATAAAAAGCATTATATGCCTCCTTAATGGGCTTAAGTTAAAAGCCCATTACATTTTCTACCTTAGAAAGTAATAGGCTCCAAACAAATACAAGCTTGTAAAGAGAAGGATAAATTTGACCCCCCAAAAGAAAAAAAAAAGAGCCTTAATTTAATCCCAATACAACAAATGAAATCCCAAAATTTTACATATGAAATCCAACACCAAAGAACAAGATCTCAAAGACCCATTAACTAACTTAACTATAAGTTACAGGAATCTACATATATACATCTTTATAAGACATCCTATCTATCTCTATCTGTATGTATATCCATGGGTAAGTTGCCAAAACTCATGGCCACCGGAATCTCAACGCCGGGACCTGTCATCATTAGCATCGAGGGTCTGCTTCAGTTTTCGCGTTTCGCCCACGATAATGTCCCCATAAGCATCCTCTTGTTTCACATTAATGTAGTTTCCACACTTCAAGGCCTTTAATGACCAAAGTGTTACAAAGAAAACATCCAGAAAGGGACGAAAGGCGTATTTTCCAAATGTAACAAAGGAAGCATACCAGTATTTCGTAGAACATCCTTGCGCTGTCTGTCCTCGTCTTATTTTCCAGAAGCCGAGATAAATTCAAGCGTCCATCGCCATTCTGCTGAGTTGAGATGTTCTGATGCAAATATGAAGCAACTTTCCTGTAAAACGCAAACATAAACAAAGTTAAAAGAGACCTTAAAGGATTCAAAAGCAGTGCTGCTGAGCTGACTCGTGTCTGGCATACCTTGTTCTTGCAGTCCATTGAACTGCAATTAGTACAGGAGTAGCATTAGATGAATATATGCAAGAAAAAGATATAAGAACTTTGTATTTGGTTCAAAGCATCTAAAGAATTGTTGCTGATACCTACATTTTTCAGGGTTATACCCGGCACCCGAATTTACCTCCTGATCAAATGGACAAGTTGCCAAATATCAGCATAAAACAAGACTAAACATGTGAAATAGTGAATTTCAAGGAATATACAAAGAAAACCACCACCCACCCCGCCCCACGAGTTCATACAAGACGGCAGTATAGCAATTAGGGGGCGGGGGGGAGAGAGAGAGAGAGGTCACCTCATCCATCAATGCAATATCCAACACAAGATCCTTGTTAAAATTTGGCCGTTTATCGAGACTGTCAAATGGGCTTGCAGATCTCAACATGTCAGGTTCACAAACTCTAGGGACATCCAGCAGTCTCAACGAGGCCGACTGATTAACTGGAGTTACAGGAGCTATTGAATTTTGTTCATAAGACATTTGCATATCTGAGGTTGCAGCTTCCACAGATATTTGCACATCCAAAGGCTTCACAACAACCGGATTCTCACAAATTTCTGCAGGTTTTGCAGACATTTGTGTAACGGGAGATTGTGCAATAAATGAATCAGTAGTAGTTGCTGCAGTTTCTACAGACACCCCGGCTATTTTTGTCCGGGAAACAAGTGATCCAAAATCTACCACACCTACACAGTGTTTGATATCGTAGATTCGTCATATATACTCTCAGCATGCATGATGCATTATTTTAGTACGAATAAGTGAACTTACAGGGAATCAGACGCTCGAACAAACTCTTGGGAAGTGTAGGCATTTTGCAAGCTCTTGGGGCATCCAAAGCAGTTTGACGACGACCTTTCCTTCTTGTAGCCGAGTTACTTTTGTCATCCAGGCAATGCTTCAATACCCTGTAAAACATCAGGACTCTTTTACAAACTAAGTAACTTGAGTCATCACAACAATCTTTAATTAAAGGGTGATTTTCGGTCGCCCTTCTAGCATATAGAGCATAAAAATTTGGAAGGTAATATGATACCAAGTATTACGCGGAAAAATGTTTAACATAAATTCAATTCAAACTAAAATCCAATTCAAATGGACCTTTACATGATTCAAGAATGAGTGATCATAGATCCATATTTTTCCGCATGTCTGTTAATAACGATACACAATTAAAAACCAAGAGACTGTAAGTAAGGGCTAGAAGTACACCTGTTCGAGAGGACGATTTTCTCATCAAACAGGCATTTCCGCTTTTTTCTAGCCATAGCACTCTCCCCAGTGGCTACTTTAGGGCTAGACGTACACCTGTTTGGGGCGAAAACTTCCTCATCAAGCAAGCATTTCCGCCTTTTCATAACCTTAGCACTCTCCCCAGTGGCTGGTCCGCGAACGGCTACAAACTCTGTTGAACCATCACCTGTTTAGAAAGAGATATCAGCCCTCGAGATACCTTTTGGAGTGAATTAGGCCTAAGTCCAAATTTTAACAGAAACAAACAAAAGGTAGAGTAAAAAACCTGCAATTCTGGATTCAGGAGTTACATCCACAGAGACGGACAAATAATTCCTCAAGGAATTACTTTGTGGCACAGCAGTATCAACCTCACCAAGAACAATGTCCTGCAGACGGGTAGCTAATGGGAGCTCAAATTCGACAAGTCTCTCCACACTCTGCCTCTCTATATTTGGTTCCGGGCGTTTTTCTAATGAGAAATCAGTTCCAGAAGGTTCTTCCATTCCTGGTTTCAAACTGCTTGTATCATAAGGTGATGTGTCCGAATCAATCTCCATGAACAAGGGTGAAGAAACACTGCAACATGTAAACTTCAGCTTCTGTAAAAGAGCCACAATTAAATCCTCAAAAAGAAAAACGTATAGAACAAGGTATACTTACTCCCTAACTGGAGTGTGGGCCGAAGGGAAGGCTTCACGTGAGAGACTATCTTCCCGACCATGATGCTCCTGCAACTACAAAGCATTGATTATTTTAAAGAAAAAGCTCAAAATTTCCTTTTCGCTCTTGATAGATCATTATACGGATCATCATAAATGACATAAAAACTGCTAAAAGCAACAAACGAGAGTAAGGATCAACTGCAGAATTCTGAAACCGGATAACTGAGGATCCCAATAGGCGAAAAACTGACAAGACTGTTGGTTTTTAGCGACAATCAATGCCAAACATCGGGTGATGTCGAAGTGAAAGATTTCAAAAGGCTTCCTCACATCAATTATTTGTATCCTTCCTTGAATGAATTCAGATGCAAAACCAACAACCTATGAATAGTGCAAGCTCCCGAGGTTGTCTATTTAAACAATATGTGCAGCTTGACTCCTTGAGAACGCCATATGACTTGCAACAAAATAGAAGCCGCATTGTGTTGAATTGAAAAGGATTACACATATGCTAGTAAACTAGGAAATTTAATCATCGAAACTGTTGCCTTAGAGCCAACCAATTAAAGTAAACAATATGTACCATTTTTACAGGAAAATTTCTCTTTTTTACCTCGTCATTTTCGTAGTGAACTTCCATTCTTGAGGCATCTGATCAATGGAAGGGCAAGGTTATACTAAATCACAGATATTCAATGCCAAAAGGCTTCAAAGATATATGATAGTACCTGTAAGCGTGAGGTCTTCAAGAGATCTAACATCAATCCTGCAAACCAAAGATGCATATGCAAATGGTCACAATTGCAGTAATCTATCAAGATATCCACGCCAGGCTGTAAAATGAAAACACTTGGTAAAAACCTAAAATTGTAACTAACCTGCTCATATCTTGATCTTCAGAGATGTCCAGATCAAAAGCATCAAGCTCAAATCTATCTGGTAAGGTGATTGAACGATAAGATCTATGCGTACGTGAAATACTCTTATTTACTCGTTCATCCACCGTGAAACGACGGAGTTTATCAAGCATGTCATCACAGTCATGGAGCAGAAACTCAACTTTCTTTGAGTATATCCTCGCAACACCCAAGAGAAGGAAAGCCAGAATCCTATGGGCGAACTTATCAGCTTCGCCCCTTATGATCATATCTGATTCAAGACACGAAGGAGGAAAATATTGAAACGTGCCATAGGATAACATGTCTTTAATGTCCACAGAACTGAACAACCAATTGGGTAATGACGATTCAAAACACAATCCAATACCATTAAAACTGACTTGGTCGTACTTTTACGAAAACATATTTCCTAATTCCTACTGGAAAGTTCAGCCTTCCAAAGAATACAAGTACAACAATGGACGAAAAGATTATTCTTCATAACTTAGACTATGATCTTCTTTTTCGGCGTTTAAATATTTGCACTATAAATCTTTCCTAGTATACCATGATGAGAAGTAAAGAGCACAAAAATTTCATTATGAACCAAAAAAATTAACATGCCTTAGACCAGCACATGCATGACCATGCACGTCGTTGCGCTACCAGTATCATCATGATGATCTATATTACTATAACCACTAGCTTATTCAAGACTGTGTCCATTCTAAGGCTACCGTTATCAGTCTCCCGGAACAACAACCAACTTCATGCAGCGATAATATTACAAAAAGCTATTGATGAAAACTATAATACTCAAAACCTTCATAACCTATATCTTAAAATTTTTAAGGCCAAAAAGTTCTACGTGCACATGCTGTGATTTAAATCCATGGTTTTTGGACATACAAATGATGGAAAAACGTACAAGAACACTCACTAACAGGACTTCTTCCAAATTTACGGCAGCTCAAACAATGTCTCAAAAACCTCCGACTCCCCCTTCTCATGACACATTACATCACCCTCCAATATGGTATTGTATGCAAATCATGGTTATAGACATTCTCCGTAGACCATGAAGTCAGTGGTAAAAATTTCCCCTTTATCTCGAAATTTTAAGAGCCTATATAATAATAAATATTATTTATTTATTATTTGAAAAACGAAACCAAAAACTTGTAAGTTCATTGATCTGTCATATTGCTTCAGAATTGCACAATCTGTCTTGTGGCAGAAATCAACATTAACTCTATCACTGCCCGATCCTAAGGAGTATATAAACTCGAGCCTGTTAGTGTTACATAAAAAACAAAGAAAAAGTTTATTTTGTGAACACAAAGGTTGATACAGCAGTAGATGAATGGCTCACGAATAACAGGCTCGAGGACCGCTAATTCAAATACATTAATTTGTTCCATTTTCATCTCCAATGCCAAATCGACCCGATCCTTTTTTTTTCCCTTTCACTTTCTTTCTATGGTACCTTTTTTGGTTGTAACTTATAAGAGCGAATTGGGAGACTTTAAAACCATGCCACACTTCAACTTCAATTCCATGACAGAAAGGGCAAATGATTAACCTAATTCAAAACAGAATCATACATTTCCATATATGAGAAATTGGCAAAATGGACTTTTGAAATTTTACCCCCACAAAATTGACCCTAACTTCTAAACTTATACCCACGACAAGTAATCTTCTATGCCCTCGAGGATAAAAAAACACACATACAAATTAAACAATCTGAATCAAAAAGAGCTCAAAAAAAAGTCACAACTACTTCTGCGTATGTGAAGCAGCATCAAACCCTGTGCTTAATTCATTTCAACAAAAAAGTAACAAAAACAAAGCAAACCCAACTTAAAAAAAGGGGTTTCGGAAAAGGCACACATTTACCTGTCACACCCAGTTACCTCATAGCCTTTTTTTCAGAAAAACAAAAATTTTCTGGAAAATTTAAACAGCAGAAATCAAACCAGAAAAAACAAAACAAACCCAAAAAATAAGCTGCAGAAGCTGTAGAAGAACTAACCAACACAAGAAGATACATTAAACTTCTTAACTTGCTCTCTTTTGAGCTTTTTTAAACCATGTGCAGCAATCCATACGTTGCCCAGAGCCCCTTTCTTTGATAAAAGCCCCTTTGAGTAAAACATTTCTTCGTCCTAGTTTTTTCCGATTTTTGAATTTCGAGAATGAGTCGGTTTCTATGATTGAATTTGAACCTTGAGAAAATGCAGAAGAAGACATCAATGGAGGTCAGTGAGGAGCAAACGATGAGTGTACTTATAAAGAGGGGGAAACTAGAAAGAAACGGTCGAAGCCAGATGGTGTGTGAGGGAAGTCTCATTTTTTTTCCTTTGCCGGGAGAAAACTGTTGATTTGACCATAATGACCCCCAATTATTAGATTTGTTGATTCTCTTTCTTTTTCTTCCATATATACCATTCATGGTACCAAAAATCGAATTTCTTGCTCACAAAATTCCTACCAAATGGCCCAACGCTCAAGTAAAAAATATAAATTATGATGATTTAACGGCGTTATAATACCGTTGTTAAATTTGAATATTGCTTTTTGATATTAACTTTGAAGTTACAGAAGCAATTGAGTTACGTCCATACGACCCCATATATACTATTCTAATTTCTTTTGTATTTGTGAATGTTCAAAGTTCCGTGTTAATATAGATTAAATAATTTTTAAATTAAGATTAAATTTCATCAACTCCAATCATTTTTATTAAAATTTTTAGATTTATAGATTCTCTTTCTTTGTCTCCTATATATACCATTCTTGGTAGCAAAAGTCAAATTTCTCGCTCACAAAGTTCTCATCAGACGGTGCAACACTCCGATAAATAATGTAAATCATGATGACTAAACGGCGCTATAATACCGCTATTAAATTTGAACATTGGTTTTTGATATTAACTCTGAAGCTACAGAAGTAACCGAGTTACGTCCATACAGACCCATATATACCATTCTAATTTCTTTTATACTTGTGCATGTTCAAAGTTATGTGTTAATATAGATTAAATAATTTTTAAATTAAAATTAAATTTCATCAACTTCAATCATTTTTATTAAAATTTTAAATTTCATAAAATTTATTAAATATAAAAATTTATATATGACATGTTTTATTATATTAATGTGTGTAAGAAGACACATTTTGAGATACTCTATCTTTATATACTTATGTGTAATATAAATTCTAAAAATATATATTATAATTTTTATTTGTATTTCACTTTTTAATTAAAGTCGAAATGATTCTTAAAAAAAAAGAATAGTAGCAGTCTAACTTTTTAAAAATACTTTATCTAGTGTTTTAAGAAAAATAAATAAATATTAAGTTCTTTAAAATTTTATTCAAAAATAAAGATAGATATTCATTATGTACTTAATAATATTCATGCGCAATTTTTTTGAATGTATATATTTATTAATAAATTTAACAAAAGAATTAATAATATAAATAATAATTTAATAAATAAGTTAAACAAGTCATAAATCATAATGACGATTTTTTACTTTTTTTTCATTTCCCACTAATGATTATGTAAGAGAATTATATTTTTTTAGTTTTTAATTATATTAATAACAAATAAATATGTGGGGTCAATATTTTTGTACTAATCTATTGAAAATTTGTACTTGGTGTTTTTGTACATTAATCAATTAAATAATATATGAGAAGTAACAATGGAATCACATTATTTGAATTCATTGTGATCTAAATTGAGATGAGTTTATTCAAGGAAAAGAAAAAAAAAAATTATTTTTTCTGGTTTTCCTTTTTCTTTTTTTTTTTTTTTTTTAAGGGTAAGTCATGTGCAAGGGTAATTTTGTAAAACCAAGAAGAATTTCACAGGGGGGTTACCGACTGATGAGTCATAACACCAAAGCTTTTGTGGATAGGCATTGGCATTTACTACCATTCTTATTTTTTTTTTCCAAAAACAAAAGAAAATAATTATTTATAGGTTTTGTAACCTTATAAATAATTATACTTTTTCTTATACATATAAATAATTGTATTATGTATCTTAAAAGTTGGGAAATTTTTTATATATATAATGTGGTCTATATTAAATTACATTAATTTTATTGTTTATTTTGTTTTTAATTATGGAAATAAGAACAATCAGAAGAACGATAGTTTATTGATACAGATCACATGATTTATAAAATGATAAATGGATTGAATTCATAATATAATTTTTCTAAAAGATATAAGTTCTAAATAGACACAAAATAAAAATAAATTTTATGGACCTAATTGATATCTACACATGAACAACGTGGCTTGTATTCAACAATATTACCCCTATTGTTGACGATGTTTCCAATTATATAGATAAGAACAAGGATATTTATGTGGTTGAATACAGACCATATAATCTATAAGTGGGGACAAGGACCGGATCATAGATTATGTGGCTTGTATTAAGTTATATCACCCTTATTATTGATGGTGTTTCTAATTATGGTGACAAGAATTATAAAAAAAGTGAGGTGGCTGAATATATATATATATATATAGAGTACATAACAAAATTTTTTCAAAATAATATTATTCAACTTTTCATCGAAAATTTTTATCATAGACATGGTCAACAAAAGTGAGATTATATTAAGAATGGAAATGGGAATAGAAGTTCATTTGTTTTTTTACTTTGAACCTTATAACTTTTTCCAAATAAATTTATGTAGTTAATATTTAAATTTTTCTAATGCCTCTTATGAAAAAAAAAAAAACAAAAACAATATATTAATCACATTAAGTCTTCATGTGACATAATATGATTCAAAAGATTAATATCCCCCTCCATAAATTAAGCACTTAGGATTGTCTGTAACATTTTTTGTAATAACTCCTGTAACTTTTCATTTTATAATATGTTAGTATTTTCAGAAAATATTACATTTGATCTGAACCGTAAATTAAATCCATGATACAAAAAATTTCCTTTTTGAATAGGTCATTTGAAAATTGTTTGCTCATAAAGATCCATCCACCTTTATAGCAAAAAATGATCCTTACTTTTTTATGTTTTGCCAATTTAGGGCCTATTTTTTTTTCATCTCCACTTATGCCACTCAAATTTTTTAAATGGTAAAAAATGCCCAATGTAAAGGTTTTTGGTGTCTTTGTGCGTAAATTATCATGTAAACATTCATGATTTGTTATAAAAGTCTAAAATAGACATAATTACCTTTATAGAGTGACAAAAGAATAATACAAGTAAAATGTAAGAGAAAACTATACGTGTGGAAGTTGTATGTTTCAAAGAATGACTGGACAATTGATTAGCAAATAATGGTACTTTATGCCTAATTACCCTTTTATGAACAAACCTTGTGTATACATAATAATCTCCGCCTAAATCATAAAAACCGAACGTATTTGATATTTTTGGTTATTCAAACAGACTTTAGTGGCATTTTAGCCAATCAAAAAAAGTTGAGTAGCATAATTTGTGACAAAAACAGAATATGTCATAAATTGGTAAAATGTAAAAACATGAAGGTCATTTTTTGCTATATTCTCTTTATTTAATAAAAGACTAAATAAAATAATATTTTAATTTTTATTATTTAAGTTAAATCGATAAATAAGTAATTTGGCCATCTAAATTGGGATGCATTATTTAAATAATATCCAAACTAATTTTAAATAAAGCCCAATAAATATGAGACTTATGTAATCGAGTCATAATTAAATTGAGCCCAAAGTTATTTTGCATTAAGTTCACTAAATAATGGGTTAAATCCGCCAGGCCTCGTCAAATAAAGAACTGGATCAACCCAATAACGAGGATGGGTCGTTTGGTCGTCAAGTAACCTAAAGTCCCATATCCACCTATAAATAAGGGTCTTACCCGATGTTGAGAAATCATTCACAAGAGACTCAAGCTTTAGGAAAGTGAAAGTTCTCAAAGGGAAAACTCTCCAACCAAGGTCTTCTTCGAATCTTCAAGCGTTATTCGCGTTTTTCGTCCGAAAGAGTGAAGAAAGTTTCAATGACTCTGCGTTTCAAGATCAAGCTTTCAAGCTCTCGAGTTCATCCGACCCAATATAAAGCTTATAAACATTACATTCATCGTCAAAGTTCATCCGACTCGACATCAAGCTTCCAAGCCGCCCAGTCTAAATAAAAATTCGACAGACTCAACATCAAGCTTCCAAGTTTTCGAGTTTACAATCAAAGTTCATCAAGTTCGAGATAAAGCTCCCAAACATTCGATTCACGAAGTTCATCCTACTTGACACGAAGCTTCCAAACCGCCAAGTTTACAATCAAAATTCATTTGATTTGAGATAAAGCCTCAAGCCATCGATGCAAAAAGTTCATCCAGTTCAAGATAAAACTCTCAAACTCTCGATTCACAAAGTTCATCCGACATGATATCAAACTTCCAAACCGCCGAGTTTACAATCGAAGTTCATCCAATTCGAGATAAAGCCTCAAGCTCTCGATTCAAAAAGTTCATCAAATTCGAGATAAAGCTCAAGCCATCGAGTTCATTAGAGTTCATTCAACTCAAGACCAAGCATCCAATCACTTCGAGTTCATAATCAAAGTTCGTGCAATTCGAGATCAAGCTATCAATCTCTCGAATTCACAATCAAAATTCGTCTGATCCGAGATCAAGCTTGCCAAGCCCTCGAATCAACATTTCACTGAAGAGAAGAATCAAAGAATTCTCATACAAATTAGGAACTTCTCCAGAAATTGTTGTAACCACTTCAAACAAATAAATCACATTATCGCTAATTTTATCGTCTTTTAATTTATACATTTGAGATTTTATTGTGTACCGGTGTACTTATAAATTTAGCGGGATTATATTTCATTGATGCTCATTAGGATTTATAAAAAGCCTTTTATTCAAGAGCGGGATAAGAAGCTTATAATTTGACGCTTTTAGTAATTTTAATAATAATAATATTATTTACGTTTTTATGTAATATTGTCTTCGATCACGTGGAAAAAAAATCAAATACTATTACATAAATACCCTTATTTTAGTACATCTTGTTTTTATAGTAGCAACGGACACTCCCTCCAAAAAAAAAAAAACTAATTCAATTATATAATTTTTCGTTTTTTTATTTGAGGGGAATAAAAGTTTTTTTACTATGTTAAAAGTATTGGATTTGAAATACATTTTCTTCCGATATATAAAAAATAATTTTAGCTTTACTTGGATTGTTGTATTTTTAGTGGAGTGTATTTTTTTGTAAACCTTATATTCTTATATTCGAGAATTATTCACTAATTTTTGAATAAAAGTTAAATTTTTTTCAAGGAAATAAGTGGGACTCAAAGTAAAAAATTGGGTAAAAATTTTTTGTTTTTGTGTCCCCACGGTTATTTTGGGGGCAAAAAAAGAAAAGAAAACTTTTGTAAGAAAAGGACACTAGAAAGACAATATTTACAAATTGACCCCACAAATAAACTGAAAACTTCCGGAGGGTTTTACTAAACCCTAATCAAATGAGGGGAAGATGAAGCCTTGGAGCTAACAACATTAGCAATGGCGATCTCAGTCCGACGAGCACTCATATCTTGTCGCAAACTTCCTCTTCTCCTCCGGCCCACTGCTTCCGTTACTGCTCGTCACATTTCCTACTTGCCGGCTTTCTCTCATTATCTATGTCGCTACTCGCCTTCAGCTGCTAATCAATCTTCTTCTCTGATGATTTTTATGCACGAGAGTCGCCGGAGCTTCGCCAAAGGAAGGAGGCAAACTAGTAATATCTTATTCCTTATTATTTCCCTTTAATCCGTTATGAATTGATGGATAATTGAATACTCTGAGGTTCACTTACTAGCTAATGGTGTGTTCTTGATGAATTCTGTTGAATATTGATAGTTCTAGTACTCTCACTTGTCCGTGAATTTTGTGTTGGTGGATGGATCTGTTTGATCATGATGGCAACTCAATTTTCTTCACTTAAAAAGGAAATGTAATGGAAAAGATAGAGAGATTTTATTCAGTTGGATATGTGGACTGCCATTTTGATTTTCTTGTCTTTGCTTGACATAAGAGTTTGAAGAGGACGAATATGGTGATGAAGAGGGGATTGCAACACAAACGAATATTCGGTCTAATGTTAAGGCTGCTGCTGTTTCACAAATGGAAGCTGCAGTAGATGCATTGTCTCGAGAATTAGCAAAACTGCGAACTGGAAGAGCTTCAGCAGGTCTTAACATCTTGCTTGTGGTTAGAACATGTTTTTATCTATTACAAAATGATCATAGCGGGCTTAATTAGTCTAGTAATTTAAAGTTTGGATTTGCAGGGATGCTTGATCACATTATTGTTGAAACTGGTGGCATTAAAATGCCTCTGAACAGGATGGCTGTTGTTTCAGTGATTGATTCAAAAACCCTTTCAGTTACTCCTTACGACCCCAATGTAATGTGTTTCACACTTGCTTAAATCATTACTTCTTCCTGGTAACAAATGCTTATTGGTAACTAACTGCGAGTTCAGCACAGTATCAGATTGTTTTCAGTGGAAAAAATTCATGTTGTTTAAGTTTTGACTCATTTTTAGCCATAGGAAATTCGACCACGACCGTGTACCTCAGAGTACTTGGTATAATTGTACTCATAAAATTTGAAAATATAATGCAGACTTTGAAGGAGTTGGAGAAGGCAATCACTTCATCTCCATTGGGTATAAATCCTAAGGCAGACAACCAACGATTAATTGCAGCCATTCCTCCGTAATCACTCTTATCTATTTCTATTTTGATCATTTTTGTTTCTCATAACTGGAGGAGTTGATTCTTTCATTCTAAAAAAATACTATGTTAGCTGATTTATGTTCTATTCTGCTTGAGATGTGCAGGTTGACTAAGGAACACATGCAAGTGAGTCTTCCTTGCTCCTCTGCCCTTGAGATCTCATTCTGGACACTTTTGCTATTAACTTCATGATTATCTTTGCCAGGCAGTATGTAAGGTGGTTGCTAAATCATCTGAAGACGTAAAACAAAGTATAAGAAGAGCCCGCCAGAAGGTATGGCCACAATATCCACCTTTACAACCTTTCACAGCCTAAAGCAGCAAACTGAGCAAATAGTTAACAGTATTGTTGTTCCTTACGTTTTGAACTGCATAATGAAACAAAAGACCTGCTAAATCCTAAAGAGGCTTATACACTTTGGGCCTTTTGTGAGAGGATTTAGATTATTTACAGTAAAAGGAAAAGGCGAAGAATGTCATTCTTTGAGATCCACGCGACCTTGTTGTGGCATTTCAAATGCTTCCTGTATTATTGTAGCTGAAAAGATCAAGTGTAACGATGTTAATGGTCATTGTGAATGTACAATTCCTCCATGAATACTGAATGCTTATTTTGGGGAAAATGTGCAGGCGTTGGACTCAATAAAGAAGGCTCTGCCGAAGAAAAAGGACAAAGATAAAGCAGGATCAAGTTTTTCAGAGGATGACGCAAAAAGATTGGAGAAAGAGGTAAGTTGTTTTAAGAATTTTAATTAGATATATTACCTTGCATTCCTTTTATCTTAATTTTTTGTTCTTCTGCAGATTGATGACATAACCAAAAAGTTTATAAAGTCAGCAGAAGATATATGCAAGGCAAAGGAAAAGGAAATTACTACAGGCTAAGTTGTAGGGCTTTTTTATATTCCTTATTTTTTAGAACAAATAATAATTCAAATGTGTCAGTTTGTAAATGAGCACTCAGGATCGTCTATTACATTTATGCTCTTCTTGTGTTGTTTTAGAAGATTCATTATCATAACAACAACGGTTATCATAATTTTTTCCACTCTTTCCTTAGAATTGCATGTACAAATTACAACTAAGAGTAGCAAATGATCTTTACATGATGATCATTTTTCTAAGCACTTCAAGGTGAAGTACTATTCAGACTCAGGTCTTTTGACACAAATCCTACATTATGTACTCTGGGAAGCACAGTTTTTTCGCTATTTGTTAGTCATAAGCTTTATTCCCCTCACCCACATTTCAGCCATTTCCAATCCACCGTCACAAACAAAGTGGATTTCCTTGTTCTTTGTTGTGGTAACCCGAAACAATCCTGGTTCATTCGTATCGCCCTTCCTGTGTCTAATTCTTTGAAACCTTACACTGGCTCCCAAGTTTGCATCTTGGCATATCACATTGCGTTTCCTAGAGTTTCCCCACCTCAGAATCCCTCCGGCTTCCACCATTTTAATGACTTTCATATGTGGAGATCCTTTTCCTCCCTTTGTATGCTTCAGTACTCGCGAACCATTGAGAACCAGCTTGCGAGCAAGTTCATCAAGAATCACATTCTCTGTTTCATTTTCCAGTCCTCCAGATTTTCTAGCAAGTGACAGTGCTGTTTCACCCTTTGCGTTCTTTATATTGCAGTTTGCCCCACAAGTAATCAAGAGTTGACAAAGACGGGCATGGCCTTCCTTTGCTGCCAGCATTAGTGGGGTGTAGCCATCTCCATCGTACATATTTACATCGTAGCCTCTACTAGTTAACAACTTTACTGCACTAAAATCTCCATTCCGAGCAGCAAAATGTAGAGCATAAAACCATCCAGCACGGTGATTGCCATTTTCAAGAGCATATTCAAGCATAACTTTTGCAAAAAGTTGTCGATTTTGATTCAGTTGAGATAATGAAATTGCAGTCTCCCCAGATTTGTTGCGGAGCTTTACATCAGCTCCAGCATAAACAAGCAGGCGGAATGCCTCAACATGACCCTCTGCTGCAGTCATCATTACAGCAGAGAAGCCTCTGTCATCCTGAGCATCAATGTTAATATCTCCCCTTCCAATCAGAATTTTCAAGGCAAGAACATCTCCTGCTTGAGCCACAAAAATTAAAGGTGAGAACATTGACGTATTGCTTGAGTTGGGGACCTTTCCATCTCGAATCACGTCTAGTATAGCATTTTGAAAACCAAGATACCATTGATTAGAGCCAGCAATAGAACTCACGGGCTGACCAGCAAAATTCACCAATCCAAGATCAGCACCGGCTCTCACTAGTACTTTGAGGCATTCTTCCCTCCTGTATTTGACACAGATCATAACTGCTGTTTCACCCAAGTCTGTTCTGGAATTTAGGTTGCAGCCAGCTTCAGTTAAGCACTCAAGAATTGCTGACAATCCTAGGCGGGAAGCCAAATGTACAGGACGGAACTCAATTTTTCTAGTGGTTTTTACAGGATCTTCAACAGGAACACCGGATTTTATGAGGCATTTGACTGCATATAAGTTGCCACAAAGGATTGCATGGTGGAGTAAAGTTCTTCCCAAGTGAAGATTGCCATGGGGTAATTGTTGAAGAAGCATTTGTAAAATTGCACCGCTTACTTCGAAATACTCCACAGCACACCAAGTGATGGGATAGGGCTCTGCAAGTCCAGCACCTACTCGGAATTCTTCCCCAGATTCCATGTCCCATGACCATGCTCCTAGTTGCACACTGATATTGGTTCCGGCACCAGCCTTGTTTATGCAAAAGAGAAACTTTTAGTTTGAGTTCGTCAATCAGATAGTCCAAAAACAGAGACCTTGCCTCTAGCGTTCCTAAAGCTGTGCCTGATGAATAATCCATGATTGACATTATGAACGTACCTCAAGCAGCAGACGGACAGCAGAAACCTGCCTGCTAATAACTGCAGCTACTAGTGCAGAACACTCAGCAGTAGCATACAGATAAGGTTTGCATGATTGGAGTAGCACACGGTTTTTTGCATTCACATCCACTCCGAACTGCAGATCATGTAAAAAGGGCACGCGAACAAAAAGATTGGAACATTAGTAATATTCATTAAAATGTGTTTCTATACGGATCATACTTCCAACAAAGAACAACTACCAAATAGGTTTCTATCAGATTCTCCTTTACATACATAGCTACAATATAATAATAAGATAAAGTTACTTTTTTTTTTTTCTCGGTATTAAAAGTAACCTGTTTTGTCTCTCTGACACAGACAAGAAATGTATACTGCCTCACAAGAACAAAGCCAAGGGTTTAGAGATAATGTTACATGTACTTCTGTCCTCACACTCACAAGATTGCTCTATCAGAAATCTGTCTCAAGATCAGATAATTGAGCAAAAATATTGGAACTATCATCCAAAAAGAATTGCTAACTCCAATGCGAAATTTTAATTGAACAGAGTTCTGCATCTACTGCTAAAACTGCTGATATACATTCTATCTAGATTAGTTTATCCGAACTTTTACCTTCAATATAGCAGCAATTATATCCACGAATCCTCTGCAGGAAGCAATGATGAGAGCTTGTACAGCTATATGTGGCCGAATAAAGTCAGATGCCATGAGCTGCTCAACAAGCCCCGCATACCCGTGACAGCTGGCCTCTATCAGAGCTTCTTCGCATGCTGGCTGAGATGCTCCAGCCCTGAGTAATATCTCCAAGATCTCAAGGTTTCCCTCCCTCACTGCAGCCGTAGACGGGAACCCTCTGAAGAGTTTCTGGTTGACGTCAGCTCCAACACTCTTCAATTTTTTTGGAGATATCGGTGATGTTAGACGTCAATGTGCAAAATAATTTTTGAAAACGAAAAGAAAAACATGTTTTTATGTTAATAATGGTATTCAAAGTGTCTCATCTCTAACAAAAGAGCGACAATTAAGTTCAAATTCTTAACGATACGAAATGCAACCGGACATATTTGCCCTAGCTGGGAAGTATAGATACACTTAACTATGCTAACAGTTTGAAACGGAAAAGCGAAATAAAGTTACAGATAACCACAAAAAAAAGTGTTTCAATATTTTGAATAAACATGGAGGGGAAATGTACGGATCACGATCGGGCAACAACAAGCTTTAATTTTACAAACCAAAAGCAGAGAAATAAGAAGAGATTCAACAGTCAACACTAAGTAAGGCAAGCTATTATATTAATTAACCAGCTTTACATTTCTAAAATTTTAGAAAATGATGCAAAAAAATAGCTTCAAACTCAGGAAAATTTATTGAATTGAATCAGCTCCACCCTATACCGCAAAATTAAAATTAATTAAAATAGTACTAGTTTAGTTTACATTACCAGTAGCTTTCTGACGAGCGCGACGTTTCCATTATGAACTGCAAGGAACAGTGCAGTGACGTCAGTCCTGAACTCTTCGTAATCGACTCGGACTTCAATCGGAGAATCCTCGCGTAACACAACCTCAGTCTTCCTAACCTTCAAACAAACATCTCCGACGTAATTTACGTCGACAAACGGATCATCAATACATTGTAGCGCCAATTTCAGATTGTTAGTAAGTGAAGCTTCGAGAAGCCTCCGAGAGACCTCGGCCTCATAATCCACAGGAAAAACTTGTTTTCCTGCTCGAAAACCACCACCACCTGTACCGGAGTGGCCGAATACCATCATTTCCGGCTAGTTGAGTGAAATTAAACTCAGAAATCTAGAGATCAGGAGAAAGAGAAACTTGTTTGTGTTCTTCTTCTCTCTCACTCTCCTACATCTACATATAAGCAGAATGATGGAGTATTAATGCTACATACTCCATTGTTGCTTTGTTTATTTACTTGGTAAACTACCAAAAGAAAAGTTTCTCTCTCTCTCTCTCTCTCTCTCTCTCTCTCTCTCTCTCACGCATACTAAACTTGAAAGGAATGAGCGCCAGAAACCGAGAAAAAGAATTCGATTAAATTTTAACTTGAGTTAGACCACGGTTAAAAAGTCTGTATTTGACCGTGCTGTCAGACGTGGCGTGATGAAGATAAATATTTTTTTTCTTTTTTTAATAAAAATAGTATATTTTTGTCTAAATATTTAAAAAATTTATTATAGACTTTTAACTCTTCTCATTATTCTTGATATCAAAAAAGTAAAATTTTTCGCCCAGAAGCTTTCCACCCGACTACCCGACGTGTAGGTGAAGGATGTAAATCATGGTGATTCAGCGGCTATGCAGACTGGAAGCCGGACACTGGCGCGCACAAAAAAACTACCCCTACATTAAAGAAGATTAAACTCTCACATTGAACTCTTCTCATTGTTCTTATTTTCATAAGTGAAGACATAATCAACAATAGATAATGATATAGTTTAATACATATAACATATGGTTCATCGAGTCTCATAACATAATATCTCCGAAAGTTTAATCATTCATATGATATGATTTTCAATTTTTTTATATGGTATAATTTATTTTTACGCATTTCGAATAAAAAATCTTGATTTTTAGAGGGCCGGGCCCACAATCGGAGAGGGTATACTGTACTTGAATTGGGTTGGGGGAGGTTTGGTGAGTGGATCAACGGCAATGGGCCCTCGGCTACTTGTATCGCATGATTATCGGGCGGCTATGGCTATGAATTGACGACGGCGGCTCAAATTTCTAACCCAACTGGCGTATTCCGACTCGGCCTCTACTTACTGGCAAGCCGGCTGGATTTTCTTTTTTCTTTTGAAAAGGCAGTATTTTCTTTTTTGTAAAAGGGAAAAAAAAAAAGGAAAAAAAATAACTGTCAGGATTTCAGTGAAATGAATTTCACTAAAATTACAAAAAACAAAGGCACATTATTGATAGTGACAAAGGTTCTCCGTAACAATAATCAGCATATGTAATAAGGTGATAGTTCAATTGATTAGAAATACTTTTTAGTATGTGATAGATCATGAATTCGATTCATATTTTTTCTCTCTTAATATAAAAATATATATAATAATCAACATATTGTCAGTAGTACTATTTAATTTAATTGAATTATTTTAGTTGTTTTCTTAGAACAAAAATATTTATTTTAAAAATGTTTTAACTTCAAATTCAATATATTATACATGCTTGTTCTTTATTTTTTATTTGGTGTCCGCTGTGTAAAGTAACTCGAATTTAAAAACTTTCACTTTATTAAGTTAGGTAAAAATAATTAAATGAAATATGCTTTATCATTGAGTTGCCATTCGTTGTCTGTTTGTTCTTTATATGTCTTTCAGTTATTACAAGAAAATCTTAATCAATTCGCATCGTTTATCTTTTAGTATATTAAAAATAGTAAGAAGTGTCACAAATTCTTGAACTTTTATGTTTTATCCATTGTAGTACTCGAACTAAACAACTATCAATTTTCGCACTTCAGCTTTAAAAAAACTCTTCACTTTAGCACTTCCGTCCGTTCTTACCGTTAAATACTAACGAACTAAGGGTATTTTTGTCAAAATACAAAGGTAAGAAAATTTATCCTTATCGTGCTATATTTTTTCTTTATTTAACCATTAAGAAAAAAGATCAAAATTTTACCATTAAAAAAAACAAAGATCAAGTAATGACTCAATCATAATCTAGTAACAATCAGAATCACTTCAATTCTGATAGAATTATTTCAAATTTCAACCAATTTATCCAATAACTAGTTAATATAAAATTTCAAATAGAAATCAAACACTACCATCTATATATATATATATATATAAAAGTAACTCATTATTTTTACTTGTATTTTTCTTTTTTAAAACAAAAACCTCATCTTCTATGATACAAACATCTTAGTAGTACATTGTACCTAATATATCAAACCATACAAGGTGATCTAGTCAAACCTTTTTAGAGACATTTTGTCACCCCCACGGCACATTAAAGTGATGGGTACATCATATTCATTTAAGACACTCCCCCATATTATATACTACTTCTTCCTATATGGTATCAAAGGACGAAATTCTTCATCTACAGGATCCTCATCAGACTGTCCGACGCCTAGGTGAAAGATGTAAATCGTGGTGACTTAATTCCAATACTGCTGCTGCCGGCATTTGAACCTTAAATCTTGGTACCAACTGAGCTACTTCTCAATATATTGTTTCTATGTAGCAATATTCTTCATGTCTTTTTCTTTCTTGTTTGCATCAATTTATGGTTAGAAAGTATATTAGGTCATTAGTTAACAAATCTTTGTAATATAGAAAACAAACTCTAGCTATTGTGGTTAGACATTTTTTAGAAAATGAATGAGTTGTCTTATTTGGTTGGATATTAATAACATTTTTCTTTTTTTTTTAAATGTTAGTGAAACTGATCAAGACACTTTTCGTTAGGTATTAACTTTGTCAGAATAGTACCAATAAGAGATAAACACAATTCCAAAAGCCGAAAATACTGACTAAAATTCGAAAGTCGGGATTTACTTGACTAACGCCTTGACTTATAACCTCTTTTTGATATCCTGTGCTAATAATTCCTCTGATATTACGATCTCTTCCACTGTGATATTGCCTGTAAATCAAATTCTTTTATGAATTAAGTTTTACTCAACTGTCTACGATTTCATTGCGTGTTGGGGTAGAGGTTTTGTATAAGTGTGCAAAATGCTTGGACCCGGAAAGATTGCCTTTTGTCATCCACACTTGGGACAAGAAAGATATTCCTCGGTTACAAACTTCATAGAAATTGGAGGGTCATCTTGGTTTACTCTTGTCCGAGGACACAAATAGTAGAGAACCAGACAACTTGAGGGTCTTGAAGGACCACCCCAAATATTAATGGCCCCCCACAAATGGTCACCACACAATTTGATTCAATTCCTAAGTAAAACCCCTCAATTCCCTCCCATTGGATATGAAATTTAAATGAAATGAAACAAAATTTAAATTGAATTCACTCTTTGCCGTTGAGAATCTCACATCAGCTATATCAATCGCGCATATATATAAGTATTTTCAGAGAATAAGTCGATCTAATGCAATAATTCTAAATAGTTTTGATAGATGTACATTATTTAGAGGTGTCCGATCTTGATCAATTCAATTCAGTTTACGGAGGTGAAATGAGGCTGGTTCGTATTTGGAGATTGAAGCTTGTCATTGAGTGTTTCACAGTGCCAATGACGAAAGTTTGAATTCTCAGTGTGCGAATTTCAACATCTCTAATGTGAAGGGTTGTTTCTTATGCGCACCAGGGTCGCTGAGTCAACATGAACAGTCCGGTGGGCAGGGACGGAACCAGAACAAAAATATTGGGGGCTGAAGAACAATAAAATTTTTGTTAGAATTTCATCTATTTTATAGATGCATTCCAAGTACAAAACTATTCAAACAATTTCAAATTTACAAATAAAATAGCAAGTTTTGGGGTTGTATTGAAAAAAAACCTGAAGGGCTTAAAGGTAAAATACTTAAAAATTCTAAAGTTTTCAAAATTTTCCTTTCCGTCCTTGCTAGTGGGGGTCATGTGGACAAAAAATTTCACTTTTTCACAACGAAAAAACTTGAATTTTCGACCTCTTAAGTATTCATAGTACGTTTACCTATTAGGATATCCATTAAATTGATTTTCATAATTCTCACTTAAAAGGAAAAATACCTTATGAAGAAAAGAGTTTATTTGGGGATTAAGCAAAGCAAAATATGGAGAGGTTACTTGAGGTTTTAGCAAAGCTTATTAATCACTCCCGTTATGGTTCTTGTTTCATTCTTGAGGGAGAAAATTAGAGTAAATTGAGGAGGTTGTTAGGAGGCCAATCATTTGTAACTAACGCCATAAATAATTTGATTTGCTCATGTGTGCTAAGTCCTAAGTTTAAGATTAATCATAGATTTCCTCAAAAAAAAAAATTGTAAAAGACAAGGATTTTATTTTGGTTTTGATGTTTTCTCAACACCTTTGGCTTTATTTCTTGACTAATCATTAGACTTGTCTAATAATCATGATCCTTTAGCATTAGAAAAAACTTATATTGGCCTAGTTGTATTAAAGGCAAATATAATAAATAAATAAATAAATAAATATTGGGAGGGCCATGGATATGGTTCCCTTTTTGTTTCCACAAGTTTCAAATAGGGGTCCAAGAGTGGGGAGGTGTATTTGTAAATTTTGAACTTAGTAAAAGTTTTTATTCCCTTATTAAAAAGGTTTGTCTAAATGTTCCAAAAAGAAAATAATTTGTCTAATTTGTGGTGGATTAGCTTTTCAATTTAATATATAAATTTTCTTTTGTTTTATGAGAAAATGACAATATTAGTCTACGAATCTTTGTTTTCATTTTTTTAAGTCCTCGAACATTTATTTTCAGAAAGTTTTAGTTCTTGTTACTAATCCCACGGCATAATCTTGCAATAAACAACATGTAAGTCTTATATGACTACTGAGTAAGGTTAAAAAAGATAGTTCATTTACTCGACTCATCACTACTCTATTAAATAAAATAATGGGTCTAATTGAATACTTAGAATTTTCTAGGGCCTTATATGAAATTTTCTCTAAAAACATGAAAATTTCCTTCAAATATAAAGAAAATTTCCCTCCAAATTTAGAGATTATCTAATTGAATTCTTGAAATATTCTTGGGTTTAAACTTGGTTTTCCTCAAACTTTAAATAAAATTTCACATAAACCCCAAGAATATTTCAAGTATTCAATTATACCCCTTGTTTTGTTTAGTACGGTAATGGGTGAGCTAAGTAAGTATAATGTTTTTTTTAACCTAACTCACGAGTTAAGTGAAACTAACATGTTTTTTATTGTCGGATTCCACCGTAGAATTAGTGGCGATTACTAAAAATTTGAGAAAAGTAAATGCTCAGGGACTAAAACATATAAAAATAAAGATTAAGGACTAAGTTAAAACTAAAAAAATGGTATAGGGACTAATATTTCCAATTTATGTTGTTTTATATATTTTATAACAATTATTAACTTAAACTATCATATATGATATGTTTTATTTATGGTTAATGTCAAAATGATCCCTTAAAGTTAGATATTAATACTATTTTAGTCCAAAAGTTAAAAAATATCCATCTAACCCCCTAAACTACCAAAAATATCCTTGCATTTGAGGGAGGAAGGAAAAGATTCTAGAACTTTTTTACTCTCTCTCTCTCTCTCTCTCTCTCTCTCTCTCTCTCTCTCTCTCTCTCTCTCTCTCTCTCTCTCTCTCTCTCTCTCTCTCTCTCTATATATATATATATCATTTATGGAGATTAAATTAAAGGCTCTACTTGGATAGAAGTTTAGTTTTTAAAAAGATGTGTATTTTTTGCTTGGAGTTTGTGAAATATGAATTATTTGTGAGAATAAAAATGATCCCATAATGGAAAAAAGAAAAATTTTCAAATTTAATTACTATCTGTACACATCTATTTTGACTTGATTAGTTTTGTAGCATGAGAATTATTTTTTTAATCTGTTGATAGCATGAAAATTGGTATCTTAATGATTTTTCTTATGGTGATTATTTTAAGATGAGGGTATTTTAATTTTCACAAAAGAAGAAGAAGATTGTTTTAAACATTTGTTCATATATATTTAAGGGTATTTTTGGTAGTATAAGTTTTTTTTTTAAAAATAAATTAATGGTTGACTAATATTTTAGGGGGTTATATGGACATTTTTTACTTTTGCGCTAAAATACTCTTAACCTTCAATTTCAAGGGAGTATTTTGACACTAATTTCCTTTTATTTATATTAATGTGCTTAAAAAACAACTTTAGATAAACTCTTATAACAAAAAATGACCGATTTAATACTGAATTTAAGTTAATATCAATTGGCACCAAATATTTTTATGCAATCAATATGATATATTACATTTTTTTAATCTATTTGTACCTTGTATTATTTTAATGTATCAGTAGATAAATTATTGAACACCGTTCAAATAAATTGAAAATCATCTAAAAAGGCAAAAAAAAATGGTTTGTAAACTTTTAATTTTTTTTATCAAATTCGTATTATTTTATTTAAAATATCCAAACAAGATTATAAGTCTATAGAAGATAATTTTTTTTTTTTTTTTAAAACAACATAAAAAGTTTATTCGTAAATTAGTTTAGCACAAAAAAAAAAAACGAATAATTAGGGATAAAATTAGACAAAAATAAGTATATTGGGGAGGAAAAATAATATTTACTCATTAGCATCACTAATTTGGTGGGCCACACATAAGCCTGCCAGGATGTTCTTCACGTTTTAACCGACTTTTGGGCTTTGCCCATACCACTGCTCAATTTACGGCCTTTATTATTATTATTATAATAATAATAATAATAATAATAATAATAGCACGAAAAAATTAATTATTTTCCCTCTTATTCCCTACTCTTCCTCTCTCTACACAACTTTTCTCTACTTTAAAACTGTAATATTTAACATTGAACTTGTATTGGAGGTAGATATAGATCATTCTAAAAAATTTGTGGAAGAAAATATCGAATTTGAGGCAAGAAAAATTGAAATTATTTTTTTTGGGCACTGAGGCTCGGATCGTCGGGATTGGTGACCCGAACCTGAGTGGATCGTCCATTCAGGCAGTCCTTTCTTGAATCGGTCGCCCAGATGCGCGACTTGCTCAAGTCCAACATGGGAAGATTCTCTCCGGATTTAAAAGACTGGTCTGATTCAATCCCTTATGATACATAGAATAGGACTAAAGATAAAGTAAGACGATCTTTCACGTATATCCGGTCATCAAGCTCAATCCCTTCCTTCATTTCAGATGGCAGAGCTACCGTTCTTTGGAGCTAGAACCAATCAATAGAATGAAATGAAATAATGGTAAGCCTAAGGCTAGGGCGACGAACATTGCTCAAGAGTGTTGTTTATACAAAGCCCTTAATCTTCTTCACTCAAAGAGGCAAACGTAGCTCAATTAATTTTGAATGTAGTCCCTTTTTGGTATCAATAATAGTGATGGTCCTCTCTCTATGGGAAGGCCAAATATGGGCTTTTCTAATTTTCAAATTTGGCCCATAGGCCCAATTTTACCAATTTTTTCTTTGCCAAACCCGCGCTTTGGAAACAGAAACCTCGAAGTCATCATTAGAAAAGGAAATTCATTTGGGGAATCAACAGTAGCGCCAAAGTCAAAACGGATTCGGTAAGAATAACCGGTGGACTGCAACTGCAAGCGATGGCTTCAGCTGCAGCAATGGAGTATACGCCAGGTCTCTTTGTCTTTCTTTTTCTCTTCTTTTACGGTTCAAAAATACTTAGGAACTGCAGAATTGTTAGGCATTGTGTTGAAAATTGATAAATTGGCAAGAAAATGAGCTCGTAATTCTTATTAATGATCGCATAATTTAGTTGAAAATCAACATTTACTGAGGGAACGAATTGTTATTTTGTTATCTGTTTTTCAGGTTTTGCTAAGAGAGTTGCAGTTGTTGGGGCTGGAGTTAGGTGAGTTCATTCACATGTTTAGAAGTTTGTACTTGACCTTTTTGATGTTATGATGTCTTTCTTTTTTCTCAATTTGACCGGCTGATGAGTTGTTAATGGTAGATGGAGTTACTTCATGGAGATGCTAAATTAACCAGGGATTTTAATATTTATTAAAATGGAATGTTTGTTCTTGCTTTCTGGATCATATCTCAGCTAAATTTTGTAAGGATTTAGCAATTGTAATCATAAAATTGTTCTATGGATAAGATTTCTTCACTTTGGTCTTCTCAGGTACGGGTTCTTGGCATCCAGCATTTTCCCACCATCAGAACAGTTTTCAAATGACTATACATCTTTTCCATTATTGTTTACTATGTGTTTTCTGCCATTTGAAATTGTTTCCTTGAATGTTGATGGCATTTATGGTTTTGTTGCTTCAGATATTCCTTGAAAAGAGAAAAGCACCCTTCACTTTCTTTGTTAGACAGTTAACATATCCTTTTTCTTTTGGCTTTCAAGTGGGCTTGCTGCTGCATACAAATTGAAATTGCATGGTTTGAAAGTTACAGTATTTGAAGCTGATGAAAGAGCTGGAGGGAAGTTGAAAACTGTTTCACGAGATGGTTTAATATGGGATGAGGGGGCAAACACTATGGTACTTCTGTTGCCATGATGTTGGTTTTTGTGCTAGTCAGATATATTGTGGAATCTCCTGCAAGGCTTTCTTCAATCATATAAAAGTGAATGGAACTCCGTTAATGGATGCTTATATTTGACACTGTGCAGACTGAAAGCGAGCCAGAAGTCAGTTTTTTACTTGATAATCTTGGACTTCGAGAAAAGCAACAATATGTAAGAGAAGTCTCTTCTTGTTCCATTGTTACCCATATTTCTGATAAACCGGAGACTCTACAATTGGGCTTGATTCTTTTTAATTTTCTTTCGGTGGACACCAGAAAAATGCATTAATATGATTATTTCAAAATGGGTGCAGTTTGGCTTCAGATTATGATCTCCCTACAACACTTCAAGTTTCGCTTCATATTTAATTGGTCAGAGATGAAAATCTCATTGCTAAATTGTTATTCATGCAGCCACTTTCTCAGAAGAAGCAATATATTGCGAGAAATGGGATGCCCGTACAGGTATGATTACTTTTATTGCACCCAATGGCAATCACTATGGTTAGTAGTTGTTCCATATATTCTTCATCCAGGGGATCACATTATTATCTTACCTCAGATACCTTCGAATCCTATAGCATTGATCAAGAGCAATTTTCTTTCAACACAATCCAAGGTAAGTTGCATTTTCAGTTCTCAGGCCCTTTTTAGTTGGTGCATCATATGTATTTCATTTCACACAAAATAAATTTCCATTTTGATGCCTATTTTCATGCATACATACTTTGCTTTTCAGAGATTTGTGTGTTCTGTGGTTTAGTCTTATATTTTCTTTCATTTATTAGATGGTTGAAGCCCCCTAATTGGAGTTGGACAGTTTTTTAGTTTTCACTACTTTTGCATGTTTGACATTTTATCCTTTTGCATTGGTTGATGAGGTCTTTCCAATATCAATGCAGCTTCAGATTCTTCTGGAACCACTTCTCTGGAAAAAGAAGCCTGCAGAATCGTTGAGTGAAGAGGAAAGGTTAATTTTTGTTGCTGGGAACAGAACATTTGCACATATCAGTTGCAGATCTTTCACCAATGTTCTATGTCTCCAAACTTGACCTGCTACTGCTGTTGCAAATGCCTTACACTAGCAACAGTATCTTAAATATGAAGTTTAATATTTGTATATTTTTCTATATTTGGTTTTCTGCAGTGTTGGTGGATTCTTTGAACGCCATTTTGGCAAGGAGGTTTGTCTGTACTACCTTGACATGTATCACTTGCATCTTCCGATATTCTCTCTAGGAATTCTGCATGTTTCTCTGATGCTTAGATGAATTTACTTTAGGTAATTTCACTATCTTTCTTGTATGTGACTATGTCTAAAAAGTACCTGTTTTTCTAGGTTGTTGAAAATCTTATTGATCCTTTTGTTGCGGGTACGAGTGGTGGAGATCCAAGTTCTCTCTCTGTGAGTATCAACTAGAACTTTGTATTCAGCTGTCTGGTTCTGCCCAATAAACCATATTGGTGAAGGAGATGATGTTCAGGAGAAGATTAACATGGAGATATGTATTTGTTAGGTTAAAGCTATGATTGTTAAGAATATGGCATAAGAACCTGAATCTGTTCCTTTTGCTGTAATTTCTTGACTCTTAACTGCTCCACAAATTGGGTTACTCGGAGTCACTGGCTCATGATTAAGTCTTTCTTGATGCCGTAAAGTCTCTTATTTATTTTCTTTTGCAAACAGATGCGCCATGTATTTCCTGAACTATGGAATCTGGAGAAAAGGTATTTTAGACGCAAAAATAACTTCTTGATTGGCCTACTGTCCTTATTTTGCTCGAAAGCCTTGTTGAATTTTCTGTTCTTCAACTGAATGTAGTTCCATTATTGAAAAGCTGTTGCATTTGAAAAAAAAAAAATGAAGAATATTTGCATCCTTTGCTACGTAAAAATTAAAAGTTAATCTTCCTCAGGTTTGGTTCTATTATATCGGGTGCAATTCAGTCAAAATTCTCCAAAAGGGATAACACTGGAGAAAGCAAGAGCTCTTCTGTGAAGAAAAAACATCAGCGTGGGTCTTTTTCATTTCTTGGCGGAATGCAGGTAAACAATAGGTTTTCATCTGAAATATGAGAGGACCAGCTTCTGAATTGGTATTTATTTAGGTGTTGTTTTGATCCAGTTTAATGTAAAACCTTAGATTGGAAACTTTCTGATATATTGATTTTCAAATCCTTTTTATCTTTAGTTTCTATTTATGCAGAATTTTTGTCCTCCTTTTGACAGATACTTCCAGATTCCCTATGTGAAGAGCTAGGTGAAGATAACCTGCGATTGCAATCTAAAGTGCTGGAGCTATCCTGTAGTTCCAGAGAGAACTCTCCATTGGATAATTGGTCAATTTCTTATGCATCACCGCACAAAAAACTGTCAGAAGAAAAGCAGTTTGATGCTGTGATTGTTACAGTAAGTACACTGATATCCTAATCTCTCTATGGCCATATAATTTTCATTGTACGAATTAATTCTAACTTTTGGCATGCCTGTTTCACTTGATTGCTTTCTTTTGCAACTGAAAAGGAAGGGCTTTCTAAACTTGTAGGACCATGTGGCGGTGTATTTATCTAAACTTGAGAAGCAATATACCAACATCGGTGATGGAGTTGATTTAAACCCGTTTTTTATTTCAAGCTATATGACCTACTGTTTTTGAATCTCTGAAGCAAACCATCTTCCTTCATCCTTTTCTCCTATTGGCCTTTTGACATTATAATTGTCTTGATGCCATTTACAAACTCTTTTTGGCACTCACAATATGAACAGTCTTTGACCTTATAATTCATGCAGCATTTTCAAGGTGTTCCTGTAAAGATGTTATCTTGTTTTCACCTAAGAGTTTCTTATCCCAGGCTCCTCTCTCCAATGTGAAAGAGATGAAGATATCAAGAAGAGGAAACCCATTTCTGCTTGACTTCATTCCTGAGGTATGTTCGTGCATCTTGTGTATACTTCAAAAAGTGATTGCATTTGAACACATCCTAGAAAAATCATTACTCTTTCTTGAGGGAAAGTAGAATATTGCCACTTCCTCTTAGTAGAACATTAATGTTTTGCAAGGCGGTTCCAGTGGTTGGAAGCTTTAACTGATGTCAAGATGTTGATGCATCTTTATAGAAGAATCATCACTTATTAGGTGTTATTCTTATCAATGCAGATTATTTACTTACCAGTGTCTGTTATAATCACCACTTTCAAGAAAGAGAATGTTAAACGTCCCCTGGAGGGTTTTGGAGTTCTTATTCCTTCAAAGGAGCAACAGAACGGTTTGAAGACTCTTGGTATTAGCTTAACCATCATGCCCTGTCATTGGTAACTGGTGTCATAAGCCTTATGTTATGAGTCACAACCATAAGTTTCTGTATGCAGGCACACTTTTCTCTTCTATGATGTTTCCAGACCGTGCCCCCAGTGATGTTTATCTTTACACCACATTTGTTGGTGGAAGCCGGAATAGAGAACTAGCGAAAGCTTCAAGGTGATTGATATGTTATATTTTTAATTTCTTTGCTTTGTTTTGTTCACCTCAGAAGTAACTGGTTTCTTAACTTATTGTTTTTGAGTATAGGGATGAGTTAAAGGAAGTAGTAACTTCGGACCTCAGGCAGTTACTGGGTGCAGAAGGAGAGCCGAGATTTTTAAAGTAAAATTGTTGTTAATATATAAGTATACTAGTGTTAACTTTCTTCTTTTATTGCCCATAGTTAGGATTGAGATCACAAGAAGTACATTTTTCTAACATATTATTTGCGTACTTGCAGTCACTTCTACTGGAGTAAGGCTTTTCCGTTGTACGGACTCAACTATCAATCAGTCACAGAAGCAATTAACAAGTTGGAAAAAGACCTTCCAGGGTTCTTTTATGCAGGTTAGCTTCCTAGTCCAACTTTACTTTCTTTCACATTTAGTCATGCTGGGGAATGGTAACATCTGGGAGAGCGCACTTCATTTTAGCCAAACTGCAACTATTTCAAAAAAAAATTCCGATGAATTCAAGTACAACTTCAGTAAAATATTTTTATTGGTCTGCTAAAAAAGTAATTCTTCTGATCACAGAATGTGTTTGGAACAAGCTTAAATGTATATGTGCCATGAAAATGTTAGGTAACAACAAGGACGGACTGTCTGTTGGTAAAGCTATATCATCAGGATGCAAAGCAGCTGACCTTGTAATCTCATATCTGAATTTATCTACGGATGCTATGGGAAGCTCTTGTTGAAGATGCTGAGGTAAACAAAAATAGGCTGCAGCACTAAATTATTGTCTTCATTTATTCTTTTTCATGCAGGGTTTTAAAGTCAAAGGCAACAGTTTATTCTGGATACAAAAGTGCTTGTACATTTTACTTTACTTTATACAGTACGAGGGAGTAATTGTTACTTATTTCTCATCATATAGGCGAGGGAGTCATTTACTGCTTATCGTAGTGGAATATCTACATATCTTGCATGAAAGACCTGCCTTAGGAAATGACTTTAGAGTATGCAAGCGGACCAAGAGCATCAGGGTGACATATGTTAACTGGGATTACAGTTGGTGATTCGTGAAAGTAATTAATTGTATCATTAGACCTGTTGTAAAATCCGAAGATTATAACAACTCCTGTTGAGTTATGATTGTATTACTATTATTTTTAAGGCTATTATTCTTCACATAGAACATATTTGATACTACTATAGTTTGTCTTGCTTTGTGGATTCAAATTGGTGATTGCTATTCTTCAAAGGCTCTCTAAAAGTGCTACTGGGAACAGCAAATGTTTGTGCTTGTCATTGTGTGTGTTGGATGTATACCCATACCATAACAGGACAATGGTTGCTCTTTCTTTGGTGGCTGGCTGCTGGTGTTTGTCGCCAGCTGGGTTCTCTGATACGGTCATCATCCACCCAGCCAAGCATTGAAAGCTCAATCACAATCTCTTCCATTTCTGTGGGCTCTGTTAATGCTGGCCACATTCAGGTTAGTTTTTGTCACGGCCGTTTTACTCATGTCTTCACATGAAGTTCTTTCAGATACTTTAATGGAGTTTTACTTTGATATTTCTTTTTTTATTAATAGATTTCTTAAAAATTATTTTATAAGAGAAAATATGATACTATTCAAATGAAGATTTATTTATGAGTAGGATTGTCAATCGGGTTAAATGGGCTGTGTTTTGTTTATTATTTGGCCTCCTTGTGCGCACCAGTTTCTGGCTTCCAGTCTGTAACACTGTTGAGTCATCATGATTCATATTTTTTATATGGGCGTCGGACGTGGAATTTTGCTTTTGGTATCAATAATCATAAGATGCAAAATACATATAAAGATAAAAGAGTTATAATCTCAGAAATCGAGGTTTCCCTTCGTTTATTTATGGGCGGGCATGCTGCTGTGCTAGCTAGTACTAGTTAAAAGAAGAAAAAGAAGAAAAGGGGGGGATTTGGAGGGCAAGGAACATCCTCTTTGTCTGGCTTCTCTCGGCATCTTCTCCACTCCCCCATGTCAAAAGAATAACTGAAAATTTTACAAGGAGGCTTTTGACGGATTGCTCCTCTCTCCTCTTTGAATTTCTCTACATTATTCTTATGCCCTCACTCACGCCCTCAGCATCTCCGTGTTTTCCAAACGCCTCAACCTCTTCATGCAACAATAATATATTTTAACATGCTCGCATGGGCGTAGCTCAATTGATTTTGGAGCTGCAGAGTTGGTATTAAGGTCCAAGGTTCAAATTCTGACCGTGTGGAAATTTCAATATTTCTAATGTGAGGTGGTTCCTTACGTGCTAGTATCCGGTCTCCAGTCTGTAGAATTGCTGAATCACCAAGCAAAGAAAAAATGGCCTATTTTCTATCTAAAAAGTTTAGATTTTATAAACAACATAAGATCATTTTATCTTATAATACTTAAATTATGTAAAAAAATCACATTATTTGTTCATACAAGATAATTTAAAGGGTAAGATAATTAAATAAGCCATTCTTATAAAAAGAAACAGACTTGTGGCTTGATTTAATAATTTTCCTCCCGTGAGTCGTTCATCGTATGTATTTTTTAATTGAATGGATTACAATATTTATTTTACTATTCAAATTATACGTGAGTAACTAGTGTGACATTTTCTTCATAAGTGAAGTGTTTGACGACAAAAAAGGGTCTTATTAAATTATTATAAATCATTTACAGACCATAACGACATAAAATTAACTTTTAGGATGATATTGTGGTAAGATTTAAACTTTAGGAATCAAATAGGTCACTGTTATTTTTCTTTGTGTATTACTTCTCCCTTCATAAATAATTTAAAATTAAATACTTCCTCCCGTCAGAAATATAAGAGCTTTATAAAGAGTTTTATAACCATTGAAGATAATTAAGAATATAAAGTTTTTTACAACTTTTAATAATGATTTAATGAATTTTTTTCATTTTTACTCATCTTTATATTTATTATTTCGTTCCAACTATCTCTTTTCTCATTTCTGAAGAGAAGAAAGATAGTTTTCAAGACCTTATAATTTATGTATAAAGATTTAAAATCATTTATATTTATGACAAAAAAATATAAATTTTAAGAAACAGACCTATTTTATACTCATTTATTTTACTTTGTCTATATATTTCTTTTCTCAATTATAAAAAATAAAAAAAATATTACAATTCAAAATTGTATTATTTTTAAGATTCAATAATTTGTTTATAAAATTTAAAATTTCTTATATTTTTTATCAGAAGTATAAATTTAAAAAAAGAGACAACATTCCAGCCATGAAAAAAGGATCACTAATAGTGAGAAACGCGCGGCGGCTGAGAATTGGATAGAGGGTGGGCTCGAGTTTCTTAGGATTCTGGGCTTTTGATTGTTAAACTGGGGAACGTGGGTATCATACTATGACCAGGCTGTACCCCCGGGCGGGGGGGGTGGGGAGAGGGGTGTGGGTCCAGACAGACTGCACAATTCCCAATCACTTTTTCTAGTCCAGGCAAATTACTATCCAATCTGGCCTTATTATATACCAATATTTAAAGGAAAAAAATCTATCTAATCATTATAAATTTGTACTTTAATTTGAAGGAGCTTGTCTTATCCATATATATTTTTTATATTTTTAATTACATATTTAAAACTTATTTAGAAAAAATTTAATTGAATGTAAGATTGAAAATCTCCTGAGTCAGGGGAAGCACAGTATTTTGCTATTAAATTATTAGAGCGGGATTCATTTTTTGGGAATATAAGTCAAAATAATAATAAGAATATTTCTAGTGAAACATCTTTCATAATATTTTTAGAGAGCGATCTACTATTTAAGTTTCACCTTTACTTGTGAACGACTCCCAGATTGTGACACTCCTTGCTCGCGAAGTGATATACTGAAAAAAGAAAGATTCAATCTATAAACGTGTGTAATGACATTTCTTCTTCTATTAATGAAGCAAACTATTGATTCATAAGAGGTAGGTCAGGAGGATTTCTGGGATTTCTATCTATCCATTCGTAAAGAAGAAGGAGACAATCGAGTGATCTATTACAGGAATAGCTTCATGTATAGCTGTTATAATTTTCACTGCTTTACAACCAATTTGGTCCGAAGATAAATTATTCTCTAGTTGTCATCTCATTCATATACTTTATTTTTATATTTTTACATCAATCCATTAAATTTGTGTATTAATTTACAAAAAAATAAATTTTAGTAATGATTTCTTATAGTTTTTTGTAAATAATTCTGAGTGTACATCTATGGTACATGAGTATTTTTTTTAAATGAATTAATAAATGCACCAATAAATGATTGACACATATACTGTTATGTATTGTATTTCCTAAGGACCAAATATAAAAAGTAAGGATGTCCCAATATCATATGGCCGAGAAAAACTAGCCCTGGATCGGAGGGAAGTGTTGTAACCGAAGTAGACTATCGCTTACCTCCTTCCAGAGAGAGAGAGAGAGAGAGAGAGAGAGAGAGAGAGAGAGAGAGAGAGAGAGAGAGAGAGATTTTGCTGCTCCATTCCATTGTACTATCGTTTGCTTCCTTCGCAGAGGCAGAGGCAGAGGCAGAGCAACACTGCCTACTTTTGTCATCTGTGAGAAGAAACAAACCAAACCCAACCCAACCGACCCCCCATTAATATCTCTAACCACTCAAATGCAAATTGCAAAAGCCCTCAGTCTTCCCCGTCTTCTTCTTTAATGCATGCATTACTACTTTTAATGCTTCTCGGATTTGGTTCGTTCCTTTCTTCAACCACCACCTCATCTGTATTACTACTACTACTGCTAGTTCAGTTTTCTGTTTCCGTCCAATTTTCTTCACCTATATATATGATTCTTATACTTTTACTATAGTAGATTAGTAGTAGTAGTATTACTTTTGATGTAAATTTTTCTTTCCTAGTTGTTGCATTTCGTGTTTCTCGAGTCTTTTTCTACAATTTCTGGCTGTTTCTCTTGTGGGTTAGTGTTTCTTGGTCCGGCTCCTATTAAATCTGGTTCAAATATTGAATTGTTTTATCTGTCTGTTAGGATGCTTCCTCTGTCTCCTTGTATTTCTTTAATGGGTTTTTAGAAACAGCATTTCACAAGCACCCACATTCCATTTAGGTTTTGCTTCTACTCGGCATTTTTGCTTGGCTAGCTAGCGCAGCACATTCTTTTAATCAAAATTTTGTCCTGTTTTTTAGCTAGGACTAGTTTACAAAGCAGTTTTTTTCCCACCAATGAAGAGTTTTGCCATCTGGGCTTGGCCTGATTACTAGAACAAATATTCTCTGCCCTGATAACCCCCCATTGACATTGTTTCTTTCTAGGGCTTTTAAGCCAAAATCCTCAAATTCGAGGTCTCAAAATGGGATATCTAAGGACATTGGTTATAGTGATTTGTTCTTTGGTTTTCTTTGCCTCAAGAACTTATCAGTTGCGGAGCTATGAATCGCAAGTTCTTCTCCAGCTAAGGAAGCATTTAGAATACCCTCTGCTTTTGGATGTTTGGCAGAATTCTAGTGGCGATCTTTGTAACTTGCCATCAACCCCGCAATTGAGCATCACATGCCAGGGAAACTCTATTACCGAGCTCAAAATTATGGGAGATAAGCTTACCAAGGTTAGTGAATTCAATGGTTTTGCAGTTCCGAACCAAACTTTATCAGGGAGTTTCTCCATTGATTCTTTTGTTACTACCTTGACAAGGCTGACTAATTTGAGAGTTCTTAGCTTGGTATCTCTTGGGATTTGGGGACCTCTCCCTGATAAGATTCATCGGCTGTATTCACTTGAATTTATGGACCTGAGTTCGAATTTCATGTTTGGTTCTCTCCCATCTCAGATGTCTAGAATGGTGAAGCTTCATACTTTGACATTAGATGGTAATTTCTTCAATGCCAGTCTGCCTGATTGGTTAGATTCATTGCCGAACCTTACGGTTTTGAGCTTAAAGAACAACAGGCTGAGTGGTCCGCTTCCTTCTTCACTGTCCAGAATTACAACACTCTCTGATATTATCCTGCCACATAATGCTCTTTCGGGTAAATTGCCCGATATGAGTGCCTTATCTGGTTTACATTTGCTGGACTTGAGAGAGAACCATTTTGATTCTGAACTGCCCCCTTTCCCAAAAGGGCTAACTACGGTCCTTCTCAGCAACAACTCACTCTCAGGCGAAATCCCAGAACAAATTGGCAAGTTAAATCAACTTCAACACCTGGACATGTCGAACAATTTTCTGAGTGGAACGCCCCCAGCTGCATTGTTCTTGTTACCAAATATGAGTTACTTGAATTTGGCATCCAACAAGCTTAGTGGTTCCCTTCCTGAAAGCCTTAATTGTGGAGATGCACTTGGTTTTGTTGATATTTCTGATAATACATTAGTTGGCAGACTTCCTTCTTGCTTGAGCAGTACTTCGGATAAGAGGATTGTTAAGTTTAGTGGAAATTGCCTATCAGTTGATATCAAACATCAGCATCTTAAGTCATATTGTGAAGAAGCCATGACAGAGAAGAAACATTCCAAAGGAATTGCTTTAGCATTATTGGTCGGGGTCATTGTGGGAATCGCCTTAGTTGTGGTACTTTTGGCAGTTGGTTTTCTAATCTTCTTTAGAAAACATCGTGCAAGAGAGATACCAAGTCTGCATGCATTGCCAAAGGTTGTGCAAGACAATCCACCAACTGGAATTTCTTCTGAAGTCCTTGCAAATGCCAGTAAGTAGAAGATGAAGACTTGAATACTTTATTTGTCCATTCCTTATTTCTTAAAAGCTGAGATTATATTATGTTCCATTAGTATCAGTGGCATCCTGGAAGACTTGCTAAGAGCCTGTTCATTATGGGATGCAGAGAGAACACAATTTTATTTTAAGTTCATTGTCTTTCATCTGCAGGGATCATTTCGCAAGCAGCAAAACTAGGGACACAAGGAACCCCTGCATACCATGTATTTTCAGTAGAAGAGTTGGAAGAAGCCACAAACAATTTTGATCAATCAGCATACCTAGGCGAAGGCTCTATTGGAAAGGTAACCCCATGATAGTTCATATGCATTCCACATTGTTCAAAACTTACATGGTTCTGTTGTCCTAGCTGTCCGTGTTATTGTGCCATCTGTCTAGAACATGAAAATGATTGGATTAGGAACCGGTGAGAATTATCTTGAAGATGGAAGGAAAATGAAAGAATAAGAAAATAGGAGGATTGTAAAATACGAAGTAGCATTTTCAGTACATTCTGTTAGACCTTGTCTCCCGCCTTTGGTTGATGGGTATATCTACCTGATTCCATGGTCTTGCATACTGTTCTCTGACTTTGTCTTTCAAAAGGATATTGATTAGTTCTGACTCAGAAAGTGAACCTAGTATATCTAGATCTTATGCTGCTTGTTTTGACCCAGAAAAGATCTTATGCTGCTTATCTTGCTATGATGCAGCATTTCAGAAGAGCCACTCAATGAATGTGTATGGAATCTAGGTCATAACTAGATTATTGACCAATCTAATGTTTTTTACTTATTTCAGTATATGAAAATTTGGGCTTTGCTAATAGCTTAGGGACGTAGATGCTTCCTGTCTTGGGATTCTTGATGCTGTGAATTCATTTGCCTCATGGCAATGGGATTGTCTTACCTATTGGGGGAAATAGTAGAAGTTCTATAGCCAGTGGATGCCATCAGATATAATTGTGCAAAGTTTCTTTCTGAACTACTTGTCATTTTCTAATTACAGTGCTAAATTTTGTTTTAATGTGAAGTTCTTATTTCCCATCTATTCTTTAACAAATCCTCTTTACTTTGATAGATTTACAAGGGAAGATTGGAGAATGGGAATTATGTGGCTATAAGATTAATGGCTATGCATAGAAAGTATTCGATCCGGAACCTCAGACTTCGATTGGATATGCTGTCAAAGCTTCGCCACCCACACTTGGTTACCCTTTTAGGGCATTGCGTTGATGGTGGATTACAAGATGAAGCAACTGTAAATAGACTCTTCCTTGTTTATGAATTTGTTCCCTGTGGAAATTTCCATGCTCATCTTTCAGGTTAGCTAACTAATTCCAATTGAAATAGTATCTGATTTAGCATGCAGAACCATGCCTGCTTGATATAGAATATGTTGCATTGCTACTTGTGCCATAGATAGAGGGAGATGAATGGATGAATACTAACAATCTACCAGCCACATAATTTTGTCATACTTCCTTACTATACTGAAAATAAATTGGCTTGTATACTTCCAACTTAGTCTCGGTTTGTGTCTTATGATCCACGGATATGCAATCCATGTAGTGAAAGTCATTTAGCTTTAACCTAACTGTTGCTACGTTTGCAGAGACTTGCCCCGAGAAGGTTCTTAAGTGGTCAGAGAGATTAGCAGTCCTTATTGGTGTGGCCAAGGCTGTACACTTTCTTCATACAGGGGTAATTCCACCTTCCTCGTGTAACCGGCTGAAGACAAACAATATACTACTTGATGAGCATAGGATTGCAAAGCTCAGTGACTATGGTATGTCCATCCTTAGAGAAGAAGTTGACAAATCTGAGGTAATATCCCATATATTCATACAGTTTTTTCCTCTTTTCTTCCCCTTCTTTTTAATTGGAGGTATTATGACTGACACGCCGCATATATTTTCCAGGCAAAGGGAGATGCCTCCAAGTCATGGTATGCAACTCTTCCTCCACACACACACACACACGAAATTCTCTGCTGAAATTATCTCTTATCTGACCTTGTGCACCCAGCCAAAATGAAAAGATAAAAAGGGAAGTATGTTAAACCTTTACAAATCCTGCCACTAGGAAGTCCAAACTAGAGCTTTAAGTCTTGCAGTCCAGATTTGCAAGATGCACCCTAGGATTGGGGATAGAAATCAATGAGGAACTCCTAAATATTGGATTTAAATAACTACCAATTCGTCTGCCCCTAACTACGAATTACTTTACTTCATGCTTCTGGAAATTCATGTTGCCCTCTGATGGTCTTTTGTCTATAAATATTCCTTTTTCTAGTCTAAGCGAAGTGATAAAGCAAATTGTCATCCTAATTATTTGCAATGCTCAAGTAGCTTTTTTCTTCTAGATATTTCATGTGGTTAGCATCTCAGCAGTAGTTCTTTACTATTCTTGTTCTCATTTAGTAGTGCCCCGATTTGATTTTGCGAAATCCTTTCTTGCAGGCATATGAGTAAGTTGGAAGATGATGTCTATAACTTTGGGTTTGTATTGCTCGAGTCTCTTGTTGGCCCAATAGTAAGAGGAAAAGAAGAAGCATTCTTGTTAACTGAGATGGTACGATAATACAATTTCAGAATACCCTTCATTCACAATAACTTGAACTTGCTGACCTTCTAGAAATACATCTCAAAAGAATGAGTATGGCTATGAGCTTCTTCTGCTTTCTTCTTATACCTTGTCTGCAAACTACACAGGCATCTTTTGGTAGCCAAGATGGTAGACGAAGAATAGTGGATCCGGTTGTGTTAACTACTTCTTCACAAGAGTCCTTATCGATAGTTATATCAATCACCAACAAATGCATATCTCCTGAATCAGCAAGTCGTCCCTCATTTGAGGATGTTCTTTGGAACTTGCAATATGCAGCTCAAGTCCAGGCCACAGCAGATGCAGATCAGAGATCAGATGCTACCTCTCTATCATAACACTCAATATTTTATGCATCTGAGAGAAGAATAGTAAGATGCAGCAACAGCATTAAATTCTTTCAATCAACAAGAGCCTCTCCATATCAAATTCTTGAGCATGCAAGTGTGCCGTGTTCCTGTCCTACGCGATAACCAAGTAAGTTGCAGTGAATGTTTTTCGAGTTAATAGACAAAGATACAAGATTAGAGTGCCTCATCCAACATTATGATGGTATGCCTTCCTATCCCTTCCCCAACAGCACCTAAAGAAAAACAGCAAGGTTAAAGTAGTTTACTGAATCCTATTTTTTTCGGTTTTGGAACTTTATATCAGATGTATACATACATATAGGTGTTATATAGCAGATAAAAATGTACAGTTTAAAAGAGTTTTGGTTCTTATATGGTTTTACAATTACATTTGTTCTCAAGTTTCTTTCCTGTTTTCCATTCATTGCTTAGATAGATGATTCAAGGAGCAAAAGGGTTTCCCTTTTGAATCTTTTTTCTGTTGGTGTTAGATGGTATTGTATTACCAAATTTCTGGTGCTGTTGTTGGTTGTATTAGGAAATGACTATATTGCCCCCGAGGACAAAGACTAGTTACAAGTTCGATCTCACTGACATATTATAGGGGTATGTCCGTTTTTTATTTTTTATTTTATAAATTTTATTAATAAAATATACTAAATTAAAAATGTTATAGAGAATGTTATAAATGATCGGATCCGTATATGCTGAAGGATGTGACTTTACAACCTATTGTTAGGTTATGTTTGGAGGCTAATCAATCAAAGTGGCAGATTTGCAGTTGAAGATATATTTATTTATTTTTGGTTGCTGCTAAAATTGAAACAGAAAATTTACTTTCCCAATATCACCTATTCCAATTCCAAACACAACAAGAACCCCCACCAATCTTGAAATTGATATCTCAACCTCCTCTAATCATTTACTTTTTATTTTCTTTCAAATTTTAAAACACCCTAAACCAATAATAAATTTGGACCAAGAATTCTATGCATTATCAACTAATTAAGTTCTTTATTACTGATTTTTAGGATTTAGGGTTTAGAGTTTAGGGTTTAGGGTTCGGTCAGAATCGACTACTATTTTTTGGTACACTCTTTCTACTATAATAATTTTATTAATAAATTATATCAAATAATAATATATTAAAAGATGTATTGGAGGATGTTTCTTGTACTAATAATATTCTGTTTAAAAAAAAGACAAAATATATAATTTTTTGGAAAAAAAAAAAGAAAAAATATGGAACAATAAAAGGGGTTCAGATTTCTCGAAGCAAACGAAGCTGTCGGCGGATGCTTCCAAACCCGATTCCAACCCACATTCCCACTGTTCATTTCTATGTCTCTTTCCATTGTAATATTCATATCGTGAAAAGATTTTAATTTTTAAATTTTTTTAAGTATTTATAATATATTTACTTATTAAATTGGGTGTACTTGGATTAGATGTAATTTAAAAATTTTTACATTAAGTTTCAAAAAAACAAAATGTTACATTAAAATATAATACGAAACAAATTAATAATATATTTTATTCAATTAAAAAATTATAAAAAATAATAAAAATAATATTAAAAAACTCAACTGAAATAAATTTTAAAAATAATATTTTTACGAATTTTCGAATTATATTTATTATCCAAAAGAGATGTGACTATTCGTTATTTTTAAAATTATTCCCCTTTAATATTTTTAAAATCTTCTTTAACTTTTTTTAAAGGAGCACTTATTACCTCAAAAAAATAAAAAAGAGAAAAAGAAAACTTTAGAGATGCACATTTTCATTACAAGTATTCTTTTCTTTTACTAAATTATTACTAGTGAAATTTTAACCATTTTCCAAGTGATGAAGCAATAGTAGTTTCAGCAATTCATGATAAATACTCCTACAAAATTAGATGTCTCATTTAATACTAAAATTAAAAAAAAAAAAAACTAATTTGATCATATATAAATTATTATTTAATGAAAGAGGTTCGTGGTAAAATAGAGCTCATTTTATTTTATCCTCCTCGAAAATCTTTTTCTTTTCTTTAACAAATTGTATCCGAACTTTATTAATTAATTTAAGAGCTCAAAGAGTATAAGATCTTCAAATAGAAACGAAATATTGATACTTTGATATTAAATTAAATGATTCAAAATTCAAAATCTCTTATTAACTCTCCGGTAAAAAATAAATTCTTTTAGAAGTATTGATATATAAATTATTTTATATTTTTCTATGGACATTTAATACTTTTTTATATATATATTTATTTATTTTATTATAATTAAATAGCGTTTTAACTTTTAAGAGGAAGTGAAGAAAAAGTGAAAAAATAATTTAAATATTTAAAATTAAAAAATATTAATCGACTTGTATAAAAATAATATTAAAATATTATATATATATATATATATAAACTAGACAACACTCCCTTAAAACATCGGTAAAAGGAAGTCAGCAGTCAAATCATGATTACTATGAGACAAATAGTAATCGTCACTAATAATTTATTTAATTTATTCTTTTTGAGAAAAGAGAATAAAATCTATCACTAGCTAGCTAAGAACCCATACCAACCTTTTCCTTTTCCTTTTGTTTTTCTCCCAGGGGAATGCAAATTGCAAGGCCTGAGTTGTTTTTCTTAATCTTTAAATACGAATATCTACAGAAATACATTCATTTATTGTTAAACACAAACAAAAATGTGTACTTTTCTGCTCTGCCTTTAATTCTTGGTGTGTATTCATCAATTTTCTTGATTTTTACTACTCCCCTTATGATTCTGAGCTGAAAAAGACATCCGGGCTCCTCTCATTACTTGTGTACAGCCAGAAATTCAGATATATCTTGGCGTCTTTCTCAATCATTTTACTTCCGAAGTGTTCTTGGGTCTTCTTTCCTCCTGCATTAGTCTCTTTTCCTGCAATTTTTTTAGCTTTTTTAAGGTTTTTCTCCCTTTGCAAGTGAAGATCCAGTGTACGTATTCAGTTGAATTTGCTTTTTGCTTCTTAATAATTGTACTTCTTATGCGGCATTTCGATGTTGTTGTTCCTCCATGTTCAGTTGTGCTGTTGGAGCTGGCGGTGATTTTGAGCTCTTCAGGAAGGGAGCTGATGATTTCTGGATCTGGTATTTGCATTGATGACTACTTTATCCTTGTAATTCCTTTTCTTTTATTTTTTTTCCTTTTTTCTTTGGGACTTTTCAGGAGTGCTAAAGTGGGTGTTTTTTCACGTGTACTGCAGAAAGGGATGCTTATATATCTGTATTTTTGAAGAAAAAGTGAATCAAAGTTGTTTGTGGTGAGTAAGATGATAGAACTGATGATGGTTTCTACTTTCAATTGACTGAATTGTTAGCATGTGAACTTATTTAATATTTGTTAGAAAAAGTTACACGGTGTTCATACCCTCTTCATTGAACTGCAAAGCGCATCATATTACATTGTCTTCAGATTACTCTGAAACCACATTTATGAATTATGCATTCCCATAAATGATTGTCCAACAAGTGAAGCATCTTCTTTTAGTTGAAAGTTAGCTATCATGCGAATGCTTCATCTGCAGTTGTGAAATTCTGGGTTTTCTTTATTTTTTTTGTTTTTTAAAGTTCACTTGTTTATGTTGAATTTCTTGCTAGGCATATTGCATTTGCATTTAATCTTCGGGAAGACTAGGATTTCTGTGATAATGGTTCTGGGACTAAAAACGAAGAACAGAAGAAGTCCTTCGGTTCAGGTTGATTATCTAATCCATATTCAGGAGATCAAGCCCTGGCCACCATCTCAGTCACTGAGGACACTTCGTGCCGTTATAATTCAGTGGGAATATGGTGAGCGAAACTCTGGGTCAACTAACCAAGTTGTCCCTTCACTTGGGACGGGGTCTGGTGTTGGTGATGGGCGAATTGAGTTTAATGAATCATTTAGGCTACCTGTAGTACTCCTAAGAGACCTTCCGGCCAAAGGAGGTGACAGGGACACTTTTCAGAAGAATTGTATTGAGTTCAATCTCTATGAACCACGAAGAGATAAGACAGTTAAAGGCCAGTTGCTGGGGACAGCTGTAGTGGACTTTGCTGATTATGGTGTTGCTGAAGAGACTTTATGTATTAGCACTGCAATTAACTGCAAGCGCACGTATAGAAACACAGCTCAGCCACTTCTCTTCCTCAAAATCCAGCCTGTTGAGCGGAGTAGAACAAACTCCTCATCAAAGGATCACTTGATGAGAGAACCATCAATGGAGAGGAATGGTGTTGATTCTGTTTCTGCATTGATGAATGAAGAATATGCAGAGGAGGCAGAGACTGCATCGTACTCTGATGATGATATATCTTCACACTCATCGCTTGCTGTTTCTTCTACTGTGGCAGATTCAAATGTAGGTTCGCCGCCCAAAGACAAAGAGGTACCTGTTTTCTCTGGCCTTTTTGTTTTCTAAATGATTTTTGCTGCAAATTTTATTTTACTTTTACATAGTCAATGCCTACTTCCTGTCAAGTTTGCATTTCCTAATTGCTATAGTGCCCCAAGAGTGCATACCATGAGCTGCATGAGCTGATATAGATAACATTTATCTTTGTTTATGCTCAATGATATGCATTTGATTATAATAACTTCAATGATAGAGTTACCTTCCTTCATTATTCTTGATTTGATAGCAATGTAGCAATGAAATGCTGAATGGATTGGAGGGAATGACAACAAGATCTCGTAATGCTAAAGGTGAGCATATCCCTGATCCTAAAAATGAGCTTATGAAAGCAGATGATAACCAAATGATTGAGCCCAATGCAAGTACCAAAGGGAATTCCTCTCGCTCTTCGTCAGTAGATTTATCTTCTGATCTAGCCTGGATTACAAAGAAAATCGGGGCTTCTATTGTTCAATCTTCTTCACCCTCTACGAAACATGAAGAAAGAGAGGCTATTCAGGCTAGTACTACAGCCTCCACAATACAAGGCGCTGAAGCAAGCATACCTAGTGTGTCTTTGAATAAGGATACTCTTTCTGATCCAGACGTCAGTGCAAAGAAAAAGTCGGACTTAGTGATCTCGATGGACTCTCAGCCTCTTGAAGGTTTGGATGATAATCCAAAGTTAACTAGCATGAAAGGAGTGAACGGTGCTGCAAGAGCCAACTTAACTCAATATGGTGATAGAGATTGTGAAAAAGGAGAGAAACACCACGAAAATGGAGATCACAACGAGGTTATGGAAGACAAGGGTCAAAGCATAGAGGATGAGCCACTGCATAGCTTTTCACAAGACGAGACACGAAAACTGGTCTCCATGGAAAGTGATGCACTTTCTCCAAGTAGAGATTACCTTGCAGTGAGAGATGCTCCCCTGAACAATGACCGAGTTAGGCATTTAAAGTCTGTCAGATCACCGATTGACTCAAATAGGAGCACATATGTTTTTGCTGGCGGGAAAAATGGTTCTCAGGACTTCATAAGCATTGAAAGGAAAGATAATAAAGCTCATCCAAAAGAAACAAGAAACACCCCTGCAGACAACAAGATTCAGCAATTAGAACAGCGAGTGAAGAGGCTTGAAAGGGAGTTGACGGAGGCTGCTGCTATAGAGGTTGGTCTTTACTCTGTGGTTGCTGAGCACGGAAGTTCCAAAAACAAGGTCCATGCTCCAGCTCGACGTCTGTCTAGGTTTTATCTTCATGCCTGCAAATTAAATTCTCAATCAAGAGCAGGAACTGCAGCTAAAAGTGCTGTTTCAGGCCTAATATTGGTGGCAAAAGCATGTGGAAATGACGTTCCTAGGTACTTTAAGCATCATAATAGATATTTATGCATTATCAAAATATACATCCGTGTATCCTCGGTAATGGTAGAGCAGTTAAGTGATAAAATAGGATCTTGGTAGTTTTTTGTTTACTAATACTGAATTTCAGTAAAGAAATTGCGGGATTCGATACTAGGGAAGTTAAGAGTGCTTGTCTTTCTACTGTTTAATTATTAACTGACCCCAATTTTGAACACAGATTAACCTTTTGGCTGTCAAATACAATAGTACTGAGAGCAATCATTAGCGAATCACTTGGGGAACTGCAATTGCCTCTCTCTGCTGGTCCTGCCACTCAAAAGAATTCCAACAGAATTGGAAGCAACAAATCTTCTCCAATTAAATGGCAGACCCTTCCCACCAAGGGTCTGAACACTGCTGCTCATGAAAGTGCTCGTGAATGGGAGGACCCTCGTACATTTAAAACTGCTCTTGAAAAAGTCGAAGCTTGGATCTTTTCTCGAATAATTGAGTCCATTTGGTGGCAGGTACTCAATCTCTCCTGTGCTCTTTGTTCTGCAATTTTTTTGTAAATATCGACAGTTTAAGGTGAAATTTGATGTTATCATGTATGAGATTTCAATCATAATGAGCTTCATTAGCGTCTCTTGGTTTGTTCTTCCTTTCCTCCAGACACTCACACCACATATGCAGTCCGGTGCTGCAAAGACAATCAACAGAGATGTATTTTCTGACTCAAGCAAGAATTATAGGAGGACATCAAGTTCAAGCAACCAGGAGCAGGGTTCTTTCTCTGTGGAACTCTGGAAAAATGCATTCAGAGGTGCCTGTGAAAGAATTTGTCCTGTTCGAGCTGAAGGCCATGAGTGCGGCTGTTTACCTATCCTTTCTAGACTGGTATAGTTCATCTGCCCATTCTTATATGATAGTGAACATCAAAGCTGACATTACTCTGGGACTATATTCTCTTATGATGTCTACTTAGAAGATGTGGTAAAGTTTTGGGTTCGGAAATACTTAAGAGTGAAAAACTATGCATAGACAATCAGGTACTGCAAGATTGAACAACTTGCTAGGTTGTTGGCTCCTTTAATCCATTTGATGAAAAAAGAATAGTTGCAGAATTCAGCTTGCTACTATGTTCATTCTGAAATAACCGCATAACATTTGGCCGGATCCACAACGATCTAAAACTCATCTATTCATTTCTTCTTGCTTATCAGATTATGGAGCAATGTGTTGCTAGACTTGATGTCGCCATGTTCAATGCTATTCTTCGGGAATCTGCTGATGACATTCCAACAGACCCTGTATCAGACCCCATTAGTGACGCTGAGGTTCTTCCTATTCCATCTGGGAAGGCTAGCTTTGGGGCTGGTGCACAATTGAAAAATGCGGTAAGAATTTTATTGCCATCACACTAAGTGAAAATATGGTCAGATTGATAGCACACATTTAATATGTCATATTTGAACCCCTGGGTGAAATATTTGGAACTTCTAGCCTACCCTTTCTTCTTTTATCTCTCTTTCCAACATCTATACTAGCCTCGCATAGCTTGTGAACATATCTAGAATAAACTTCTCTGTTTGCCTATTGTGGATGACAGATTGGGAACTGGTCCAGATGGCTTACTGATCTCTTTGGTATTGATGACGATGACGACTTGTGTGAGGACACAAAAAGTTCAGACGGAAATAGTGATGATGACGAGAGGCAAGGAAAGGATACCTCAAAATCTTTTCATCTTCTAAATGCTTTGAGTGACCTTATGATGCTACCGAAAGACATGCTATTAAGTAGGACGATCAGAAAGGAGGTTTGTCCTACATTTGGATCAGCACTGATTAGAAGGGTGCTCAATACTTTTGTTCCTGATGAGTTTTGCCCTGACCCGATTCCTAAAGTTGTCCTTGAAGCCTTGAATTCAGAGGTTAGTCGATTAATCATGCCAGCAAGAAAAAAGTACCAAATTACTTATATTCTACTTCCTATGTAGCTTCCTGAAAAGTTCCTATTAGTCTTTACTTCCTATGTAACTTTATTCTTTAATCCTCTGATAGGATTCGTTTGAGGAAGAGGAAGATTCTGTTGTGAACTTCCCATGCGCTGCAGGTTCTGTAGTTTATCTCCCACCTTCAGCAGCTTCGATTGCTGGGATTCTAGGAGATGCTAGTAACCATTCTCAGCTGACTAGAAGGGGTTCTTTAGTTCTCACCAAATCATACACCAGTGATGATGAGCTTGATGAATTGGATTCACCTTTGAGTACTGTCATTAATGACAGCAGCCGTGGTTCACCTTCAACAAAGCTGCAATGGATATCTAATGGAAATAGTAGCCAAAACGCGGTTAGATATCAACTTCTGCGCGAGGTCTGGAAAAACAGCGATTAGCATAATGTAAGACAAGATTGATTGCACAGCTTGTGTGCAAATTAAGCATTCCAGTCTGCAGATTAGGTAGCTTTGAGGAACTATATTCAGATTTTCTAGATTCTGCCATTATAAGGTTTTTGTTTCAGGTTAGTGTTCCTGCTTTGAGGTGTAAATGTAAATGTAAAGTAATTTGGTACTTTTTCTGGTTTATTAGTACACATTCGCAATAATCATTTGCTCCAATATTTTTCCAGAAACCTTCTACTTTTCATGCAGTTTGTTCTTAACGGTTGAGCAATTAATGGCTTGTGTTATTAGAATTACCATAGCACAAAGAGTGCAACAACAGAAGTAATATTATATATTGCGCCCAGAAGAGCAAAGCTTACACATTCAACAAAAATGACACATTTTCCCCTTTAGAACAAAATTGGATATATTCAACACCATACACCTTTCATCACACTACTATGACACACATTCCTCATATTTACTAATAATGTCTTTGCCGGAACAAAAGTAGAAATGATGAAGGCTTCAGAATCAGCCATATCATGCAGACAACTTCTGTGATGAACCAACAACATTCATATGCTGGAGATGCAATGCAGCTAAGAGGCCTTGCCAGGTTTCCCCAGTTGCTTCGGAAACTGGGAACTCAAGAAGTTTCTTCTGCTTCTTGTAGTATTCTTCCAGTGGTTTACTCTGACGAAGATGAAATCATGTCATAAGAACTACTAGATTATTCATTCATAATATATAACAGAAAAAGGAAACTGTAAAGAAATAGAAAAGTTATGACTGCTTATATACATGCAAATGCTTTCCCCTTTCAAGTTTGAAATCCCATTTAAACATTAGTCAAACTGACAAACTATGATCAATCAGATTCACTCAAAGTCTCATGCATTATAAAAATGATGAACCAAATCAATGCATGCCAACAACAATTATAGATACTGAAAAAGCAAAATGGTTCATAACAAAATGAGAGTACCTGTTCTTCATATAAGCGTAGTTTCTCCTTCCAGAAATTGTCTATGCCACAAGCAGACTTCAAAGGACCATTCTGTGACTGTAGAGTAAGGTTAAATCTGGATCTCCCCATTCTAAAAAATTCTCGTGAAGGAGAATAGAATCCAGAAGCCGGACCAGTCTTTTTTGTCTTAAGATTCAGGACTAGATCAACTTCAGCAATTTGGTCCAGGATCTCCTGTGGCAAAAGGAAAGAAAACATAACGCTCTCAGCTCTTCTCCCAGTACTTCAACAATTACAACCCAATATTTTCCTTTTTTTCTCTTATCCTTAATTCATTTTTGGTAGAGTTATATGTCAAACTTCAGAGTAAGTTTACAATCCAATAAAATAAGAAAGAACCAGTACAAAATCATATACTCGGCCGGCCATTCAATCAAACTAACACTACCACAGACATCATCTAAGCTTTCCAGTACAAGCTAAAAACAGAATAAATTTGGATCACAAATGAAAAGAATGTCACCATCAACTTACAGCTTGAAGTCTTGTTCGAGGTAAACCATCCAAGATGAAGCCACTTTCACCATTGCAGTATCCTTCTTCAAGCCTCTTTGATAAGAGACCAAAGACTACCTCCTCAGGTACAAGCTTTCCTTGGTTGACAGCACCAGCTATCTGGATGTCATAAACCGACTCAGAACACAGAACTGAAAATTTCAGAAGCAAGGGAGTCTCGGAGATGGCTCCAAGTACAGCTCAAGGAAGCATTAAAAGAAGCAAAAAGATATCCTAAAATAACAACGTTGCAATCAAGAAACGACAAGGACCTATACGGCATGAGCTAAGAGACTTGAGTGTTTCAAAAATTCGTAAAATCAGGATATGGAGGTGTCATTAGGCAAGAAGATGTCATATTTTAACAAGTTTTAACCGCAGAAAGTACGAAATAGAATATTGGTATTAAAAATTCTCCCTTCTTCAACAAAATAAAAGTTCATTTTCTTGGATAATCAGCTAAAATAAAAGAAGTTTAACAGAAATGAAACTGCCAATCTTTAATTAAGAAAAAAGAGAGAAATTGAGAAAACCTGCTTGTAAAGCGAAGAATGAGGGTTGAGTTCTTGACGGACGAGAGTACCCATAGAGATATGAGGAACGCCCAAAAGCTTGGACAACCTCTCGGCGTACACATGTCTCTTAGCCATCGGATCACCAATGATCACCCACTGCACTCCCCTTCCCGACACCCATCCTTCTGATTCCTCCGTTTCTGATCGATTCCCCTTTCCATGATTTTCATCTTCATCAAAATAATCATAGTAGTCGTAATCCAGCTGAGCAGCAGCTGCCGATCCAAATTTCCGATTGGTCTTAAAGAGGCACGAACGGAGCGGTTGCGCAGCAATTCTGACGCGGCTGAGCACTGCCATTCCGGTGGTGGCGGAGCGGAGCCAGGCGACGACGACGGAACGGTACGGAAGGGTTTTAGTGATCGAGAAACAAAGTATAGGGCGTGCGGCAGAGAGTAAACAACGAGAAGGGGTTTTAGGGAGAAAATAGAGGTACGTTGACGATAATACCCCGGTAACTACCACGTGTACGCTTCCGATTCGATTACGAGATTTTGAAACTGTTAGGAAAACTGGGTCCCACAACAATGTAAGTGAGTGGTCTTCTGACTTTTGAGGAAAGAGAAATCAGGTGTGGAGAGAGACTCCACACGCCTCGGAGAGGTAGTCAAGGGATGAATGACACGTGGACAAGATGGCGGGAAACAAATACTACTGCCGGCTCCCATACATTTGGGGACCGTGTCCTTCGCCGTTTCAAATGCGACTTTTTGGACTAAACCAAACGGCCCAAAATATATTTAAAATAAATTGGGACTAAAAAATAAGGCTTTTATAATACAGGCCCAAATAAAAGAATAAGACACCAAAATGGCCCCATCGTGGCGACCCAAAGATTAAAGGCCTACGAAAGGCCCATAGAGGCCCAAAGGGGAAAAATTAAGCTTAAAAATTTATAAATCGCCCACCGTGGGGCTCGAACCCACGACCACAAGGTTAAGAGCCTTGCGCTCTACCAACTGAGCTAGACGGGCTTATTGTTAAAAAGATTAGTTTTATTTTAAATAAACTAAATATTATTATCACTTTCTATTTTGTATATTTTTTATGCCACTTTGTTAATTCTTATAATCCAATCTAATCATATTTTGCGCGTATTACGTAACTTAATTTACTTCTAATAAGTAATTATTTCATATAAATTGAGTGCGTTGAATCTAACAAAAATACTTTCTAAGTATACGAATTGTTTTTTTATATTTAAAGCTCATTAATTGTTCAACTTGGATAAGAGTGCGTGCTATGTATATTTCCTTTAAAATTCGTAAATAAAAAGTAAATCGTTTATGAGATAGAAACTCATTTTAGATTCTTATTCAATTTGAGCCGATGTTAGGGGCGAAACTACAGCATTAGAAGGATTAGGTGTAGAAATTTTTATAAATTTTATTATGGACTTCTTTGAATTTTTAATTCTTTTTTTTTACAGAGATCCCTCTAGACTCCCTCAAAATTATTGAGTTATCCTAATAAAGTAAATAAATTTATATTTCGCCTTTCCAATATTCAGATTTCAGTTTCGCTACTAACCAACAATTAGATTTCAAATCTTTCTTGCAATGCCATGAATGCTCAATATGAACTCTAAACCTTAAATATCTTAAACACGAGATAACCGTCAGATAAACTAAAAAAAATAAGAGAATAATAAATATAACTCGAGAATCTATAATGATAACGCGAAAAAATTCATATTCTCCCGCCAAATTTCTCTAACCCAATTCTCTCTCACTCAAAACTCAAATATTTCACAGTCAACACAAATTAAAAATAGATATGGATAATTTTGAATACAACTGACACGAGTTTCTCTCAAATTTGACGAAATTCTTGTGTTGAACAATTTCGCTTCGCCAACCTGGGAGGAAAAAAAAGCAAAACTGTTGAATTTCGCCAAGATTTTTTTTCAATTCAGTGTTTTTTTAATTTTAAACTGATAAAATTGTAAATAAATAAGTATAAATTGATGCACTAATCTTTCTTTTTAATTTTCAACAATCGAATTTTCATAAAGAAATGATTTTTTCTCGTAATCATTATAAATTTTTAAGTTATATTTATTATATAAAAAGCAAAATTTGAGTCTTTCACCTCATAATGGAATCAAAGAAAAACTTGTCATCATTTCATTCTTCCCCATTTGACACGTTAATTATTCTTTATTGACTTCCAATAAAAAGATAGGAAGAAAAACACAAAAAACAGGATTTATTACTTCTATTTCTACTATTTGTTAATTGCATTGCATTTCTACTTCTACCAAACGCACACGGGAAACAAAACAATTATTGGCCCCAAAACCGGCCAAAATACCTCTTCCTTTTTTCTTCGAACTTTCTAAAATTCTTAACACACCCCCTCACGTCCAAAACTAGATATTTAGAGCGTGAAGTTTGTAAGATTAAACATCTGCGCGGGTAGCTCAACAACTGACTCTAACATCATGTTAAAATTTGGGATTAGATCACGTTCAGATATTTAGAACGTAAAGTTTGTAAGATTGAACATCTGCACCGTAGTCCAACAGCTGACTCTGATATCATGTTAAAATTTGGACTTGGAATTGGATATTTATAGCGTGAAGTTGGTAAGATTGAACATTTGCGCGAGTAGCTCAACAACTAACTCTGATATCATGTTAAAATTTGAACTTAAGTTTAACTCACCCAAAAGGAATCTCAAGAGAAAAAAACTGTCAAAGTTTGTAAGATTAAACGTCTGTGTGATAGTCCAACAACCGACTATGATACCATATTAAAATTTGGGTTTGGATCACGTTCAAAACTGGATATTTAGAGCGTGAAGTTTGTAAAATTGAACATCTGCGCGGGTAGCTCAACAACTGACTCTAACATCATGTTAAAATTTGGGATTAGATCACGTTCAGATATTTAGAACGTAAAGTTTGTAAGATTGAACATCTGCGCCGTAGTCCAACAGCTGACTCTGATATCATGTTAAAATTTGAACTTGGAATTGGATATTTATAACGTGAAGTTGGTAAGATTGAACATTTGCGCGAGTAGCCCAACAACTAACTCTGATATCATGTTAAAATTTGAACTTGAGTTTAACTCACCCAAAAGGAATCTCAAGAGAAAAAAACAGTCAAAGTTTGTAAGATTAAACGTCTGCGTGATAGTCCAACAACCGATTCTGATACCATATTAAAATTTGGGTTTGGATCACGTTCAAAGCTAGATATTTAGAGCGTGAAGTTTGTAAAATTGAATATCTGCGCGGGTAGCTCAACAACTGACTCTAACATCATGTTAAAATGTGGGATTAGATCACGTTCAGATATTTAGAACGTAAAGTTTGTAAGATTGAACATCTGCGCCGTAGTCCAACAGCTGACTCTGATATCATGTTAAAATTTGAACTTGGAATTGGATATTTATAGCGTGAAGTTGGTAAGATTGAACATTTGCGCGAGTAGCTCAACAACTAACTCTGATATCATGTTAAAATTTGAACTTAAGTTTAACTCACCCAAAAGGAATCTCAAGAGAAAAAAACTGTCAAAGTTTGTAAGATTAAACGTCTGCGTGATAGTCCAACAACCGATTCTGATATCATATTAAAATTTGGGTTTGGATCACGTTCAAAACTGGATATTTAGAGCGTGAAGTTTGTAAAATTGAACATCTGCGTGGTAGCTCAACAACTTACTGATATCGTGTTAAAATTTGAACTTGAGTTTAACTCACCCAAAAGGAATCTCAAGAGAAACAAACTGTCAAAGTTTGTAAGATTAAACGTCTGCGTGATAGTCCAACAACCGATTCTGATACCATATTAAAATTTGGGTTTGGATCACGTTCAAAACTAGATATTTATAGCGTGAAGTTTGTAAAATTGAACATCTGCGTGGGTAGCTCAACAACTGACTCTAACATCATGTTAAAATTTGGGATTAGATCACGTTCAGATATTTAGAACGTAAAGTTTGTAAGATTGAACATCTGCGCAAGTGGCCCAACAACTAACTCTGATATCATATTAAAATTTAGACTTGAATTTAACTCACCCAAAAGGAATCTCAATAGAAAAAGACTGTCAAAATAAATAATTATTTTTCAAATACTAATCATGTGAAATTTTCGATAATTTTTTTTTAAAATGTTTTTTTGGAGTCGTTAGTTTTCAGGTGGGGGCGGTTTCTGAATTTACTAAAAAGACCAAAATAGCAGTAGCCGCAGTTTCCTCCCTCCTTCCTTCTTCTTTACTGGAAAACAAAACACAATTCTCCATTGATTGATCAAATCCCCAATTTCTCTGGAATCAGCTAACGCGAAGCGCCCGCGGTTTCTTTCACTTCCTCGATACTGCCAAATAACCGCCATTATTTAATACCTTTATATAAACAACAACACAAATCGATCAACCACACACCTCAAAATCCATAACCAAATCAAACATTCAATACATAAATCAGCAGAATTTCCTCAGTTTTTTTTTTTCAAATGAACAAGTACGAGCAATACGCAAAGGTATTCAATCACTTCGATGAAGATGGAGACGGAAAAGTATCGGCGAGTGAATTACAACAGTGCGTCGAATCAATCGGCGGAGAAATTATGTCAATCGAAGAATCGATTGCGGCGGTGGAATTAATGGATGCCGATGGAGACGGTTTGCTTTGTTTGGAAGATTTTATAAGGTTAGTTGATGGAGCAGGTGATGAAGAAAGAGATAATGATTTGAAAGAAGCTTTTAAGATGTATGAATTGACAGGAAAAGGATATATTAATCCGAAGAGTTTGAAGAGAATGTTGAGTCGATTGGGTGAATCAAAAAGTATTGATGAATGTAAGAAGATGATTGCTTATTTTGATATCAATGGCGATGGTGTTCTTAGTTTTGATGAATTCAAAATCATGATGTCTTGTTAACAGAGTTCATTATCTTGAAAATTCAAATTCATCACATTCTTTGTAATGTATATACTATATTTTTCATTGTTTGGTGTTATTGTATAGCTCAAAAAAATGGATTTTGATCCATTATTCTTCATTGATTCATCTTCACTTTCTTATAGTAATCTTACAGTATTCTTCATTATAGTTTTATTTTAAATAATTTATTTTACAGGAAAAGGAGATTATATATTATTAATAGAGTTTAATTTTAAAATTTTTTAATTAAGTTCGTGAAAATTGAATTGTTTGTAAAAAAAATGTGTTTTTTTTTATTTTGATGAAGCTAATTTGAACTCTAATTTCAATGTTTTTGTAATTTCGAGCCAATGGACAACAATTATTACTGATTATAGAACGAAAGAGTTTTGAAATCAATAAAGTATTTTACTTATATACCCTTTATAAATATAGAGCGAGAGAAATATAACGAAAAATAGATGTGAAAATAAATAAGGAGAAAGAACTTAAGAAGATAGAATTAAAAAAAGTATAAACACAAATTTCGTTTTCATTATGGTCTTACAAAATGAAAATGACTTTAATCCTTCTTTTTACTAGTCTTCTCGGCTGGAATCGATGGCCGGTCATAGTTCAGTAAAGATTTTAAGTGGCCCCTTCACTTGACCTAATTTTTTCCTGCTTTCCAGCGCTGCCCGTATCTTTTACGTATCAAATAAGTCGCGCCTTTCTTCTATTACCACAAAAAATTGACGAGGCAGCGTCATCTATCCAGAAGCAAGTGTAGTTCACCGGTTCTACCGAATATTCCTATCTCTCGGCAAAGATCGTGTGAGTGTGCAGTTATGCTTCGGATGCTTCGCCATAGAATAAATCGACCCAGTTCCCCTTCTTTTCCGGTGCACTCACTTTGAATTCAAAGTGAGGCATAGCGGCGCTTTGAAAACGAGCTCCATGAATTCTTCCTCGTCCTTCCCAGATTCCGATGCTGTTACTGATAAGTTGAGGATTGGGTTGAATTCCAGGTGCCCTGGGCCAATTACCGGCATTGACGAGAACAATATCTTTGTAAGTTGTAAAAAGACATTTATTATGAAACAAAATATAAATTCTAAAAAAAGACACTTATTTTAGAACTGATGAAACACTACATTGCTCAGTACTTAGTGTTCTTAACGCATGTAGTCTGGTTATAGACGATCAGGAAAACTGATATTTAACGAAAATTTCTAAGATGCTATGTTTACTTAGCTAAAGTAACGAGATTCCGTTTTTGAAATATCTGTAAAAAGATTTTACTAACAATAGAACAACACGTGGAGTCTTTCGAGATAGTACGAATCAAACTGATGTGAATTTTAAAATTAAAAAAATTTAAGAAGTAACTTCAATTGTAATAATGCATTCTATCAGGGACGGAACCAGCCCAGAAAATTCTGAAAACTTTATAACTTTTAGGTATTTTACGTTCAAACCCTCCAGTTTTTTAAAAATTTTAAATTATTTGAATAATTTTGTACTTGGAATTCATCTATGAAATAGACGAAATTTTAATAAAATTTTTATTATCCTTCAACCCCCAATATTTTTGTCCTAGTTTCATCCCCGTGAATTGCCAGGTTTCTAGATAGAGGCTGAAGGTGTGCTAGTTCTTGATTTCATATTTTATCCTTCTCTTATCGGAAAATAATAATAAAAAAAAAAAAAGAAAATCCAAACACATGTGGCACGAGATATTCCAACGTGTACTTTAAAAAAGTGGTAAGACTGCCAACGTGTCGCGATTAGTACCGACGCCGTACAATCCACGCTGACCATCATTTTGACTTTGACTGGTCACCGGGGAAAATAGAAACCAACTCCCACGGGTGACCACCTAAACTAAACCGCCTTTTTCTTGTCTTCTTCTTTGCGCGTTTTTATTTCAGTTATGACAAGTTCCTCTCTAACAATGACATCAGCAAACATCCTTTCTATATTCATAAGGAAAATACAAAAATTAGGTTGTTAGAACGTTTCGGTAAATTCACTATAAATATTTAAAAGGTCGAAAATTTAAATTCTTCTCGTATCATTTTGAATTATTTAATCTAATTCTTGAGTGTAGAATCAAATTTTTAGAAGAATTTGATTCCGCAAATGTTACAAAGTTGAGTTCAGATTAATTAGTATTCTGCACAGTTGAAAAAAAAAAAGGTAATTTTAAGATTTTTATTTTAAAATTCATATTTTCTTGCAAAAAATACTCAAAATTACCCATATTTATTTTGAATTTGTGTTGAATGTGAAAGATTTGAGTTAGAAAGAATTAGATTAAAGAGGGAAATTTTAGCAGGAAAAAATGAATTTTTTGAGACAGGGGCGACTGGAGCGGGCTCGAGCCTCCCGGAAAATTTTGAAAAATTTTAGAATTTTTAGATATTTTACCTTCAAACTCCCCAATTTTTTTTCTATAGAATCCCAAAACTTGCTGTTTTATTTGTAAATTTAGAATTGTTTGAATAGTTTTGTACTTTGAAATGCATTTATAAATAGACGAAATTATAGTAAAATTTTTATTATTCTTCAGCCCCAACCCTTTTATCCTGTTTCCATCCCTTAATATAAATTCTCGAGTTATGTTTATTCTCATACATCAAACAAAAAGACCCTAACGGACGAGAAATAAATAAATAAATAAATAAAACTCAAACCTTATCCTTAGCTCGCAACAAGTTGTATTACTTGTTATATAGTATATACTATATATCTTTGTTTTTTTTATTGCTCGTGTAATTACATTTAAGGCCAAAAAAACAATATAATTCCATACGCAGCAAAAACACAAATACGACACAGCATCACGTTTTTCCTTTTCTATGGATTAATTATTATTTTATTCTATATTCACACCAGTGGTTTACAAGAGCTTTCTGAGCTGCTTATGCTGAGCTGAACATGATGATGATGATGACGACGACGTATTAATTCTTCTTCTTCTTCAACCAATCTTGATAATTTCTCCATGATTTCTCCAGCACTGGGTCTTAATGAAGGGTCATCTTCAACGCAAGATCTTGCCAAGTTCGCCAATGTCACCGCGCCGTCGAATGAATAATTCTCTCCCAATGCCTTATCTATCCATTCTTTCAATTCCTCTGCATTTTCTGATTTCAATATTACCTTTATTTTCTCTGATAATCCAACTTTTCCTCCTTCTTCTTCGATTTTCGGCTTTTCTGCAGATAAAATTTCTAGAAGAATCACACCATAAGCGTATATATCCATGCTCGGGTCCTGTTCAATTGCTTCAACAACACATTTAGCCATGCCGAAATTCCCCAATTTGGCATTGAATTCTTCATCAAGGAATATATTTCGGGTTTTGATATTCTTGTGGATATAAGGAGGATTCATGATGTGTTGCATGAACTGTAATGCTGCTGCTACATCCAAACAAATCTTCAGCCTTTGTTTCCAAGTCAAGAAGCAATCACAAGAAGCTATAAATTGGCTTTTCATTGCCAAACCACCATGAAGCCAATCTTTGAGTGATCCATTTTTGGCATACTCAAAAACCAAATATGAATCAGAACCCTCTATTATGCAAGTACCAATGAGCCTAATTATGTTGGGATGATGATTCATTGCATCACAGAAAAGCCCAAATTCAATCTTTGAGATGAGTTCTTGGGGTGTTCTTTTTATTGCTAAATCCTTTCCGTTGAGACGGCCGTGATATACTGAATCCTCAATTAGATTGGTTGAGCTGAAATCCTCTGTTGCTTTCTTCAGTTCTTCAATGGTGTATGTCTCAATCAAGGCCTTATGTGGGGTTGAATGATCCATAATATGACCATTGATGATTGAATCATCGTTTGATCCTTCAAACGAAACTTTCTTCTCACTGGTGGTTCTTACACTCAAGCTAAGCTGTTGCAGCTCAACGTCTCCTCCGGCCTTAACAGACCCTGCCTGTTTTGTTTGCCTTTTCCTTTGAATAAGTAGGAAAGTTGCAGCAATGGCAATAGTTGCCCCAAAAACAACAACAGAAACAGCAATATAAACTCCAATTTTCCTCATTTTTGCCTTCTTCCTCTTCTTCTTCTGTTGATTTATGATTGGAAGACTAGGTTGTAGCCAGGGCCCAAATCTTGGATTTTCTTGAACTGGAATTAAAACAGTTGAAAAGGGTACAAGAATTTCTGATCTGGGATCTGTTCTTGATTTATCATTAGCAGAAAGTATATCTTCAGGAGTAGTATTGAAGGTAGAGGCTAAAGTAACAAGAGTATCACCTTGACTAACTGGATAAGACAGCAAGAGCTTAGATGAACATCCACAATCAACAGGAACAATCAAATGTTGTTTATCACCGAGATTCCATTGTTGGGCATTTGGATTCTTCTCTTGTATAGCTTTACAAGTTGTTAATCCCTCCAATGACTGAACAATTCCATTAAAGCTCTCTCCTTTAAGAGTTGTCTTTATCAATTCTGCTCCAAATAAACCATCCCTACATTTGCAGTCAATTGGGATCAACAAAGGCTGATCAAGGGGAAGAAATTCTGTCCCAGTTGAAAATCCATTGGCTTCAGCAAGGGCGAATCGATTGATTCCAAAGGACAAGCTCAGATTTGAGAGAGATGAATAGTAAGAGTTAGTACGAAGAACAGCAAATGTCCTGCACTGATAATTTGGTTTATTCCCATCACAACGATGCCCGGCTGATGATGAAATTTTTGAAGACGTTACCTCGCAGCTAAGTAAGTCCTGTCCAAATGCACAAAAAAGTACACAGAAGAAGCAAATTGAAGTTGTTAATTGGAGTTTAGTAAACATAATAATAGTAATTGTTCTCTCCCACATGGGACGGTTTTGTGAAAAAATGAAGTTTATTCAGAGAGAGTGAAGAAAGGGTTGAATTTTTGGATCTGTATAAAAAGTGAGCATTCATGGGACAGCATTCTTGGGAATATCAATATTTGAATGTTGTGCTCAGCAGGCTCAGGCTGAGGCTCCCATTTGTTTATACAAAACACTTTTTCCCAGAGTTTGATTCCTTTTACCAAGCGGAATTTCAATTTATCTAAGTACCCAATTCCAATTCCCAGGTACTCTCTTTCTCTCTCTCTCTAAAGCCAAGAAAGAATCATGGTTTATCACTCCAAAACATCTCTTTTCTAATACACCAAAATGGTGGTTATCGCTAAATCCTATGATCAACTCAACATAGCCTGTGAAGCACTCAAATAATGGAAAAATTCTGTTATGGACTCGACACATGTCCACTATATGGTATATAATAAGCTACATCATTCCTTATTGATTATGTCTTCAATAATAAAGATAAGAACAATAAAGAGAGCGATGTGACTTAATACATGTCATAGAATCCCACGATGAGGACATGAACTGAATCCATAACATAATCCCTTGTACTATATTAAGTCACGTCACCCATATACGTTACTTCTAGTATAGATCTCTCGTCGTAGATCTTATCTCTATTTACAGAAACAATGAAGATTAGACATTAACATCTGTGACGTGACTTAATATGATATAAGAGTTCAATATCCCTACTAGTGGACCGGGTTTATAGCAGAACCTCCCTACTGATAAGCAGAATCTAGGAAAGGATAAGGCTACTACATAAGTGGTTTTTGTCTAGGACGGCTGTAATAAGGTCAGATATGTATGTATGGACAAGACCTCCTGTGTGATAAAGCAGAGGCATTAAAAGATGGATTGGTCAATTTCTCAGGTATATATACACACCAGGTTGACTACCTCCTTATATATCATCAAATAATCATTGCTAACTAATGAAAAAATAAGCAGAGTTTTCTGGAAAGACATTCACATATTCAAATTACCTTTGGACAAGTTTAAGAAAATAGTAAAATCTGAAAAGACACTTTTCATTGGAAGGGAAGAAAGGTTTTGTTCAAAGAATCCTTCAACAGAATCCAGAATACCATAGTCCCCCAAAAAACACATGATAGCACGTGCAGGCTCCCCTGCTGTGAGAGTGCATAAATTAAAGGGAAGTTGAATTGTATTTCAAGTGCAACACAGTAACAAACAACCGACATCCAAATATGGAGCCAATCTTAATTGAGATGGAAGAAGCTTTCGGTTTCTGAGAAATCTAGGATCCACTTTGTACTAATAGGCTATCAAGATCCAAAACTACCTGCTTTATTAATATAATATGATGAGAAAAGAGAGATTTGTCCATGGAGATCCATCGTCAATCTGGAGGTTCTTAAAGGGGGTGAACATATGCAGAACACTATAAGTTAAAAGACTCACCCTGGATTATGTGCTACATGTGCAGACCAAAGGGGGACACATTCCAGACATGTTATCGTCTGCGCCATGTATGAAAAAACCAACAGTACTATGAAGATATGGAGCCTCACCCGGGAAAGATAAACCCCTCCTACTGAGTTCTTTCATCTAATGGTCCTCAAAACTCTACTATTCAAATGAAGTAATTGAACTCATTCTTAAATTCTGTAGCATTCTTGATTCAGTTTTTGCAACAATGGTTTGCAAGAACTGGAGATCACTGAGTAGATATCTAATCAAATTTCAGGTAGTACATAGAACAACCCCTATTCTTAAACCATAATTCAAATTGGATTGCTGAAAGTAACCATTCAACAAAAGGAATTTAGACTACAATACACAGTAGAAGATAGGCAAGTACAAGGTTCTAAGGAGAACTTAATCGTTCATCAATAGTTCTCCTTAGAGGGAAGAAAAAAAAAAACATGAATTGTATAAAAGTGCGGCAGTAGCCTGTGCCTGAGAACAAACAAGTAGGATACAGTATTGCTACAAGTATTTCTCCTAATTTTATTCCCTTCGATGAAGTCAAAAGTGGTTGAAGATTATACATATAAATTCAGTTTCTTGCCTGGCTTATCATCAATTGATCTTCTGAGCATCCTGCACACTCTTCCGCAATAGAGATATAACTTCTGCTGGCTCAGGAGCTCCAAACACTGAGCTTCCAGCAACAATACAATTTGCCCCTGCGGAAGCTGCAATATCAATGGTCGAAGGGCCCAAACCACCATCAACCTGCAGGATACATCAAATACATTATATTTGATTTGTTAATAGAACCCTGCCATGATTCTGATTTAGATTCCACAGCAGGTTAGAGAACAACTTTTCTTTTTCCCTCTTCCCCAAATAATATGCGCCTAATTCAGTAGGCCCTTGTAATACACAGCATAAGTTTGCATAAACATATTGAGATTGATGAGGAGAAATTGGAAACCAGGTAAAATGAATAGGGTAAAAACACAAACAATATGAAGCATAACGTAACAAATTTCTGAAAACTCACCTCTATATCAAGGGATGGATACCTCTTTCTTAGTTCACGCACCTGCATACAGATAGAACTATAGTAAAGCAAAAGTTTAACAACAATTGGTACAAAGATAACTGTGGGATGAGAATCATTATTTGCACCTTATCCATCATTTCTGGCATAAACTTTTGCCCGCCAAATCCTGGTTCAACAGTCATTACAAGAACCATATCTACAGGGTTACTGCTATCCACCTAGGATAAAGCAAAGGCAACTCTTCAGTAGTAAGCAGTAATAGGTTACTGCAGAAAGAATACAATATTCAATAGGTAAGGGAGATGAGAAAATGTTGATGGAGTTTAAGAACATAAAATCAGTGTAAATTGAAAATGCTCTTAACAGTTTAATTCATCAGAACAATATCCAGCGCTTTGCTTCAAGAAAGCAAGCCTGTCAAGCTTGGTTCTTTAAGCACTAGAAAGTTTTGCACTTTGATTTGCATTGTGCTGCCAGGCTTCAAGTTCCATGTGCACACATTATGAGTAGAATCTAGTATAAGGAACTTATCACACACATACCAGTGGATATACTTCTTCAACTGATGTATTAGGCTTCAAAGAAACACCAGCCCTCATACCCTTTGACTTTATTCTTTGGATTAATTCTTGCCAGTTATCTGCAAAGCAACAATCTTTGCTCTAACTAATTGAAAAGACAAAAGCAACAGAAACTGTTGGCCTTCAAAAATCAAATAACAGCTTCACCTTTGGATGCCTCAACATGAAAAGTAAAACCTGAAGCACCAGCCTTTGCTAATTGGTCCACATAATCAAGCGGATTTGTAACCATAAGGTGGCAATCCAAATATGCACTGCATGATAAGAAAGTACCATAGGGTGGCAAGCTAAATAATCTCTGAAGTGAATTTATCTTTAATCTTAAGAATAAATATGAGGATACCTTGTATGCTTTCTCAGACTCTCAATGACAGGAGCACCTATTGTAAGATTCGGGACAAAATGTCTGCACAAGCAAAAACAAGAAGCAAAATACTGGTAATCTTCCCTTTACAATTACTAAAATACCGCGCATGAATAGAATTGAAGCATTTCCAACTGTGATCATCATTGACAAAGCAAATGCAAAAACAGTGGCTCCATCTAGAGGCACAACCTACCCATCCTGCAAAGAAAAAACAAATTTTTGAACCAAGTTAGAGAAACAAAACAGAGGAAAAACAAATGTAGCAGCCTACTTTACCAAATGAAAGCATAGAAAAGCTAGAAAATTTTCCAGCAACATACGTTTTGTGGCAATTCCAGTTCAAAAGGTCTTGAACATCATATAGATAAAACTTTTAAATCCAATAATTAGAATTCAACAGGGAGCTCAGCATCTAGCAGTAGAAAATATTTATTAAAAAAACAGATAACTATTACTATCAATCAAATTTTAAGCGTCACAACAGTTATGCGGTATAAAAAACAAAATATGATAAAAAAATTAGTACCATGATGTCCATGTGAAGCCAATCGGCGCCGCAACGGAGCATGCGCTCGGCCTCGGAAGCCAGATTGGCGAAATCCGATGATAACATAGACGGTGCGATTTTCGGCTTCACCATAGCTGCAAACAAGCTTCGATTCTGTTCTTCGCAATTTCAGAATTCTAACAGAAGAGACGACTGGAAATTTCTACCTACTGCCAAAACTCCAATTTTTTTTTTTTTTTTTTAATTGCTGCTGTTTTTTGACGAACTCCTTTTCTTTTTTCTTTTTTTTTTTGTTTTTTTTTTTTTTGAGGTAGCCTAGTCTAAGACAGATCAAGGTCAGCATTAATGGATCAACATTGGACCTTTACTTTTTAAGTCAGCCCATTTAACTTTTTGACTTTTTGGGTCTATTAGCCCCAGCCCAAGAAAATAGAACTCACTCTTGAGACTTTTTTTTTTCCCTTTTTTTTTTAATATAAATCTTATAAAATAAAATGAAAAAGTCAAAAATACCTTCACCTTTTTATGTTTTACCAATTCAGACATATTTTTTTATCACTATTTATACTATTCAACATTTTTTAAATGGTCAAAAGTGCCCAATACGAAGGTTTTTTTGTCTTTGTGCGTAAACTGTTACGTAAACGCTCATTATTTGTTTATAAAAGTGTAAAAAATGCATAATATTATCTTTAAAGAGTGACAAAAGAATAATACATTTCCAAAAAAAAATGAATGATACAAGCAAAATGTAAAGAAAAACTATATACGTGAAAGATGTATACTTCAAAGTATGACGAGATTATGGATTAGTAAATAAGATTACTAATATGTCCATTTTATACATCTTTTCACAGTATTTAATATTTGGTTTTCGAAGTATTGTAGTAGTAAGATAGCATATTTATCCTCAATTTTTTCTCTTTTGTTTATAGGTATGTTCCGGATGAGTTAGAATGAAGAATGAAGTGAAACATGAGCATACAGAGCAAAACATACGAGAAAAGAGAATAAATGCACAAATGCAGTGAGCGAGAGGACACAGCCGCCCAAACATAAGAAAGCAAGGCACAACATGACCCAACCAGTCGCACAGCAGGGAACTATTATACAATTTTTGCATCTTTTTAAACCGTCTTTCTTTGTAAATTTAATCTATCTTCGTCTAGGGTTTCTTAGGGGCTGAGATAGGTGATTTTTGAGATAAAATCCCTCCCAAAAACTTCCATTAATCGACTTAGATAAATAGTTAATTCTTGAATTCAAGTTTCAATAGTTAATTTGAAGGTATTCTTCGGAGTAATTTCGGGATTCTTCGAGCAATTCGAGAAAAGAGTTCGGGCAACATTTCAGGACCTTGGATTCTTCAATTTTACTTCCTAAGTCTTCTAAACTCTTGCTTATTATGAATTCTTATATAGATTTTGTGATTTCTATGATGTTTAGTGGTTAGGGTTTATTTTTGTATTTAATTGGGGTTAAACACTAGATGATCTTAGTTATGTTTCATTTGATTATTTATGAAATAAATTGTTAAATTACTTTGTTTGTATTGCTAAGTTTACCAGTAATTGGCACTTTCACATAAGTTGTTTGGAATTAAAAAAGAAAGAACAATCTAGATCTAAAATTGAACAGTAGGAATTTGGTAGTTAATTAGAGATAATAGCTACAGTTTCTATGTCATTATTAATCACCCATATACTTTGATCATTCATAATTGAGTTAGTGAGAGAAGCGATTATTCTCTAATCAATTAGGTAAATCATAATTAACTAGTGAGACCCGATCAACAACTCAACTATTTATTCCAAAGTTTTCAATGAATTAGTTAAGGGATTCTAGGAGAATTCCACCATTTAAACACATTATTTTTAAAACTTGATTTCAATTATTTTTAAATTGTTTTAAAAGTATTTTACTACTCTTAGTTAAAGATTCTTTCAAACTATTTTTTTATTTTGATTAAACATTAGAGAGACAGTCATGATTAGAGTTTCTTCGTTCCTTGAGTTCTACAACACAGGAGGTTCTCTAGTACTACATAGATAGGTTCGCTTGCCTGTTATATAATAATTTTAGAGTCGTCTCATTTTAAACACCAGGTACTTTATGCCCAATTACCCTTTTATGAACAAATCTTATGTAATTCACATAATAATCTCCACCTAACACTAGAAACCAACATATCAGGCATTTTTTGTCAGTAAAAAATACTTGAGTGGCATTTTAGCCAATTGAAAAAAGTTGAGTAGCATAGTTGGCAACAAAAAAATAATATGCCCTAGATTGGCAAAACGTAAAAATGTGAAGGGCCCTTTTTACTATATTCTCTAAAATAAAAGATAAACTCTAAACTCTAAAAGATAAACCCTAAAGAAATTTTATTATTAAATGAAGTGTATTAGAGAGTGTATTAGAGGACGGGGGATCCCAATCCCACTTCCCTATATTGTCCCTATCCCCAACTCATCCAAGTACTGTGGTGTGAAAAACATCTTTAACCTAATCCAACATCTCCTACTTAATCCCCATTCTCAACTCATTCTCGCGTTTGGGGATGAAATCTAGCCCCATCCCCGCGAAACCCATTGGGGAATTGGGGACTCAAGCCGGAAATTAGACGTATTTTTTTCAATAACTTTATTAAATACAAAGTAATAATATGTATGCCACAAAATCAAACGAATTAAAACTTTAAAGACTAATACAAGTAATAATCCTTTATAAAAAGCCTAACAATGTACACCAATAAAAAAACCTCATAAGTTATAGTTCAACAATGTTCCATCTAAATAATACATAACAAAAGTCTAATGACATAAGTTTAATAAAAGTAGTGAAAAGTGCAATAACATAAATGCAGTAATAATAGTGAATCATCTTTGGAGGCACAACTAATAAGTTCGTTAAAATCCTCATTGGTCAATCAATATCAATCGAACAAATATTTGTTATTTTTTGTATTTAGTTTAATATTTTACTATAAAAATTATATACACGTGTGTGTATGTATGTATATATATATATATATATAAAATAATGAGGACAGGTGAGAATGGGAGTAACCTAATCTCCGCCCCCAGCCCAACCTGAAATTTGGGTGTAAAATTAATTCTCATTTCCATTTAAGTCCTCAATCAAACCATGGTTAAACGAGTACAAATAGATTGGGTGTAAAATTAATTCTCATTTCCATTTGAATCTTCAATCAAACCATGGTTAAACAAGTACGAATAAATTAGAACGGACAGATATCTAATTGGACCTGCTTCATCGCCATCGCTAAGAAAGTCCTAATTACAAATATGTTATCAAATTTGTCGAATCATCTTTTTTGCTACATTCACCTCAATTGTGAATTATATAATTTTATGTCAAAGTTGAATTATATAATCTAAAACTGCAAAATATATGTGAAATTGTTTATCCACATGCATTTGGAAATAGAATCTAACAGCACATTTAATATACTAAAATGATATAAAATAAAATATTTTATTATTCAGGATTCTTTATCATCTGAAATGGAATTCTTTCTATTTCAGAGTCCACAAGGAAAAGGTAAAATGGAATGATTATTCATTTTATTTGTTTAAAAAAATTATTATTTTATATTCGAATGTACTGAAATTATATATAATATGACCTAATTTTTTTTACAGTGTAAACTGTATTTTTCATGCATTAACACACATTAAAATAAAAAAAAGACCAAATATTTTATTGAAGTACATATATATATATTTATAACTTCTTTTAAATATCAAAACAAAAGAAAGTACGATATATAAAAATTAATTGATCGTAATACATATAACATATTGAGTATATAAATAGTTCAATATTTTTTAAAATAGTTTACACTTCTCCTAGAAAGTCCTCTCCGTAGTTTTTAGAGTGGAAAGATATTTTCAACTTCTTCTTGTAATGGATTTTTCCGTGAAGAAATTATTCATACTTAGAAAAGTCATTCAATTCTATTCCATTATTGCGTACCAGAATTGCAAAATTTATATTTGTTAAAAATGACAACCTAGTAAATATAGCATTTGTTAATTTGAGAAAAATATGTGCAGAAAATAATTTTTTTTTTTTTTTCTTTCAAATGAACACAACCACCATTCTTTAGTGGCAACTGCTAGATGTTCCATTCCAAGTACGAAAAGTGGCAGAAAATTATTAACCGTGATTGAGCAATCAAAGTGTGTTGATTGGATTCCTTCCTACCACCCGTCAAAGATGGATTCTTTATAATAATTTATAAAATACTATAAATGAAAAAGGTACGAATTTAGTTTGAATTTTTTATAATATTTTATAAATTTCGTAAAAATTAAATTTGTTGTAATTTGTGAAAGAATATGCAAAGGTCAGAATAAAAAATAAATTATAATTTTTATTTGAAAGATTGTGACTGTAACTTTAGATAAATAATTACGAACTTTGAATTCAAACTTAATATTTATGCTGTTTATTTTTTTCCAAAAATAATTATAAAGTGAATATCTATGAATATTGTTCATAATATCTACTAAATTCGTTCCTTCTTGCCTTCGAGCCCCAGAGCTTGCGTGTTTGCCAGAGAAATTACCATCGTAAGAAGAAGAATAGAAGTGGTTTTGACTATTGATGGAGCTTCTCGTGGAAATCTCAAGAGGTAGCTTGCTTCCAAGCCGGTCCGGCCGCGAGTTGGACAGCCTCTCAGATATTTTTCCTCTTGGCCACTACTGCAGAACACGTGAGAGCGCCCTCCCAATCAACAAAACCGGAAAGCGCCTCCATTTCAGCGAGAAAATTGCATTCCACACGGACATCAGAAGTAAGTCTCTGGTATTCTGCTATACCAGATAGAACCCTAATAGGAACAGGTTCGTTTAATCCTTTTAGCGTTATTAGATTTTTTTACAATATATTGGAAGCAAATATGGTCTTAAGAGCAGTTTTTAATTAACATGCCTATAACAATTCTAAATTATATTGTGATCACATTGTTATTTTTACAAATTTCTATAATAAACTTTCGTTTTTGTTCTTTTATTTTATATCATTCTTTAATATTTTTATCGATATTATTTTAATAACAATAACTTCTTCTTTTTAAAAAAATAAAAAATAAATTCTTTACAAGTTGTAATTATTTTATTTAATTAGTCGATGTGGGATTTTCAACACACCCCCTCACGCCCAGGAATGGATATCGGCTCTGATACCATGTTAGAATAGTCTTTATAAGTTGTAATTATTTTCTTTAATTAGCCGATGTGAGATTATCAACAAATTCTAAATTTTTTTTAATCAGTGTGAAATCACAAATAATCTTATATTATAAAACGGGTAGTAGCTTTCAAACACATGCCAACTATTACCCCATGTGGAAGCATGAATCCTTCTTAGACCAATATTCATTATTCTTCAATGAATCAACTACCCCTTTACTCTTAATTAATTTGCCTTGTTTTAATTTATATAAATTCAAAACATATTTAATTATGTAGAATTGAATGAAACCATGTTAAAGTCAATCTAATCATCCCATGATTTATTATTATTTTTACCAATTAAACCATATTTATATATAATACGTTTTTAAATCACCAATTATATTTAATAAAAAATACCTACCAAGCACCTAGAAATAATATTTTGAAATATAAAAAAGTCTTTCCAATCGTAAACACCAAGATCAAATAATTATTTGAATTATTATTTCAATATTGGCTGAAAAATTAATTAATTATATATATAATCGTTTACATAGTCAAGATAAAGGGAAAAAAACTATTCATTGCATATATTATTTTTAAAATAAAAAGAAAGATTTTTTTAATGTCTTTTAAAAGTGTTCAGTATTTAAAGACACACGCCCTTAACTAATATGAATTCGACTTATAAAAAAAATTTTCTTAGCGAATAAAAAAATTGACTTTATTATATATCGTATATTATATTACTTACATCGAATAAAAAAATTGATATTTTTACCTTTCCATATTAATATAAATGTGATTTATTAAGGTAAAAAAAGGACAATTCAAATAAATTATACTTTAAATTTTGATCCCATTATATATGTGTCTAGTTTTGCCCTTAATTTGTAAAATATGACTTTTATTTAGAAATTATAATATAATTTTAAGTGTTTCACAGTATATTATGAGTAAGATTCGAATAATACAGTATATTTACTCATTATGTCAAGTCATTAGAATAAGAAAGGAAGGAAAAGGAGCCCGCATGGGCGTAGCTCAGTTGGTTCTGAGGTTGCAGAGTTGGTCCAAGAGCCAAGGTTCGAATCCTGATAGCTGTGGTTCCTTGTGCGCTCCAGGTCTTGGCCTCCAGTCCATGATTGATTTACGTCGGGCAGTCTGATGGGGGCTTTGAGGGCAAGGAATTTCGCCTTTTTCTGATAAAGTCTTGTGAACGAGTGATTTTACCTTTTGGTACATTGAAAATTGATTCACTCTTGCCATTTATCTGTTAACTATTGGGGCTAGATGGCAAATAAATAAAGGTACAAGTTGTGTGTAAGATATTTCTATTATAGCATGTAAATTACGTGTAAATAAATTATCCACTTATAGAAAGTGTTAGTTTAATAGTGATTAATATTGTGTCTTTTTCTGACATTTAACAATAATAATATTATTATTTATGGCCACATATATTATAAAACTGTCTCTATTGCTGAAAATGAATTGATGTGACATAAATATTATTATTATTATTGTTTTGAAGGTGGTGTTAAATCTCATCAACTTTTGTTTTGTTTGTTCTAACTTTTTAATGCACTTCCAATTCCAAATGTCGGCAAATTGGTTTATAGATTTTTAATTTTTGCAACTTAATTATTATGCTTGGAATAATAATTTTACCTTTTTAGTTAAGTTTAGAATATTTCCTTTTAAATTATATTCTTCGACAAAGTGTAAATTATGAGAATTTATAGCTAATGTTAGTCAAAGCAACAAAAGCAGTTTTCTTTTATAAAATAAAAAAAAATCATTTTTTTTAAATATATAAGAGGGATTAATATTCTTATAACATTTTTTTAATTTTTGATAGTAGAGAGTTTGTATGGTGAATGAGGAATATAAAAAATGACTATTATAAATTCAATTGTTACAAATTAATGTAATTAATAATTATAATGAATTAATTATTTAATTTTCACATAACAACAATCAAAATACAATTCTTGTAATACGATCTATCAATGAAAGGTATTTTAATTATTTTATTATGTTTAATTAGTAGTTTAGTACAGTAATTAGTAATTAAGTGCATTGTGAAGATCTAAAAGTTAAAAGTTTGAAACTTTCTCGTATTGCACTGGAAATCAAATCAAGACTCTAAATAAGGATTATTATATCAAGTTCATACTAATTTAGTCCGTGAATCTTGAACTAGATATTTTCTTAATCTTAAATCTAGAGAATTCACTTTACTTTACGGGGATCCAATTTATCCGCTGGGAGAGAACGCAAGTGATTTGATTTTTACCTTTACTATAATCGGGAGACGCAGGGAAACCCTATTACTTAAAGCAATTGTTATTGGACTTTCGTCCTGGTCTCTTAGCTTTTAGTGCATGCTGACCGGTTCGATACTATACTCCTTGCTTTCAGAGCTGGAAAGCAGAAGACAACGGTAACACAGACTATGGCCCTTCCTTACAAAAACTTTTCTTCTCTTAGGTAGGGGTCGATCGGTTCGCATCTTATGGTCAATCAATAGGTCCACAGATCTATTCTTCTATACGATAAATCGCCATCTCGTAGCACCAACTGGCGTGTTAGCTAGAAAAATCACCAGCGTAAGAAGAAGAATATAAGTCAAAATGTAGTATATAGCCCTCGAAGACTTTATTAGCCTACGCCCCACGCCCTTAGAGAACAACTTTAGCGAAGGAATTAGAAGAGAAAGAACTGGCAACAACAGAAAGGAAAGGGTCCATGGTAGTTGTTGTGCCTCCTACCAGCTAAACCACGGAAGTTCGTTAAATAATTACTTTCTCAATTTTAAATTTCTTTTACTTGGCTTAATATTTATGTTATGGGAAAGAAGTTTGATTCCTAAAATTGGCTAAATAAGTGCACAATTTTGAGGAAGTGAATCCTTGAATTGGAGTTGATATCTTTTCTTAAGGATTCTAAATAAAAAAGCTAATAAAATATTTAACTAAATAAAGCAACTACATGTTTCCTTAAAAATATTACATGTTTATCAATTATTTATTCATTATTTTTTTATTAATCTATTTATCCCTCATACTCTTTAAATATTATTTTTTCTTAACTCTCAACAAAATAATATAGACAAGTTCATGTTTTCTCAAAAAATAAAAAATAATATGTTAGGTAATTATATTTTTGTTAATGCTCTCTCTCTCTCTCTCTCAATTCTCAATATGTATATATATATCATACAAACTTGTATGTGGAAATTTTTTTAAAAATAATTTATTATTATATTTAGAAAGATATAAAGTTAATGAGCATAATGTATAAATATATAATTATAATCCTTATGTTTATTACCCAAGACCTTTATATTTATTAGATTATACTTTTAGTGTGTCTGTTAAAAAATTAATATGTAAAATAACATATGAGATATTTAGATATATTTTAAAAATTTATAATTTTTTTATACATTAAAACAAAATAAATTACCAATTTTACATTATTTTCCTTAATTTTATTTTGAAACTTCCAAACATATGAATGTAATCAGTGAGGAATCATATTACTATGACTTATTTTTTTAAGAATTAGATTTATATATTACTTTACTTTTCGGACAATCAAATCGTACATTGTAAGCATTCAAAAATAATTTTATCATATACTGTCCTATTCTTTAAACATTAAGATTAAAATATATATCTCATAAATATATAATTCGATCTCAAAACTTCTATCATGACAAAATCTAGTAGTACGCTTATTTCCTTAAAAAGAAAAAGGGTTACTTGCAAAAATATGCCTATCAAGTAGATGGTTAAAAGTATTTTACCCCCAAAAATTAAAAAATAAGCATTTTACCTCCCAAAATATGTAAAATGTCATAATACATTTTTATGTAAGTTATGATTTATTGCAAAACAACCCATCAAGTTCGATATAAAATCATTTTTAGTGCATAGCCTAGTTTATAGTTATAGTTTACTACAAAATTTATACTTCTATAAAATTTGTGATAATATCTTTTTAGTCTATATTCTTTAAATAGTGATTATTTCACTTTAAAAACTTGATTATTTCAAAAAAATTAATAAGGTGATTTAAAATGTAATAAAATAAAAAATAAAAAATTCTAAAGTAAAGTACTAAAATAATATACGAAAATATAATTTTTTCATTTGCAATAAATACTATTAACTTATTTCATTAAATTAGTTACAAATTATAACAATTTATTTATTTTAATAAAATAAAATACTTTTTTCAATTAAATAATAATTTTAAAGAATAAGACTAAAAAAATATTATTACGAAATATTTATATAAAGTTTGTAACAATATTTTTTCAGTCTATATTCTTTGAAGATTGATTATTTAACTTTAAAAAAACTTGATTATAAATAAAAAAAGAAAATTTAAATTAATAGTATTTATTGTAAAGAAAAAATTAGATTTTCGCTTATTATTTTAATACTTTACTCACGAATATTTCATTTTTTTTATTAAACTAAATTTAAAATAATCATACTAATTTTCCTTAAATAATCAAAATTTTGAAGTTAAATAATCAATCTTTAAAAAGTATACACTACAAAGGTATTTTTAAAAAATTTATGAAAGTACTTTTTAATAAAACTACAACTATAAATTAAGTTATAAAATAAAAAACTTTTATATCGAATTTTAAAGAGTTATTTTCCAAATTAAGTTATAAAATAAAAACTTTTATATCGAATTTTAAAGAGTTATTTTCCAGTAAAATATAACTTACAAAAAAAAATATTTTAAATATTTTATATATTTTGAAGACAAATTACATATTTTTTCATTAGGAAAGCTAAACCAAAATCTATAGGTTCTTACTCCAGATGCTATCTAAAGTAAGTTGAGATCGTCAGTTTCATTTCGTGAACCCGCAATCCATTAGCCTATTCCTCGCTCGAGTGGATGGACCCGACTCAATCAAGACCTGCGTCTTTCTCTAAACACGTATATGCTAATGATCTATATAATACTTTCTTTATAAACTAAAATATTTTTATATTAAATTTTAAAGAGTTATTTCTCAATAAAATAATACTTAAAAAAATATTTTATATATTTTAAATATAATTACATATTTTTTTATTTCGGAAGATAAAATACTTATACCTTCCCACCGAAACTGCCATTTTGCAAGTAACCAAAAGAAAAAGTGAGATGTCTATTACTCGAATCTACACCAACAGACTTTCTATTTGGCCCTTTCGATGCTCTTTACTTAATTAATTTACTAATCAATTCCATTAGATTCCCTTTCTTCTTCTTTCTCTTTTTTTTTTTTTAATTTTTTTAATTTTTTTTAATATTCACAGACAAACCAAGAGAGAATCAAGATACAATAACGTGACGACATTTTTAAAGAAATTATTATAAATTATTCTTTCGCCAATTCAAATATTTGCCAATTACAATATATATTTTTTATAATTCAAAAGTTATTAACTAATTTAAAAAGAATTGAGGTTTTTTTCTTTTATTATATCTATTTTTTTAAAACAAATTTATTAAAGTAACCCTTTTTTTTTTATCTAGATTAGGGTAGATAACACATTTTGATTGTGCGTTATTTGCTATATCATTATTTTATTTATTTTTTTAAAAAAAATTTATAAGAGATTTGAACCATTGACCTCATGAAAAATAACATAAAAAACTTACTAACAAACCAACATGAAATGTTATTATATTAGGTGTATAAGATTTTATTTAATAATAAAGTATTTACGTATTCTAATATTTATCAACTTAAATCATTTAAATTTTTAATTATAAATTTTTTTTTCTCTGTTTAATTTTCAAATTGGTGCCATAAGTTTTTAGTTAATAAGAGAGAAAATATTAGAAAATTACAAAAACGTAAATTAAAATGAAAATATGACATTTTCGTAGAAACAGTTGATGGAAAGATCTCAAAAAAATACCTGAAATGCCCACAAGAGTTGCCTCAATCAGATGTCCGAGCACAAAGTTATGCCCCGTTAAAGTTTTCGACTTTACAGAAAGAAACTTTTTCCCCGAAATGCCTCCAGATATTTACGAGAACAATAAAAACGAGTGGTCATACGCGTGAAACAAACCTCTGATCATAGAATTATTAATGTTTAAAAAAACTCATAGAATTATTAATGTTAAAAAAAACTGATATTGCTGATAACATACAAAAGTTATACGTTATCCGCCACATTGACAGATTAAGGTAAAAATTGGGATTAAGTGATAATGCACCACCATTGTGTGTACGCACAACAACTATTGTCCGTTATGACTAGATTACGAATAAAAAAATTAGAGGCCACTTTAGTGGCATTTTTAGAAAAACGGTATAAACCAAGAAAAAAACCAATAATTGAATAATACAAAGTTAGCATACAATATTAAATCACTATTTATTTAATTCGAATTCAATACCTCTCACTTAATATGTCAATTGAAAGTCCTTAAGTGTGCAATCGTACTATCAAACCACACACCTCTTTGTATATGAACTACTATATAAATTTACAGAATCGTATAAACTTGATTAAATTATTTTATTATTGATAAATAATTATTAACATATCAAATATCTTGAATTTGAATTATAAATATAAAAATTATCTTTTCCCACATGCTATCACAAATCAAGAAGGCATAAGCCTAACTACTTATTTTAGAATACTATAAAAAAAAAGCTAATTTCCTATTGAAAAAATAAAGTTAAAATTAATTAACTTCATTATTCTTTTTAAATATGTTGGGAATTAGAATATGATTCACCTCACAATTTATTTTTTTTTAGTATTAAATTATTATCTCGTCATTAAACACATACATGTTAATAAGGGAAAATACAATAATATTAAAAAGAAAGATAGATTCAGTATCAAATACGAGTTGAACTCTTAATCTTTAAATTGAAATATCTTAAATTTTTAATTCAAACAAAATATCAACAGAAGTAAGATAAAAATTAAAAAGAGATAAAGATGACAAAGAAAAAAGATATGGTAAAAATAAATTCCATAAATATGATATTAGTTCACATGATTGGCAAATATATTTTTGGAAATAACAAAAATTTTAAAAATTATAATCAATAGTTTGAAGGGGATGAAAAACTTCATAAAAAAAATTAATATAAAAGATTTGTTTTACTTATTTTCTTATATGGAAAATTTTATTATTTATTTGCATTTTACAAATGAGATCATAAATTTTTTTAATTATATCAAGTCACGTAAATAAGAAATATAAGTATTTATTAGATTTTTAAAGTGGACTACGTCTTCACTTATAAATTAAGATATTATTTAGATTGCTGATTTGGTTTAATATTTATTTTTTTTATTTGGCTCAACATATAAATTTGGTGTATAAAATAATTTCTTATATTTTTATTTGTTAAAATAAAAATATAATTTAATTATATTAAACCAATTTAATCGGAATTTCGACTCTAAGAAAATATAAAAAATGAGATAATACTAAGAAAATATAAATTTTAATTAAAAAATTTCCTAATAGTACATATTAATATAAATAAAAAATTGAATATAATAAGCAATAGTTCTAACTTTTCATATGGGACCCCATCCTTTCTACAAATGTAATAACTTCCCTTTCAAGGCCCCCAATCTTTTTTCTACCTTTCTTTTCCCTCGTTTATCACTCACCCAATTCTTCTACCCCGCCGTTGGGCAATTTTTCTTGTGAAACTGAGCATAGTGGAGGAGTAGTATGTTGTAAGAAGAAGAAGGAGAAGAATTCCTTCATCTGCTTTAAACGTAACGCTAAAAAGGGTCCCTCCCTCTTTCTGTTCTTCCTCTTCTACTTCACTCCCTCCGCCCTTTCCTTTTCTAAATCAAGTTTGTTTGTCAGAATTTGTCAGGGGTAGGTGATGATAAATTAAATTGAAGTTTTTTTCTCAGATGGGTTCCTGTGTTTCTGTTAACAAAGACCCAGAATCTGCCATGAAGCTCAGGTTTGGTTTTAGGTCCAAGAATAGCAAGCTTATAATTCCATCTCCAGTTAAAGAGGCGAAGCCTTTGGAGGTCGCTGATGATGATGGTCCTGTCAAGTCTCAGTGGTCAAATCCTCCCCCCGTGACGGTTTCTCGTGATTTTGGTAGTATGATTTTCGTTTTCTTCTCTTTTTTTTTTTTTTTTCTCGTGCCCTGAATGCTTCCGACGGTGTTCAAAACTTCTGCTTTTGGATCCCACTTTGATCGTCTTGTTAAATTTGTTTCTAATTATTTTGGTTGTCTTGTTAAATTGTTTCTGATGATTTTTCAGTTTAGTTTTGTTAGATTTGTCTTTCCTGATTTCCTTTTTACTTTTAGGACCTGGAAAATTGTCTTCGTGTGCTAAAATATCTGATTTATTTGGACTTTTATGAAGATATAATGCTGGACTGATCAAGTAATCAGTCTACTGATTGGTTAGATTGTGCTAAGTTTGTTGTTTTGCAAAGATAAAGTCTATGGTTTTTTTTTGGTAAAAGATAAAGTCTATGGTTGAGCAGCAATATCTGATAGTGAATTTCTAACTAATCTCCAGTAAAGGAAAAAGAAAACCAATTTTCAATAATAGTCTCAGAATAATTTAAAATTTTTATAATTTGTGGGACCTCCTTGAGAGATGACTTAAACCAACCTTAGTTGAAAGTTGAAACAAGGGAAATACATCTGCACAACCTTAGCTGTTCTTTCATGAAAAGATAGCACATGGTACAATTCTTAGGGCATTATTGACTCTGATTTTGAATTCTTCTAGAAAAAATATCAGAAAGATATTGGCATTTTTAGGTAAATGCACATGGCTGGAATCTGGAAATCATGCCCATTTCTTATAATGCATTGTTTAATATAAGTTTTTTGATTAAATAGTTGAAGATGTATATGTGTGGCCGACCTGTTCCGTCCCCCTTAGACGAGAAAAAAAAAGAATATTGGAAAAATCTTAATAGTAGAAAAACTTGTCGTCTATGAAGTACCAAAGGCGAACGGGGCTCCCAGGATGGGCCTTTTGGTAGAATGCTTGGACTCCTGCCCTGGAAACAACACCCCAAGGGTGAGCTTCTGGCGGTTAGCTTCTAGCACACTATATATAATTGGAATAACTATTCTTTGAGTGAAATTATATGAAGGGCTCATAGCTTGTGAAGCGCGGTGTGCTCCTGGTTGTGTGGAGCTGGTTAGTGGTTGCTTCTTATTCCCTTTGGCTTCATTGACAATTTTTCTATAACCAGAACTTTTCTCCCATTCCAACCGTCATATGCTTGAGATGGAAACCATTTTGGCTTCTTGCAATTATGTGTTCCTGTGGGCCCTCTGGTCTACAATCCTTGAATTTGCTATAGGCTGTCTTATAACAAGATCAGGAGGATCATGGCCAGTTTGGAAGACTTTACAATGATGTAGGACCGTGTTGTTCAGATAGCAACAATAGAGATTTTTAAAATGAGAAACCAAACCTAAAGGAACTGGTAGTTGAGGAACACCAAGGAAGGAATGTTCTAATTATCTATAGATAAATCAGATGAAAAGGATAAAGAAGACGAGAAAGAGAGTGATTTAAAAAGAATAACATGCCTAGAACATTTTTAAGCAGCTGCACATTGCATCTTCTTTGTTCACTGGATAAATAGAGTTTGAGGAAGTCATCACACTGCAATTATTCAAAGAAAAAGAAAGGAGATCCAAGCAAACATCCAAATGTACAAGTTTAAATGTGGTCCTACAGTAAGTAGCCAGTAGGAGCTAAATGAACATTAGATATCAAACCTATGAAGTACACTGATTAGAAGTAGCCCCCGAGTCATCTTTGATTATGTTCCTTTGGAAATGATATCTCCATGGTTCCGATTTGTTCAGGTATATGGAATTGTTAAGGGCCAAGTGGACTGACATGGGTAACTAAATAGGTGATTGTTCTATGAAAACATATAATATTGTGAATTTCTAAGATAATTCTTACCAAGTCAGGATTGCTAGAACATCTTTTAAAAGACTGTTTTATGTTTCAACTTGCTCCAGGGAAGATACACTATGCATTCGGCTCTGTTCGTTAAGTTAATTTCTCACTATACTTCTCAAAGGAAAAAATGAAAGAAAATGATTCCACAGTATTCGGAGTTAAGACATGAGATATGAACTTTGATTCATTTACATATGTTTTGCCTAAATGTCTGAGATATATGTGAATTGATACTCAAGGCTATGAATATTCTCCTCTTTATTTTGTTTCTACTGTCATCTTCCAAATTCTGGGAAATAGTAGAATGAGAATCTTCCTCCAACGAAAGTGGAGTTATAATGTAATTTTACTGGAAATAAGTTAGGCAAATTCAAGTGTGTACACTGTATCTTTGCTCTACTGCTACCTAACTTCAAATATTCCTTGGATTTCTGCAGGAAGCAAAGAGGAATCTTTCTTTGATTCCCAGGCTTGGTTCGAGTCAGATTGCGAAGATGATTTCTTCAGTGTTAATGGTGGTAAGAAACCATTGCAACATGAACATTCTATCCTGTGCAAATGGTTTTCTGGTGACTCACTTACACCCCCTCTATCCCTTCTAGAGGGGAAAGGGCGGGCTGCTAAGAGGAGCTTTTGTGTATCGAAATTATTTCCTTTTGTATTTTTGTATTTGGGTCTTCTTTTCAAAGGCTATCTCTTATTTCTTTTGACACAAAAACAAAGTCACTATTTTCCGGCAAGGATCCTGAAGATTGGACTTGTGATCTGCTAAAGCCTAAAGGGGATACCTTGTTAACTTTATATTCAAGAACTCATACTTGTTAAGGCTATTACAAATACTTTTAGCGCAATTTGAAAATACATAGAAAAAAAAAACGTTTATGGCAGAATGGAGTGTAGTTGAAGGATTCAGATATGTTTATCCTTGGTGTTGCTCTCATATGCTTCGGGTCTACTTTCTGCGTGGATTGCTTGTGTAAAATTGGGTTTACTTAATCAATTTTGATGATCTCTTTATTACTTGCTTTGCAGATTTCACACCATCCCGTGGAAATACACCTGTTCATCACAATTTCACAGCAGCAAACAGTCGACACAATGGAAGTCCTTTCGTAGGGAGAAGATCAAACGACACACCTGAATTGTCTCCATCAGAAAAGAAGAAAAAACTATCTGATCTCTTCAAAGAGAGCCAGGGAGACGACAAAGATGTTCAAGAACAAAATGCAGTTGGCATCCAAAAAGGGTCCAACACAAATACGGTAACCACAGTTCTAAAATCAGAAAATGGTACTCCTTTTGTTTCTGGAGCTAACTCTATGTGTAGTAGTAGCGAAAGATCGCCTAATCCTGTTATGAAGCCGTCTGGTGAGAAATCACTCAAGCCGGGACAATGTTGTCTTCCAAGGTTGCTCTCAAGCCGTAGCTTTAGTGAAAGAAAGAAGAGAACGACGAGCCCTGCCCTTAGCGTTGGAGCGTAAATCCGGCTCAGGCAAGCCTATGGATATAAGTGATATCTGTATGTATAATGTATGTGGTGGAAGCTAAAAAAATCTTATTAGCATCATGCTAATAGTGTCTGGGGTTGCTCCCCTTTTACAGCCAGAGAGAGTATTCAGTAAATATTAATGAAAATTTTTGCTTGAAAAATGCAGTGTATAAAGCATGTATTATCAAATATTTAGAATAAAATGCTGCACTTGCAACTTCTATACTTATTATCGTTTAATATATTTTTTAATACACATATATTAGCGGTCTGATGGAGTTTCGTATAGTGTAATTACTACTTAATCCTTGTCTCTTATTCTTTTGATCTGGTTACGTATAGAACTTAGGGGTGGCAAAGATGTCTAATAGTTCACAATCCGTCCAAGTCTGTATATATTTAATGGATGGATATAAGGATATTTTAAATTTACCATTGGGCACCTTAAAACTAGTCTACAAATGGGTAGAAGAAAGTCCGTGGGGCTTATTTGTTTTGGTAGCCGTTGTTTCTATTTTGTATTTCGAAATAAGCTACAGTACAAAAATTTTCAGATTCAGAATTTATAACTTAAACAATTCACACTTTAAACTTCAGTTTTCAGTTATATCAAATGAGACCTTAGTTAGAGAGTTATGTATACATTGTTTTTGTTCTTTTTTACATATGTATTATTTTGTCTCAATAAAAGATTGAACAACGGTAGAAACCGCGGATTCTGTAGCAGCTGATGTTGCGGTAAGCAGATGTGCTGGTATTGACTTCGAAGGAAGGGCTTTGTCTTTGGATAGCTAGAACATAGGTTTTCAATTACAATGTAGGCGTAAAGACGCGCCTTAGAAAAGATATATTTATTCTGCAACTTGAAAGGTCAGAGGTCTTTCTTTATCCTCCGCGTGGGGAAGAATTTCACGACTCTTACTTAGAAAGGCTAGAGAATACCTTGACTAGCCAACCATAGGACATGAGAGGCCAGACTTCTTTCTTTCCTACCCTAGTTCCTCCCTTGATGCTTTCGAGCTTGCCTAAAGGCCTACTGATTTATCTGCACCTGATTCTTTAAATACAAAATTTCGATAATGCAGATAGGCGAATACAGACATGGGATCATTATTTTGTATGTTGAATATCATTTTAGAAGATTAAGAGGTTGAAAAATAGATATAAAGAGATTATTTTAATTTTTTAGATAATTTCTTATGTATTAGTATAGTTAGTTAAATTTGGATATATTGCAGTTTAAATTGTATTTATTAATGTTAGTGTAGATCAAACTTTAAAATGATTATAGAGCTTTTTTTAATTGAATTAAGAAGATGCATTGTGATTTACTTTATTTTAAATTATAAATAAAAATATTATTTAAAAATGAGGATTTGGGCATGATGCGTTCCGTTATAAAAGATATTATTTTTAATTTATGAAATAAATGATATTATGAATTTTACTTGTTATATCCAAATATACTTCACCTCTTACTGATGTTGTTTCCTTTTACTCGTTATATTGTTAAAACAATGCAATATTTAATTAATTTTTTCTCCTTATACCATTCTATAATAATTAGGAGAGAGAAAGTTTGAACCGCATTTTAATCTACACAAGAAAAAATATTTAAAATTTTGTATTTTATTAAATAATGTAATATCTAAAATGTGAGAACTAATGCTTCATTTGTTTTTTTTTTTACTTGTCACATTTTGGATATTACATATTTAAAAAAATATAAAATTTTTAAAATATTTTTTCTTTGCCCAGACTAAAATACCTTTTAAAATTTTTTCTCACCTCATTATAGTTTTTATTAATTTTCATATTAGGAGAACTGAAAGTTTCCATTGGGGAAAATAATCTTATGTTTTCTGTTTCATTAATGTGGGACAACTCCCCCTATCTTGCATACTATGTTGCTTGGAGCCCAAAACTTGTTCTCCAAAATTGTAAAATTGTGTGAAGTCTGTAGAAATTGAAGTATCTGATTTTTCGTGGAATGGAAATCTTGTTTCATCAAAAATCACATTTCGGGGCACAAGGAATTTTCTGTTTGCAAGTCATAAAATCTCCATCATTTCTTATGAAGAGGGTAGCCAAGGAAAACACACGGTCTGCTGCGGGCGCGAAATTTATCTTTTGGGGTATCGTGATTATGAACATAAGCTAAGCACCCAAAACTCTTAATGTGAGAATATGATGGTTTCTTTTCGTATAGCAACTCATAAGGAGTCTTACCTTGTAACAATTTTGAGGGAGTTCGATGAATGAGATACCCGGTCGTCAAAATGCATTCTCCCCAAAACTTGATAGGTAAATTTGCTTGAAATCGTAATGCCCGAGCTACATTTAAAATATGTCTATACTTGCGTTCAACCCTTCCATTTTGTAGTGGTGTGCCAGCAATAGTAGTTTGGTAGATTATGCCATGGTTAGCAAGATACGACTTTAGGGGTGCAAATTCTGTCCTATTATCGCTACGGATTGTCTTGACAGTTTTGTGAAATTAGTTTTTGATCATGGTAAGGTAATCTTGAAGAATAGATGCAACTTCACTTTTCTCTGACAGTAAATATATCCAAATAGCCCTAGAATAATCATCTAAGATGGTAAGAAAATATGACGCACCTATGGTGGATTTAGATTTATATGGGCCCCATAGATCACAATGAATTAGGTAAAAAATTGTAGATGCTTTATTGATGCTAAGAGGAAAACAATCACGAGTTTGTTTGGCACGTAGACAAATATTACAAGGAGATCTTCCAGTTGTAGAGTCTTTAGAATTACCCAAAAAATTAGTGACGACACAATCTGAAGGATGTCCTAACCGTATATGCCATAATGTGCTTGAGTCAAGGACCGTGTTAGAAAAGGCGTATAATTCCTTTAATTCCATAGGTTTGTAGAAGAAAATCTCATTTCTCTGCTCACCCACTCCAATCGGTCTCATCGAGATACGGTCCTGTATAAAACAAAATTTGTCAGAGAGAGTGATAAAACATTGTAAGTCTCGTGCAAATTGAGACAAAGAAATTAAATTGCATGTGAGTTCAGGAATTAGCAACACTTGGTGGAGTTTTAATGTAGGACTTAAAGAGACCATTCCTTCTTGCACAGCAAAAGTTTTGGCACCGTTAGGTAATCCAATAATATGCGGACAGATAGGATGTATATTGTGTAAAAAAAATTTCCTACCAGTCATATGGTTAGAACATCCCGAATCTGAAATCCATAAATTTTCCATACCAGATAACTTGTCAGATTGCGTATTATTTGAATTTTTGAGTGCAGTCAACAGTGTTGACCACTGGTCAACTGTCAAAGCTGGGAAGGGGCCCGGCCCGCTGCTGCTTGTGCTCGGCCCGATACCCAGCCCGTTACTGTAGATCAGCCCGCCCGGCCCGCGTCCGTCGTCTTCTCCAGCGCGTTCTCTGCTGAAAATCTCCGCCACCGACCTTGCTTGCCGGACTGAGGCAGAATTCTCCCACGCCTCCGACGATCGTCCTCCATCTGTTGCGCGAGGTCTTGGCATCTGCGGGTGCTGTCTGCCGCCGCGCCAGGTTTTGGTGTTGTTTGCCGGTGAGAAGCCGCTGCCGGCGACGAGCTGGGATGACTTCCGAGGCCACCAATTCGGATAACCCACAAGTTGGAAGCATCCGGTGACGTCGTGGCCTGCTCGTTTGCAGTAGGTGCAGTAAATTTGTGAAGAAAAATTTCTGCGATTTTTTTCGAAGGCGGTGCCGTCTCCAGAATAGTCTTCTTTTCGTGTCGAATTTTTGTGCTGTTCTTCTTTGCAAATTTGAGCAAAAACTGTACGTAACTTGGGTATAGGTTCTTGTTGGATCATATGGGAACGAACAGTGCCATAAATTGCACTATTTAATCCCATTAAAAATTGAAAAACCTTCTCGTTTTCTCTTTCTTTTATGATAAAGGTCAACAGTTCTGTGTCTGTGCTGGACGGAAGTTGAGTATAGTTTTCTAGTTCGTCCCATAACTTTTTCAGACGTGAAAAATACACGTGTACTGAATCACCGCCTTGTTTACAATTTGCCAATGCTGCTTTTAATTCATATATTCTATGAGCATGGCTTTCTTCCACCATGTCATTATCAACATTGCCAATATTGTCGTTACTCATTGTGAGAAATTTCAGACAATTGGCTCTGATACCATGAAAGTTTCCAGTGGGGAAAACAATCTTTTGTTTTCTGTTCCATTAAGGTGAGAATAGTGTACAATTTATAGATTGTCCAAGTGACAAATCCTAAGCAGATTATAAGTAGAAGTCCTAACCAAATACAACTAGGAAACATAATTATACACAGTTTAGGATTAATAGTAATCCTATTTTAATTATATGTCTAACCAGAACAAAAATATGTTGAAATTTATTATTGATGGAGAAGAATAATAGGAAAAAATTTATTAAAAATTATCTTGTAACCGTGAATACGAAAATTGTAAAAAAAAAAAAAAAAAACAGAGGGAGTATTCTCTACAGAGTTTTGGTTGATTTTCCATGGGACTGCTCAATTTCTGGGGCAGAAGCAGCCAATTTGAACCCTCCGAGATCTGTTCATGGCAGCAGATGCATTCAATTAGTAGTATTTTCGAAATCCTTGGAGTTCTCAATCGAACGGCGTCGTCATCATGTGGTTTCCAGAAGCAAATTGATACAGAATAATGGTAGTTATTAAGAATATGCAGAGGCCGAGGCTGAGGCAGAGGCAGAGGAGATTGATAGCTAAGGAACCAATTTGAACTCTGCAGATGTAATTGCGGCGGTTGTCGCCTTGGAACTTTCAATGGAAGCTGCAGCCACTCTTCATATTCAAATGCCATTTTAAAACTCTTACCCAATTGCTGATTCGCCATGAATGAATTCTACGCAGCTTTTACAATTATTTCTTCCACGTCATCATGAGCTATACTAAATCATTATATATTTATATATACATACTATTCTTTAATCGAGCAAAGAAATATAGGATCACAAGAATTGTAAAACTCTGACTATAGATGCGCGAATATTCCCAGCATTTGAACTCTTTTGGATGATGGATTAATCGTCTCCTGACAAACGGGATGTGATTCGATGACGCGATCAGCTCATTTAAATATTTGATACCTTTACTTACATGTTAAATAAAAGGTCATAAGTTCGAAACATCTTAAGAAGCCATTTAATGCCTATGAATGCCACCTTATACTGCCATTTACGATCATGTATAATTAGTACTGTAAATGAGGCTAGTCGCTCGTGAAGAGTTCGGACAAAGTTTGATTCGAATTTGCTATTGACCGAATTCGAATTCGTTAGCTCGTCGTTTCATTGAACTTATCAAGTCGTATATATAGATTTTTTTTCAAAAAAAATACATATAAACTATACATAGAACTCTTTTTACCTTACTTATTGGGTTAATATAAAAAAACGTCATGAACTTTGTCCTTTATGTCAATTAAATACCTAATCTTTGAAAATGACAATTAAAGGATAATTTTTACTTTTTGGGTAAAATAAATTAAATCGGAAATGAGTAATGTATCTTATGCTTTAATAAAATTTCAAAAATTAATTTTACTCTGCTATAGAAGGAAAATTTATCATTAAAATAGAAAGAAGAAATATAATAAAAAAAATTCTCTCTTTCTAAGACCATCAAACACCCATCTACCATAAAATTTCATAGAAGAAACAAATGACGCAGTCTCTTTCTCTTCCTTCCCCAAACCATTAAAAACCATATACCAAAGATTTCTCTTCTTTTCCCAAACCTCAAAAACCATATACCAAAGTTTTTTAAATTATTGTTGTAGCTTAAAAAAAACCCTTATTTTGATTGTAAGGGATAAGGGATATTATATGGATTAAAAAGTTCTAACCTTTAAAATTTATAAAATTGTCAAAAAAATACACTAGCTAAGGATTAATACTAAAAAAGTACTCCGAACTTTGCCCACTGTGAAATTATTTTTTTAACAATTTTATAAATTTTTTAATTATAATTTTATGACCAGCTTCTAACAGATATTGTTAATTTTCGATCAGTTTTCATTTAATTTAATTTAATGAAAAAATAAAATTATCCCCTAATTATCATTTGAAATGATTGAATACTTAATTTAGATAATGAGAAAGTTAAACGTAATTTTTTACATTACCCCTTACTTAGTCAATGAACCACACACTAACGAAAGAAAAAAGAAAAAAAAGAAACAGAGAACTCTGCTACTAGCCGCCGCCGCCTCCTCCTCTCCTCCCCATCGTCGCCGGCTCGCCTGCTCGCCGCCTCCTCCTTCTCATCCCCGATTCGAGTATTTCCTCTTCATCTTTCCTTCTTTTATTAGTCTCCTCTCAATTCCTTCCACCGTCTCCCGGACTCTCCCCTCTTCGTCTCTAGCTGAAGGGTTGTCTTCTACTGCTGACCGCCGCCTATGAGTGACTGGTAACTTTTCGATTTTCTTCTCTATTGCATCTTATTAATTTTCAATTTCTGGGTCGTTGGGTAGACCTCATTTGTTGTGAATTTCAGAATTTTGTTGTGATTTAACCATAGATAATATACAATTTGTACTGTCTTTTTTCGTGGGCATTTTCTTGTTGGGTGAAATTAGTGATTATTGAGAACCATTCACAACTACAATATATTACAGAAAGTCTAACAGTTAAGCATGCAATGTGATCAGGAATTATTTTATAGCTATTATACAAATTCAATTCAGTTTCTTCTCGTTCATTGGTCCCTGTAGTTATTGGCGTGCTTTCCTTTGCTCTCTGTTATATATCTTAGGCATTTAATTCTTTTCCTTTTTCTTTCAAGTCATCTTTTGTCTTTCAAAATCTTCCACATGTTGATCTTGATGTCCAGCTCCCTGTTGAGAGATGAAGGTCCTTGTGGGATGAATAGTTTTGCTTAATTTTCTACAATATGAGAATGGGAAGTTTTTGCTTGCTATTTATAATTGGGTCGAGCACCTGCTGATCATTACTTTACTAAACTGAGTTTGAACTTCCTTTTGATTTTATTTTGAGGTAATCATCCATATTCCATTGTAAATCACCAAACAACTTCTTTGCTGATCATTTTTGCTGCTAATCTAGGAAAGAAAATCTAGTTTAAGTATTCTCTTGACGCGTCTTTTTGTCCTTTCCTATTGATAACATATGAATCATCTTGATGCATCTTGCTTATAGATTTAAGAACAATCAGCACTCTAACAACTCTAATTATTGATGTTACAAACACAATTGACAGAAATTATATAGTTTTTTTTATATTGATGCATCTATATAAAAAGTTATACATAGAGGCCGATATGGTACCATATAATCAGAAAGTGTTACTAGTTCGAGTTTATTTAAGATCATTTGGTAGCAAAATCTATAAGCAAGATGCATCAAGACGATTCATATGTTATTAATGGTTGAAGATTTTGCTACCAAATAGTCTTAAACAGACTCAAAGTAGTAGTAGTAACACTTTCTGATCATATGGTGTGATATAAGCCTCTCACTGTAATTACTCACCCCTCCCCGCCACCCACAACAGAAACAAGATTAAAAGCCTCATCTTTCTAGATTTTCAGATTTTAGCAGTAACCTGTAGGCCAGTATAGTCCCTTGTCATGGGCACAGAACAGGCAAAGGACCCAATGAAAGATATGGGCTGGAAAAATATTGGCGAGTCGGTATCTGATCAACCAGCTACTGAACAAGCTGTGAAGAAACGACTTCCGAAAAAAATAAGACAAATTCCTGATTGTTACTTTCTCCCTAGAAGATCATTACCATCTGCCATTGCATACTATGGTGCATGGATTGCTGGTGGAATGGGTGCAGGAATGCTACTAGAAGTCTGGATAAACAAAAAGATCAAAGGTATTATATCAACCGGTAGAAGTGAGCTAATTCTCATTTTCTTTTCTTGATCATGACTAATCTAATTTGCGTTATGTCTAATCTTCCAAGTTTAAGGATTTCTTGCTTAGATTTTTCGCTTCTCTAGCTTGTATGGCATCTGATTAGTCGATACCCTGCAATTGATCACTTTATCTTTCCTCATATTCTTCTTCTAATTAACATACCTTTATTGCTCCGGCAGAGGATGGAGGCGTCATCTGGGAATTCGACAAGTAAACACACACCGGCCAGTTTGGTATTTAGCATGAATCTCTTGTTCTAGCATTCACTTAGTTGGACATGGAACATCTGAGATGTGTTTCGCAGTAGACGTTATGATTATATACTTGTTTCTGCTGTATGTCTCATAAAATATCGCATGCCAGTCTTGTCTTGTTTCCTTGTACAAGGGAAGAAATCTAAAGGCATATAATAACCCCTCCCTGTTGCTTTAGATTTTCCTTTCTTGCCTATTCTCTTAAACATTGTTTCTCCCTTTCCTCTGAACAGATTAGTTGATAGGCTTTTTTAGTCTCTTTTTGCCTTACCCGCTACGCCCCTTCTGTTTCTTGAGAATGCAACTCCTGGTAGGAAGAATGCTGAGTTAATGTCCGAGCGTTAGCAGGGCTTGTTCATGAATGCCCCGTTTGAAGGATGGACAAAGTCGGAGACAAATTTCATCAGTTGATTGGTTTTTTTTTGTTTTGCTATTCTAATTTTATTTGCAAATTGATCAAATGCTATGGTATATTGTACCATACATGTTTTGTTATCCTTCCGTTCCATATTAACTGTTGTCTAGATTTACTTTTGTAAAATTTTTATCATTTAGTAAATTAAAAGAGTATTAAATAAAAGTTTTATATATATATATATATATCCTTATTTCGTATTTATGGGAATGGTATAATAAATGTTTAAAAACAATTCAAATAAATTCATATTCTCAAGAAAGACAATATAGTTTATTTAACTTCAAATTAAGACAACCTAATCATTTTTTCGGGTGTACTTGGATAGGGTTCTGTAAAAACAGAATTATTTGTGAGAAGAAATGTAAGTCTAAAATTAAAATTTAAGATAGTATCCAATCTCATTCTTAATAATCATGTCATGACAGATAATATGAAACTGAATCACATGTATAGGGTCTTGCAGCGGAGCCGTTTTTTTGAGTGGTAATAATTGAGATTACAATTTCTCATTATTAAAAATATACATTTAATTTCTCGCTTGACAGCTTGTTTGAAATATATACTTAATTCCTCGTTTGGGTCTTCAATTCTCGGTGTGAAACTAAAATCAGTATATGACCTGTTTGGATGAAAATGGAAAATGATAAAATTGAGCTTCCAATTAAGCAAAAGCAGGGGACAAGTTGTGGTATGGATATTTTTTGTAGCTTGCAAATGGTTTTCAATTATTAATTTTCCCAGTTTTAACAAACACAAACCTGAAAAACGGATTCATTTTCTTGGCTGCATGCAATTTCTTCATACTCTCTCTCTCTCTCTCTCTCTCTCTCTCTCTCTCTCTCTCTCTCTGCAGTAGTAGATAAGGTATGATGAATGGAACATCAATTGTTATCTTCCACGCCAATTATGGAGTAAAATTTAAAAAATTGCACATGTCATGTATAACCAAAATATTAATGGCTAACACTCAAATACAAAATACTTCTTCCGGTAAAAAAATATAACGGGATTTTAAAACAGTAAAAAATGATAAAAAATATACTCTTTTCATTTTAAGTTAGGAATTTGTATCAAATTTACGAGAAGGGAAATTGCATTACAGTTCGTGTTTTCTTTGTGCCTGTATTATAGGCATACACATATTTTTCCTTTTGGAAAAAGAGTACTATGAGTAGTGGATATTGAAAAGGAGGGTCTTACGAAGGCCATATTGGCTAGTTCAATGAGCTTAGAGCAAGAGAAGAAACTAAGATTCAACAGCATCGGAATCTGAGAAGGACGAGAGAAACATAGGAATTTTTAATGTTGAGATAACTAAATTGGTCTCGGGTAATCATTTCGCTTTACCAGGAAGTCCAATGCAAAGCTACTGTCATGAAAAGTGAGGTTGATCCAGACGAAGGCCTAGAGGTTTTCAATTTTAAGTTAAGCTCCATGACTTTTGGAGTTCTTCTAGTTATTGGCACATTTAATTAATATATCACTCATAAATATAGAGAGAGAGAAACATAAAAGAAGAGATATAAAAGAAATAAATAAGAAGAAATAGGAGAATAAAATTAGAAACATATAATAAATACTTATTTAAAATTACAAAAAGGTACTTATTGTAAAACAAATTTTTTTAGAAAGACATTTATTTTAAAACAGGGAATAAATCTTTTTATCATTTTTTCATTTTTATTAATCTCTTTATTATTTATTATGCCCTTTTTATCTCTCCCTCTTTTTAATTATTAAAAATATAGAAGATATTTTATTTCAAAACTTACATTATCATTAATACTTTAATTATTTTATAAATCTTTTATATTTCGGATCGGAAGTATAATTTCTATAAATCTAAAAATTAATCAATTTTGTTTACCTTAAAAGTGGATCGAGAAAAGAGAAAAAGGATCGGACGATTGGTCCCTTTCTAGTATACATTTTTCTGTTTCAAATGGTTTCTTGCTTGTAGAATTCCAACTTCTACCAAAATGGTAACTGATTCCCGTATAGGAAAATGTGAAAGCTTTTTCTTCTTTAATCGTGAAAGTTAAGTGATTTATACAAAATATATACGAATTATTTATCGCAATTTTTTTATTTATCACGTCTTATAAATTCATGTATTTTTTACATGTCACGATATGTTTCAAGATAATATTAAATAAGCTTTTTCCTTAAATCATTTTTATTTTTTTAACATAAAAATTAGTAGAAATATAATAATAAAATAATTAAAAAATTTTGAAAAATATCTAAAATGTGACAAGTAAAAAAACAAAATAATTATGGGACAACAAAACTATGTTATCTGACAAGATCTGGTTAGTCGACTGTAATCACTAATATGCAAAATAAAAAATAGGTAAACGAGTGGGATTGAATACCGTTGTTACTGCATCATCATCTATGTCAGTTTTTACTCGCAAAAAGTAAACATATGAAAATAATAGAATATAGAATGTACAAAATTAATAATAAAGAAAAAAGTAATTTACATATTTAAAATTAAAAGGCATATTAATTTTAAAAGTATTAATTTGTTTATAATTTAACCGGACTTATATTTTTTACGAGAGATGATAATATTTTCTTTTCTAAGAACGGATGATAATATATATATATGAATAGGAAATATTGATAATATCTCTTTGTTATTGGCAAGCGATTAAATTGGAAATCCGTTACAGATGAAACCAATAAAAAGCTAATATATGTATATCCTTTCCATGTTTCTGTCCGTATCTCTACGTAAGCAAAGTACGTTATCATATCTATCGAGACTTACACTCATCCACTTCATCTCAATATCATGACTAGTATTTGAAAAATAATTATTCTTTATAAAGGTTTAAACAGTTTTCTTTTATTGAAGTAAGTTAGGTCTAAACTTAAATTTTTCTACAGTATAAGAGCCAATTGTTGAGCTGACTAGACATGAGAGGATGGGTTGAGAATCTCACATGGCTAGTATTTGAGAAATAATTACTCCTTATAAAGGTTTTGGCAGTCCTCTCTGTCACTCGGATGTATTATTTATTTTTCGGTCGCAAACAGCCGCGGTCGCTGAACCGGGTGACCCGGCGATGTTCCGGTCGCCGGTCCAGGCGATCCGGCGTGTTTTCCGTTGCTAGTACCCGTGATCCGGTGACTTTCCAGTCAAAATTTCAGTTTGAGAAAATATAATTTTGTTTTCAATCCAACGGTTATTTCTAAATTTTGAAATGATAAAAATATAAATAAATGAGTATAGATCGAAGTCCTAACCTTTTTTTCGAGTTACAACGGTCGGATCTTCCTAAATCTGAAGTTGAAATTTGAAGTTTTAAAGAGAAGTGAGAGGATTTGCTGAAAATTGAGAAAGTTTCTAATTAAAAATGAATTATTTTCATTTTTTTCGCTATACATATATATTTTTGAGTTAGATTTATCTACCATTTTTATTAATAATACTATCAAATAAGAAATAAAGATCAAAGATAAAAATAAATTAAAAAAAATTATAAAAAAAAAGTATATTATAAACTTCCAAAAAAAAAAATAATAGTAATGTATATTCATTTGATTTACTAGCATAAGTTAAGATTAATTTCATCTATCTCTTGACAACTTTGTAATATTTATTTTTTAGAAGGAAAAATTTATATTTATATATATTAATGAATAGGCTTATTAGCCAAAATATGTTAAATATAACAAAAATAGGTTTATTCAGCCAAAATTCATATAATAACATCCTTACGTCATATATATAAAAATATAATATGATTTAAATATTTATTATCACTTTATTTATTTTGATATAATAAAAATAATTATTAAGTACTATGTGACTTATGCATTGTGCCTTTTTAATTCATAACATGAAAAGTATTTATTTTTCAATAATTCATCTTTTTTGTTACATAATTATTCAAAATTTTTTAAAATAAAAATCAATTTAAATACAAAAACACAAAATAAAAATAAAAAATTGCAGAAATTAATAGAAATAGTGATAATGTCTCTTTATATGGTACTGGGACCAAGACCCATTCCCCCATCAGTGGAAGATCATGAAAAAAGGTGTATTCCCTAGCTTTAAGCCTTTAATCAGAAAAAATCCCCACATTAGTCGGTTAAGCAAAAATAAAGAAGGTAAATCCAGCGCGTGGGTCTGATAGCACGATCTCTTTTTTATTTTAAATATTTATTTTATAGATTAAATTCGGTATATATCAATCTTATATTATTTTTTAATCAAGATTACCACGTAAGATATTTCATCTTGATATACATCAGGACTGTTATTAGTAAACTTTGCCGTTACGGAAATTACTCATCCCCTCTAAAAGTTACAGGCAATCGACTCATAGAAGTGAGAATATAAAGAGGGTGGTGATGGTCTACAACCGGACAAAATCGTAGAATTTTGTATTCTCTGTATCGAATATTACTGCATTACGAGGTGAAGCTTCTGTCTCGATAAGATTGTTCTTACCTTAACAAACTGTTTTGTAATGACTCGTCTATTAATCGATGACACACGCTTATCGAAATAAAACAAATAAAGAACATCAAACAAAAGTCTGTTTTCCCAAATTTTCATATATATATATATATATATATATATTGTTCATGTTCACACTAGACTCTCCTTTCTTCTCCCAGCTAGCTTACCTCTATAAATACCTTGTATCCGTGTGAGATTCCTTCAGCCAAATTAACCTTACACACTTTTTTTCTCATAGTAAGAAACAGAAAATGGCTTTCAAATTGGAAGCGATTTTGTGCTTTTCAGCACTAATTAGCTTAATAATTGTTGAGCCGCAGCTAGCAATGGCGGTATCCTCTGGCGGCAGAGGAGGCAAATATTTATACCAAACTGATACACCTCCGGTCGACATTGGCGGCGCAGAACAATCAGGAGCTGGTCTCTGTGCCTTGGCTGTGACAATTCACGGTTATCCTTGTCAGGAATTTGAAGTAAGCGACGTCGCCGTGAATCGTGATCTTCCAGCTAATTAATAATAAATTAATTTGAGTAAATCAGTAACTGAATTAAATGTATGATCCTGATCAGGTGAAAACTGATGACGGATATTTATTAAGCGTGCAAAGAATTCCGGCCGGCCGCGGTGGTGGTATCGTTGGTGATGCAGGGGCGAGGAAGCCGCCGGTATTGTTGCAGCACGGGGTTATGGTGGTAAGAACTCACATTAATTAATTAATTAATTAATTACTAGCAGTAGTACTTCTTTATTTGTAGATCTCTTTCCCTTTCTCTGCTGAGATTACGGTAATATTTTGGGGGTAATCTAAGATTTTGCTTTAGAGATCCATAATTATGTTAGCACTATACGTTGTTTAGTAATAGAGTTGTGTTTTTCTTTACTCGATAACTGAGATTTTTCGATTAATTCAGAAGAAATCTATGAGACACGCTATCGTTTTTGAGAATTGTGATACTTTAAATAATAAGGAAAAATAGCGTATTTAGTTCAAAAAGTCTAACCTTAGTTCATTGGGATGGAATTTAGAAGGAGAGTAAGAACATATGTTAATTAAAACGTAAATATTTATGTTGTTTGATTGCAATGTAAGAGTGGATGGAATTTAAATATGGACGGGAATTGCAAATTAGCCCCTCTCAAAATAGATATTGAGACGTAAATGATGTTAAAATTATGTTTTATTTTTTACAAATTAATTTATTATAAATTTATCTTAAACTAAACTCCTATCTAATATATCAAATGTGATTTACTTTCTTTCTCTTCCAAATAATTTTGAAATAAATAATAATACTTCCCTTCGTGGAAGTAAATAGTGTCACTCTCATCCCATTCCCATTCCCCTCCACGAACCAAGGACTATTTTTTTTGGGGTTAAATATTAAAAGTTTTAAGTGATTAATATGATATAATATTAAAGTTTAATTTTATCATTATGGTTCCGAAATGTAACAGAGCGATAACTCAATTAGTTAGAAATATCTCTTGTTATATTATTATATTATAAATTATGTGTTCGATTTATATTTTCATCCTTCGATTTATTAAACATTTTACAATAATATAATTGCTGACGTTACTTTCTTCTTAATATTTTCTCTAATTACTTACAATACGAATTTGCAAATCTTAAGGAATTTTTTTTTTTAATTTTTACATAATACTACCTCTTTTTTTTTTTTTTTTACTCAGCACATTTCAAACATTAAACTATTTTTAAAAAAAACACGAAATTTTAGATATTTTTTATTAGATAAACTAGAATGCCTTCATAATTTATCTCTCCTTATTATTATTTCACTATTTTTCGTATTAGAAAAATAAACAGAGGTTTAAATTTATTATTAATAGAGGATATTATAAGAAAAAGTTTATTAAATGTTATGTTAGAATTACAACATGACAAGTAAAAAAACACGATTTTTTCAATGTGCCAAGTAATTTCTTATGGATTTATTCTTTACTTTTTTCATTATGTAATTTTACCAATAATATGTGGATTTTTATATTTAGAAAATCACATTCTTAATAGAGCATGTATTCTAGGCCTTATCCACAAAAGAAAGTGGATAAAATTAAGGTGGTCTTTGCAACAAAAATCTATCACTACTTGGAAGTATGTGGAATAAATATCAGCTTTTTCTTTTCTTTTTTTTTTTTTAATTTTTTGTTGGACGCCCATACTCCATAGTCTCTCTTGCCTTCTTAAACAAGCAGACGAAGTACAGAGCTAGTAATAAGGATTAAGATTTAAATTTTGACTATATATACTAGAATTTGATATTTTTTATTTAGGCATCGAAAAGTCTAATAAAATTTTGTGAAGGAAAGATTTATAATAAAATTTGGGCCATTAATTCAAACTATTTCCAAATTCCAAGGTGCCATACGTTACTGATCTGGTCTGGTGATGAAATGTAGAATCTCTTGTCCCAATAAGAGGAAGAGCTCTGTATAATTTTTGGTTCTCGAGGGCCGCTCGTCGGCCTGACTAAATGGGTGACGTTTTAAGTTTCTTCTGTACCTTAAAGTCGGCCCAATCTGGCCTTCTTTCTTTCAGGGCTTAAGCTTAAGGGCACCTTCCCTACCTTGCTGACCGCCATGCATGCAATGCACGTCATTAATTCCTTCTAGACTCAGATTGCCTCCGGTATGGACTCAGATTCTGTGGGCTGGCAATATTTGTCTATTTCTTCTGGGGCGGCCGGGGGACCGTTCCCCTGCATTTTTTCCTTTATTTTGAAAAAAAATTATTACTAATCAATAATATAATTCTTTTTACAATTTACATAGGAAAATTAAAAATTAAAAAAATACAATTTTTTATAAAAAATATTTATTTTATTTTTTAATAAATAAGAAAAAATGAAAATTATACAATAAATACATATTAAAATGTATAAAAGAGCTTATAATTTTGATTACTCAATTTTAATTAAAAAAACTTATATTTCTGACATGAAGTAGTAGTATTTTTTATTTTTTTTGGATATGGGTATATTACTAGTATCTTAACTCTAAGTGGACATGGAATTTAGGGTGTGATTTTAAAATATGTGTGAGAGAAAATATAAGGTTAGAGTTAGAAATTTTATATGAAGTTTTGAAAAAAAAATATAACTAGAAGGGTTATTTAGGTGAGTACCGAACGAATTTTCTATTGAATTGAGCATCGTTTTACATCAATAAAGAAGAAAGATTTGTATATATGCAAGATCAAACTAATTAGATTAGAGATAAAGACATGTTTTCTAAAATCTTTTTATATTTAAAGTAATAATAGTATTTAAATAAGTACTATAATTATATTAATTAACTGCACAATATTTGATAGTAAATAGTAACTAAATAATATACTTTTTCATATATTTTTCAAGCATTATTTAATTTAAAATTTGTAACCCAATCCGACCCATTTTCTAGCTATAGAAAATGGGCTAATTAGGTTTCATCATATTCTTATTTTTTTTAGGGACACATCCTTTTATGAGTAATTTTACTTTAGACTTTTATTCATTTTTCAAATTCGATCCTCTAAAATTTTAAGAAGTTTTTGTTATTCTAAAAATAATTACATATAAGGGCTCTTATGTAATTTGGGTGATAGTGATTATCACTTATTAGATATTTGGGGTTTGGGCCTAACTCATCTCTAAAGATATCTCAAGAGATCTAGAGGTCTAGGAATAGATATTTGTGCGGGTTGCTCAATTTGGGCAGCCTAACAACTGGCTCTGATACCATATTAGATATTTTAGATTTGGACCTAACTCATTGCTCAAATTTATTAAAAGTTCATTAATTCTTTAATTAGTCAGATATGAGATTCTCAATCTCACTCATAGTATTTAGATGAGCATTGGATATTCTTAGATATGCAAGTTGAAACTGATTAGATTATAGATAAGGACATGTTTTTTAAAAATTTTTTATATTTAAAGTAATAATAGTATTTAAATAAGTACTATAATTATATTAATTAACTGCACAATATTGGATAATGAATAGTGACTAAGTAATATACTTCTTGTAAATTTCTCAAGCTCTTCTATATTATTTAATTTAAAATTTAAGATTTTTGACCCAATCCCACACATCATATTCTTATTTTTTTTTAGGGACACATCCTTTTATGAGCATTTTTACTTTAGACTTTTAAATATTCATTTTTCAAATTCGATCCTCTAAAATTTTAAGAAGTTTTTGTTATTCTAAAAATAATTACATATAAGGGCTCTTATGTAATTTCAAAATGAAATCCAATCTCCACCTTAACATGTACTACCTTGTTGTCCTCTCTTTTGTATTATGTACTAGAGCAAGATTGTCAGCATGTAGTACAACAAAGGAAAAGTACCAACCAAGAAATGCCCGTGAAATTAGCGTTTGTACAAATTACATATATGTGATCAAGAAATCGAACCTGAAACCTCAAAATGAATCTAATTCATGCTCTAAACTTTTGATGATTAAACGAATCCTTCTTGAGCGAAACATAGGATACCTCGGGCTTAAGAAGGAAAGTGAGGGATGGGATTTCTCTTGCTTTGATAATTAGAGCACGCCTTTGATAATTGCGTAGTTATGTGTAAATGAATAGGCAGCAGCAGAGGAAAGTATATTTGATGATTTGCATATTAATAATTAAATTAAGTGCAGGATGGAATGACGTGGCTGCTGAATTCTCCTGATCAATCATTGGCGTTGATATTGGCCGATAATGGTTTTGATGTATGGATTTCCAACATTAGGGGAACAAGATACAGCCGCCGACATGTCAATCTTGATCCCAGCAAACCTGTAATATAACACATTTCTCTATTCATATTGTTCTTGCAGCAGTTCAAATTGAAGAGTCCTAGATTCTCACTTTTGTTGTTTTTTTTTCCAGGAATATTGGAACTGGACATGGGACGACCTTGTTGTTCATGACTTACCAGCTGTTTTTGATTTTATTTTTGGACATACTGGTCAAAAAATTCACTATGTTGGCCATTCCATGGTTAGTATTTCCCCATCTTCATCTTTTTTTGATACATGGGCAATGGCGATATGATAGATACCGTTAAGCTTAATGGCAAAGAGTATAATTCAAGAGAGATTGGAGGGTACAAGACCAATGAATCCTTTCCCGATTCATTTGATTCATATACAGTTAATGGGCTAGGACCGAACATCTTAGAGGACTGATATTCGAAGTAGAGAATATGATTAAAACTCACGACCTTTTAATCTTAGGTGTGGTTGTATTCCGAAAAGTATTGTGGTTATGAAAAGGTGTGTTGCTGATAGTTTTTTATGATGGGGCAGGGAACTTTGATAGCATTGGCATCATTTTCTGAAGGAAGATCAATAGACAAGGTGAAATCAGCAGCTTTGTTAAGCCCAATTGCTTACCTTAGCCATATGACTACTGCACTTGGTGTTGTAGCTGCCAGAGCCTTTGTTGGTGAAGTAAGTTTCCCTTCATTTTATTTTACCTTCTCTCTCTCTCTCTCTCTCTCTCTCTCTCTCTCTCTCTCTCTCTCTCTCTCTCTCTCTCTCTCTCACTTAATTTATTTTCTCTATTGTAAAAACAGATCACAACAATCTTTGGCCTCGCAGAGTTCAATCCGAAAGAGTAAGTAGATATTAATCAAATAGATAACGTGGCTTAATATGTTTTACATGAGTTCTTGGTTATGATTCACGGGCCGAATTCATAATAGAATTTTTTTGGTTCTGATTGTGCATTTGCAGTGAAGCAGTATCCCATCTTCTCAAAGCTTTATGTGCTCAGCCAGGGGTTGATTGTTATGATTTATTAACTGCATTAACAGGTAAACTTTTATCTAGAATGAAACAATGAAATTTTTTACATATATTCTCACTTGCATATTCTCACCATGAATGAAGGGAAAAACTGTTGCCTTAATGCATCAACTGTGGATATTTTCTTGAAGAATGAACCTCAATCTACTTCCACAAAAAATCTAGTGCATATGGCTCAAAGTAAGTTGATCCTCTATACGGAAAATTCTATTATGCACTGGATCTATATTCTTATTTATATACTTCTTGATTACGTTTCCACTTATAGAGACAAGAACAGTAAAAAAGGGTAGGCTCATATGTAGGAATATGGACCTCTTGTTAAATCTTTGGACTATTGCTTAATTTAGTTATGCGTTTGTTATTATATATATATATATTTTGAGATCCAATTAAGATAATCTATATTTATATAGGTAGGGGTCTTTTTATGAATGTGTAGAAACCTAGGGGTTGTATTGAAAAACTATGATAACTGTTTAGCAAATACATCTATATATATATATGTTAGGGTTATGGTCCCTGATTGCACGTATGTTTTAGACCATTAACCTCCTCTAAAAGTTCCCATCTACATATTTCGATTCTTTAGATAAAGAATCTGTTGAGCAAGGTTTAATTCTTTTGTTTTAATTTCCCTTTGTTAAGAAATTTAGGGCGCAGAGAAGAATAATATTGAATGCTTTAATTTGATGTGTTTGTTATTCATTATGATCTACTATTTATAGGCTTCAAAGTATCCTAATTCTAATAAATATAAGATTCTTTATAGAATCGAAGATAATTTAGTAGAATCACATACTGATTTATATCTCCAACACCCTTTTAGATCTATCACTTGTTTCATGTTCCCGACTAGGGTCATGTCCATACTCATAAATCTTTTGATTTATGTTAAACCGCGTCACCTCTTGTTATTGATTATGTGGTTAGTTTTGACTTAATACGAAAATATGAAGATGATTCATAACAGAATTTTTCGTCCGGACGAGATGATGATAATGAATAAAATGTGTGAAATTGCAGCTGTTCGTGATGGAAAGATTACAAAATATGACTATGGAAATGCTGATTTCAATGTGGCACATTACGGGGAATCTAAGCCCCCAGCTTATGATTTGGGTAATATCCCTCGTGATTTTCCTATATTCTTAAGCTATGGAGGACAAGATGCTCTATCTGATGTGAAAGATGTGGAAGCTTTGCTTGATAGTTTCAAGTTCCATGATATAGATAAACTCCATGTTCAATATATTAAAGATTTTGCTCATGCTGATTTTATTATGGGAGTTACTGCTAAAGATATTGTTTATAATCAGATTGTAACACTTTTCAAAAAACTCAACTAATCATTAATGGTGTTTCTTCATAAGCTCTTTCATGGAGGAAATGAATTTGTTTTTTGGTTTTTTTTTGGCTTTTAAGTCATTATTCCTCTGCTTTAATTGCTTGTACCTTAAGAGAAGAGGACTACCCTAGTCAAGTCTTCTTTCCTTTCTCAACGGTGAAGTAAGACCTAGCCCATGAGCTTATTATCCTAGGTCGGAACGTGTTGAGTTAAACTTGGAGATGAAAGTCTTCTTTCTTTTTTCGACGGTGAAGTAAGACCAAGCCCATGAGCTTATTATCCTAGGTCAGAACGTGTTGAGTTAAACTTGGAGATGAAAGTCTTCTTTCCTTTTTCGACGGTAGTCTTCTTTCCTTTTTCGACGGTGAAGTAAGACCAAGCCCATGAGCTTATTATCCTAGGTCAGAACGTGTTGAGTTAAACTTGGAGATGAAAGTCTTCTTTCCTTTTTCGACGGTAGTCTTCTTTCCTTTTTCGACGGTGAAGTAAGACCAAGCCCATGAGCTTATTATCTTATATCGGAACAAGTTGATAAGATCAACTATTTTACGACCTCGTGTGGCGAAAGAAGGAAAGAGAGGGATGTGGTTTCACTCGCTTTTGACATAGCGGGCCCCAGTGGGAGGCTTGCCCTATAAGGAGTAATTATTTTATCTAATTAGTGGACATCTGCTCTGATACTATGTTAGAATTTGGGCTTGGGCCTAACTCACCCCAAAAGGTATCTCAAGAGGGGAAGACTGTCCAAGTCTTTATAAGGAGTAATTATTTTCTTAAATTAGCCGATGTGGAATTCTCAACAGATATTAATGGGATGGGGTGATGTTCGTGCATTTACAAGATCTTACCAATCAAAGTTGAAGGGATAAGTCTAAAAATCCACTTATTCTTAAGTTAATAATAGTGTTTAATGAACTTGCATGGTTTTACTCAGTTGGTTATAAAGCAGCGACAATGTGGGAATTTCAGCATCTCTAATGTAGAAATGGTTCCTAGTGAGGACCTTGAGGACGAGGGATTTCGCCTTTTAGCGATAGTGTGGTGTCTTATTTGCAAGATGAGTAAAGGGCACTTAAGTCCTATTAGGGGAAGAATGAGGGATTTTGAAACTTCAAGAACACAAGAAAACAACTACTAGAAGATTGAAATTAGTTGAAAATTGTCTTTTTGGTGATGAAAAAGATTGCTTAGATTCAAAAACAAGCTTTGTCCACCAAAACTTTTGCTTAGAAGACAATTCATTTTAACTTTTAAAATTGACCAAAATTCCATCTCTGTTTCATCTTTTAGTTCAACCTCTTAATATTAAACAAATAAATGCATTTTCCCTTTTTTTTTTTCAGTTTTTTAGTTAATTCACTTAATCAATCATCAAGAAATCTGCTTTTTGACGTGATAAGGTAGTTAGTTTAGTGATAAAAAACGTTTTTTTTACTATTGTTCGAACTTCGAAGCACACTTTTCTATCCTAATGTATCAAAAAAAAAAAAATTCTTCGAGCTGTCATAGACGGATTTAGCATGGGGCACCAAAGGCACGTGCACCCCACTCAAAGCATTTATATGTATATATATTTATATATATCTTTAATTTTTTATAAAACATCTTCATAAATATCAAATTTTGTATTTACTTTTTTTTAATATATTAATATATTTTAAAAGGTAAGTCTAATATGTGCTTTAAAATGCATATTTATATATATAATTATAAAATCTAAAATTCTAATAAAAAATGTTGACTTTAAAAAAAATTGAAATATTAAAATCATTATGCTTTTTCTAGTTTTAATGATGTAATCATTCTTCAAATAAGCTAATTCCGTAGCAAGAAAAAAAGTAGAGGGGCGAAAAAGGGATTTGATCTGCGAGCAGCCCTTGCTTTAATGCTTTAATCTCATAAAAAGCCTCCCCATTAGAATAAGAGGTTAGTACGCTATTATTGAGTATTTCTCTATACGGCACAATAATTATTAATTAATACGAATTCGCAGGTCGGTTGGGTCTTTCTCTATTATTCTGTTCCCGCCACAAAAAAGACACGGGAAGAAATATATTAACTATAAAAATTTAATTCGTATCGATATTCCTTATTCTAGATCCGTTATTGCTGGCTGAACTAGTATTATTTGATCCATCAAACCAGACAATGACTGTGTTTATTTCTTATATTTCAAGATTTGTAATTTCTTTTTTTGTATTTTTTGAAAAAAAAAGACTTGTAATTTCAGACAGCTATAAATAACAAGCTCTTAATCACACCTCCATGCACTCTCAAACAAAGTTTCTTCATCATCAGAAGTCCAATTTTTCCCTTTTTATTTTTCCTGGAAAGAAAAAAATCCAATTTTCTTGAACTAAAATAACAATATTCTTGTACAAATTAGTAGAAAATTGATAGAAAATGAAGGCATTTTACAAAATTGTGTTGCTAGTATTGGCCATTTCAACACTAGTTGCAGAAGAAGCAGCCATGGCTGGCAAAATTGAGGTTGGGGGAAGCCAAGGATGGGATGCATCTACTGATTTTGGCACTTGGGCTTCTGCCCAGACATTTAAGGTTGGAGATCAATTAGGTAAGTAATCTAATTCCATTCGTTTTAATTCATCTGTCGTTAGAACAGATTACGTACTTCTTTTCAAAAAATATCACTATTTCCGGTCAAAAATATAAATATAAGTCTTTTTAAACTTTGTACACAATAAGAGAGAAATAGAGGAAATGAGATAATAAATGAGTTAAAAGATGATAAAATTGAAAAATAGACAATAAATACCCATTCAAATATGTAAAATGACTTATAATTTTGACCATCTACTTTTGGTTAAAATGACTTATATTTTCAACCGGATGTAATAATTGTTTTAATAAATTAAGGAGTATTCAACTAATAATTTATACATATAACCCTATATATGGTTATTTATATTATGCAATCTAACAAATACTTAACGAATAGATTAATATTCTCAAAATAATACTTTTTTTATTATTTTTTTATTTGTCACGTCTATTTTACTTGTTACATCCTGAAAACAATGTAATATTTAATAAACTTTTTTCATTTAAAAAGATTTTCAATTTTTTTAAAATTTTTCTTCAAAAGCATCTATTTATTATATATATATATATATATATATAAAATCTAAGATTTAAAATAAAAAGGAAGGAGTAACAATTTAATTTAATTTATGCAACCTTCAATTAAAACAAATTTGTAATATCTGCATATTAATTAATTATTTCATAATAAATTTTGGAAATGGAGAAAATATTTTATAAGATTCAATCTTTTTTTTTAATAATTATTATTATTAAATCATGATATTAATTAATGTTGAAAATATATTATTGATGAAAACCACAGAGTTCAAGTACTCATCACTACACAGCGTTGTTGAACTTGCAAATGAAAGTGCTTACAAGAGCTGTGATATTACTACTTCTGTGAACTCAATGTCTACTGGTAACGACGTCGTTAAGCTAGACAAACCTGGCACCCGTTACTTTGCTTGTGGAACTCCCGGCCATTGTAGTCAAGGAATGAAGGTTAAGGTTACCGTCGCTGCTGCAAACGGATCTCCTTCTTCTTCTTCTTCTTCTACTCCGTCGTCGTCATCTTCCTCTTCGTCTTCGGCGTCGCCGGCTTCATCATCCGCCGCCGTGGCTTCTGCGATTGCCACCTTGATTTTGGTTGCTTCATTATTAGGGCTCCAAATGCTGCTCTTTATATAGGCTTGCCATTTGCAGGCATTTTTGTGTTCGATTATTAATATCTAGTGTACTTGATATTGTTTTTCTTTTTTTTTTTTTTAAACAATTTTATTTGATGTCATAAATATTTTTTTAGTGTATTAATATGAAACATCACTTATCATTTTTAAAAATATTTTTTGAATATATTAATTCTTCGTTAAATAAGAAATTATGTTCGGAACCCGATCAATAAATATCGATATGAATTTCTTGAAAATGTATTCGGTTAAGTCACCAGATTAGTATATAGATTCATCGTAAGTGGATCATATATTCATTTATAAAAATAAGAAAGACAAGATAATAATTACAACCGTGACATGGTTAGTATAGTTTAAAGAGTTTATATTTCACGGCATTATTAATATTTATATATAGAATCTTTTCTCCTTCAGAATTGGAGAAGTAAAATAGTATTATTATCTAGGGGTATTTTGGTAACTCTTGGTATCAATTTTGGTCCAAGAGAATTTGCCAATCAAAGTATTTTCTATCGAGACTCTATTTCAAATTCTAAATCACAAATTGTGCGAGCAGCCTTCAGCATTGGATAAAAAAGGCGAAATACCCAATCAGATTTCGGATTAATCTGTACTGATTGACTGCCTTCAAGCAATTGCCTGAATCTTTGACGTTCTTCGAATCCTGCAAGGTGCAAATTGGGCGATTGTGGCATCTACTGGAGTGAAGTCGTAATAAGGTAGCCGTACTGGAAGGTACAGCTGGATCACCTCCTTTTCTTTCTAAAAGGTAAAATAGAATAACCCGGCCCAACATCTCTACTGCAATATGATGAGAGACTATTCTCTGTCTCTATAGAGTAAAAGTCGGATTCAAGGGATTAGGAATCCAAATTTAAGTTTGAAACGCATGTAACCATTTCTTTATTTTTTGATCGCCTGGAAGGGACATGCTGGAAATCGAACAATTGTCTAACCCCGAATTCAAATTGATTGTATTTCGCCTCTTCCTCAGTGAAAGACAATCAAGTACTTTTTCATTGGGTTACATATTTAGTTCTTAGATGAGGATATGAATATGTTATTATATTAAGTCATATTATTTTATTTGTTAATATTGCGAAACTTTTTGTATTTATAAATTTGACTCAGGAATCTATATGTATAGCGCAAAAAAACATTTTTTCTCGCCAAAATGAATCTCTCTAACCCAATTTTCTCTAACTCAAAACTCAAATATTTCACATTCAACATAGTTTGGAGGTAGATAATGGATCATTTTGAAAATTTTTTGCAAGAAAATATCGATTTTGAGGTAAGAAAACTATAAAAAAAAAAAAAATTCCACTAGACTGAGTTTCGTCTAGATGGGTGAAAAATTTTGCCCATCTAGGCGAAATTCATTTCAGTGGGTTTTTTTTTAAAAAAAAAAAACGAGTTTCTCTCGGATGGGAGAAATTCTCTAATGGGAGAAACTCAACAAATTTGAAAAAAATATATTTTGGGAGTTTTTTACCTCTAAATCGATATTTTATTGTAAAAAATCTTCAAAATGATCCATATCTATCTTGAATTTGTGTTGATAGTGAAAGATTTGAGTTTTTAATTAGAGAGATTTTGGCAAAAAAAATGAATTTTTTCGCATTATATATATTTATGAACACTTTTTTTCGTAAGTTCATAATTATGAACATGATCAACAAAATAATCAACGAATCTATTATTATAAAAAGTATGTATTAAAAATTGTATTAGAAGACGATTTCAAGCCAAAATACGGAGAATAAGAAGAGTCGGGTGAGTTAAAACACATAAGACGCTACGTTTTCAGTTGAAAAGCGTGGTCAGAGATATTTCGTTCCCGCCACCTTCAAGTGACAGTGAACTTGGAAGTTTATCTTCTTCCTTCAATTGGCCTGCGAGGAGTGCTCAAGCTGCAGACTGCAATGGCGGCCTTCAATCTCCTCCCTCTTTATCTCACAGTGCCGACGTCAACTTCCCTCTCTCGCTTCACATGCCAGGTAACCAAGTCACCTTCCGCCGCTGTACACATAGGGAAACCTCCAGAACAACTACCGACTTCTCTTCACCAAAATCCTAACCCTAATTCAAACTTCCCGCCATCTTTAACCTGTGCACTTCAGTGTTCTCACTTTGAATCGTAAGAAAACTCTTCCTCCTATCTACTTTTTTCTAGTAATCCTGAATTTACAGCATCTAGCATTTTTTATGTTTGTTGAAAATGATTTGCAGTTGCTCTGGTTGTACGCACGAGTATAATCTCCACCGTCCTGATATTGTTGATGAGGCCACGGATTTTTTCGAGAAGCTTGGCGTTTCTGATTTCACCTTTGACAGTTGTAGATTGGTAAATATCAGTTTGGTTGCGATTTCGATTTTGATTATTTTTTCTTTTCGTGAATATCAGGCTATAATGTGTTTTCTTTGCAGTGGGGCTGGAGATGCCGTGCGAAACTTGCTGTTCGTGGTTCATCTACTAAGCCCCTGATTGGGCTTTATGTAGAGGGCACCCACAATGTTGTTGATATTCCTGATTGTAAAGGTTCCATCTCTTATCCAACACTCCACCTTATATTGTGAATACCTGCATTGCTACTTATGCGTGGAGGTTTTGTTTATGTATGCAGCTCACCATCCGAGCATTAATGTGGCTGTGGAACTCCTGAAAAGAGGCATGTCTGTTTATCATTATCCTTAATGAACCTCATAGTTCAAGACTTGATGTCCTTTAGGTTTTGAAATCCCTTTGCAGGAATTATAGAAGCAAATATTGAGCCTTATGATGAAGATAGAGGAACTGGTGAACTGAGATATGTTCAGGTGATTAGAGAGAAGGAAATAGATAGTAACTGTTTAGTGATTGTTTTAGTGTTTTCACATCTTTCTTGTATTTTTGCAGATGGCTGTGACTACCTATGACACATCTCTTCCTAGCTCCCAAAGATATAAGAATGGTATGGTATGGTATGCGAACAAATATTATATATACAACCATTGAATAAATTTCGAGCCAGTAAGAATTATCTTTCTAATTTGACATTATTGTAGGTAAAGTGCAGGTTTCTTTGGTGTGGAATTCTAGAAACGAGAACTCCCCTGGTCAGGAAAAGTTGAATGCTCTAGCATATGTAAGGTCCTAGAGGTTTATTAACTGATTTATTGTTAATGTTTTATGTATTAATTTGTCTCACAAATTAATTTGGTGAATGAATTGCATGTAGTTCCTATGGAGAAACGGTGGCCCAAAGACGAAAACAAATATGATTCACTCTGTTTGGGCTAATTTTCAAACGTCAACGAATAATGTGAGTTCCTACACACACACACACTCTCTCTCTCATCTATACACTATACACAAAGTCCCAAGGAGTGACTTTGGAGAGAAATGAAAAGAGATTATGAATTACAAATTGTCTTCTTAAACCACTACACTAATTTTTATCCCCCAAAAAACTAAATAAATTGTTGAACATTTTATGTTGTAGAGCCTTAATGTTTCTTTGTGTTTATTCAGATTATTTTTGGGAATCGATGGAGGCATTTGTTTGGAGAAAATGACTTTTGGGAACATGTTGGAGGCATTGATGTTTCTCTGGCTCCATCCAGCTTTGGTCAGGCAAATACAAGGGTAGATATCTAACCAATATGTTTAACTACTTATATACATCGAAATTTTACTTTCTTTTTGTATTTTTCTACCTGCTCCAGTCACTCTGCCTCTACACGAGGAAACTATGTTTCTTGATATCACATATTTTGGTTCTTATTTGTTGATTTATATGTTGGACAGGCTTTTGATTCTCTGCTCCGAAAGTTACAGAAATATGTTCCTTATGGCACGTCGGTTACGGATCTTTATGCTGGAGCTGGTGTTATTGGATTATCTTTGGCAGCAACAAGGAAATGCAGGCAAGGAAGAAAAAAGAAAGGGGGTGGGGGGAGGGCTTCAAGAGGTTAAATTTAGTCATTGCCTCCTTAAAAAGGATATCTTCTTCTGATACTTTTATGACAGGTCCATAAAGTGTGTTGAGGTTAACAAAGAATCGAAGCTATCATTTGAGAAGACAGTTGAGCGTTTGCCATCTACTCTTAATTGCAACATAAGCTGGCATCAGGCTGATACATCGGTGGTTAGTAAAGAACCTTTATTATGCTTTATAATTGGGAGTGCTTTTGTACATGTATCGACATGATGTTATTCACACAAAAAAATTCTGTTCAGGATCCGATTTCTTGGATTGTGGGATCAGATGTTGTTGTGGTTGATCCCCCGAGAAAGGGGCTTGAGCCATCTTTGGTTAGTGCGCTGCAAATGTCAACAAGGCAGCTTAAACACACCTTTTCTGAAAGGTAGGCTCAATGAGATTACATCAAACTGTGCAATCTCAATGAAAATGTGGCACATAAAAGGAGGATGTTTATGCACTTACACTCTATTTATAATTACAGTCCATCTGCGAAAGCAAAAAGTGAAAAGAGACCTTGGATTTTGCGAGCAAAAGAAGCCTCAATACAGTATAAAAGCATACCTGAAGAAGAGGAGAGGCAGTCACTTCCTGGTACCCTTATCTATGTGAGCTGTGGATGGCACAGTTTTAAAGAGGTAGAAGGATTTTCAAGCTTGAAACCGTTTCCCTCTGTGTGTGTGTGTGTTTGTGTGAAAATATGTTCCATGTTTCTTTAAAAAGATATCCATATTAGATGAACATCTAATGTGGCAACTGCATTGCAGGATTGCCTGTCACTTGTGTCTGGTAAGACATGGCATTTGGAGAAAGCACATGGCTTTAATTTCTTTCCAGGCACAGAGAGGTATTCTATATTATATTATTGTTTGTTAGTTATAAGTAACTGCATAATATAATCATGTATTCTGGAGGATATAACCTCTCATCATATCGTAGAACTACAAACAAAGAACAGCACAGTTATATAATGTAATTATTGACACCGAATGCTTGCTCCATCAAGAATGCTAGAAAAGATTGGGTTGAGCTGTGTGAACTACAACTGCTAAAGTTAAGGAGAATAATTGGAAAAGTAAAACTACATTAGATATCTTGAGGAGAGTTGAATCTCATCAAAGGTATATTTTGTAATTTTTCTACTTATAGGAGTCATTCTTACTGCTATTAAATTGTTTTTTTGGCAAATTTAGGTGAAAAGAATTAGTAAAACTTATCTAGTCTCTGATATTTTAGGAGAACGTGAACCAATTCTCGGTATAGCTTTTGGCTCATCTAATATATTATGGTACTCACTAATTCTCAAACGTTCTAATACAATTACATCCTGTTTGCTTTTCTAATGTAGCTACACTACTTTCTAAATGTAATAGCTGCATTGGTTGTGAATGTGCTTCTTTAGATAGTTTAGATTGCTACTACATTTCACAAACTAATTAAGGCATTAAATATGGATGCAGCATTGAGATTCTAGCTGTATTTAAAAGAGGAGCAAGAGCAACAAAGAAAGCAGGAAAAAAGAAGAGACGCTAAAAAGTGTTTAAGAATATGAAGCTCAGAAGTTGATTGTGGATACCGAAACAAGATGGAGGAAATAAAACGTGTTCGGAAGATATCCAACAAAGTTAGCTATCAATATGATAGTCTTGTATATTATCTCGTCATGTTTCTGCTGCTGGACCCATTCTTTCTACAGGTAATGTACAGCAATGAATAATGATATTCCTTTTTCTTGTGTCCTCTGTTTTTTGGATTTCCAATATTAATGTATGCAGAATTGAAGTAATGCCTTTAGAAAGATTTGGGGATTGTTGGCTATTTTGTCTGATAATCAGAAGAACAGTTATATAATCACAATGACTAATACAGCTAAAGAAAACGAAGGAAGGCAGAAGAAGAAACAATTTCTTGCTATTCAATCTTTTTCTTTCAAAGAAAAAGCAGGACCTGATATATCTTTTTTCTTGCAGGTAACTCTGTAAACCAGTCAATTGACCTATTGATGTGAAAAGGTTCCAGAATCTCACATTATATATTCCTAAATCTCATTTCTGTAAGTTTTCGTTTCCCCTCTTTTGCATAATATTTTGATATGATTATCCTTTTTTCCCTTATAGATTTCTTTGGGGGATATCCTGACTGGTGATGTTTACTTTTACCTATTCAAATGTGTATTAGGAACCAAAGGGAATACATTGTGTTTGCAAACGTTTTCCATCCTTGAAAATAGTTATGTTGGAGATTGATCGGGCCTTAAATGAAGAGTAGTACCCTGTCATGCCAGGCATGGGGGAATTTGGTGATAGGTACTTTGGAACTAATGACCGATAGTCTCACTCACGCCTTTGGAAATCCCTAACCTGCGGTAACTATTGTTTGCTCGTATTTTCTGATGAAATAACATGATTCTTGAACTTTTAGATTGAGAGATTGCAAATGAAGAGAGATTTGTTCCCCAATTTTATGCCTTTGAAACTTGTAAATAAGGTGTTTTGTTTGCCTTGTTCAATGTGAGTCTTGTTTTGATCTGAGTTGCCCTTTGTGTCCATATGGGCGTTTGAGCCGACTTTTAGTCTAAAAATTAATTTAGTAATACTTCCTCTCCTGTTTCTATATATATATATATATATATATCTGTGGTTAAATAAGTTTCCAAAGTAATTTCAATGTCATTTTTTCCAGAAATATCACTCAGAAGTAATTTCCTGTATTTTAAATCCTCATCTGTTTTCGTAGATACTTAGGTTTTCCCCTCAACTCCTCCAGAGTTAAAAACATGTGATTTTAAAGATGTAATAGGTGAACTTCGTCTGGAAAAGTAAGCATCTATCTCACTTTAGTTGGGAGAGTTACTTTAATCCAAAATCTCATTACTACTAACATGATTGAGAGATTAATCAAGGATTTTGCTCGTATGGGCATAGCTCAGTTAGTTGTGGGACGACATAGTTGGTAACAAGGACCAAAGTTCAAATTCTGACAACGGTAGCGTGGGAATTTTAACTCTCCAATGTGGAGAGTGGTACCTTGTCCACACGAGATCTGGCATCCAGTTTGCGGGCTGTTGAATCATCATGATTTACATTCTTCACCTGAGCATCGAGTAATCTGGTGGGACCTTGTGGACGAGAGATTTTGTCTTTTGGTAACGAGATATTAATCGGGGATTTTCTTTGGGATCCAGGCTTAAAATAGAAAGATCCATCTAACTGTTGCTTTACTTGAGAAATTAGGTGGTTTGCAGATTAGAAAACTTGCTCTCCAAAATCAAGCCCTTACAGCTCCCCAAACCCAACTCCTTAAACAGAAGTATATCCCAAATAAAGTCCTTGAGAGTTGAAAATATCCCTTGGCCCTCCACACCTAATGCATCTAAAATGTGGAAAACCATTTTCTGGAGGTCGAACAGTCTAGTGGGTCTTGTAAACGAGAGATTTCGCCTTTTGGTACCAAAATGTAGAAAAGCATCCTATTAGGTTAGAAACTTATCACTAAAGGTATCCAATGTTCTCTTCTTGGTAATGGAAATTGAATAAACTTTTGGCGTGATTCTTAGTTAGACTTACAACCTCCCAGAAGATCCTTCTTCCTATGACCCTAACCAGTCTTCTCCTTATTAAAGATATCCTACATGATAATATTAATTGATGGTAAATAAACATAACTTAAAAATCTATAAGAATAACACGAAAAAATTCATTTTTCCTTATCTCATGAAAATAAGATAAGAAAACTTATCAATAGATCAACATGAAGCTTCGTATTAATGAATACATACTTTTCCTCTGCTATTTGTATTCTTCAAGGCTCCATTAATCTTCTTTTAGGTACTTGCTGAGCTTGATACCGAATTAGGACTTGGCACACACCCTTTGAGAGCGGAACATGGTAGTCAATTCACTAGCCAAGTATGGGGGCTAAGAGAGCTTTCTTTGAAGCAGAACCACCTTTTGCAATTACCACTAAGAGATGCTATTCTTTTAGATAACTTAAATTCCATAACTGATATTGAGATAAGCTTCATCTCATCTCAATGAGGTCCCAGAACTAAAGAGTTCCCAAGGAATCATGCTCCCTACAGTCCTGCATTTGCATTTTGCACTAACCGTCTAGTTCATTTCAAGATTTTGGCAATTGACAATAAGATAGGATTTTTGCCATTATGGACAAAAGCATTTGAGCTCTTTACATTTCCATCTATTCCCACAAGTACTCAATCAAAAACACTTGGAGCATCTATCTAGCTGCTCAGAATTCAGTGTCACAACATCATTGCTACAAAAGCAAAAGGGGAGAAGACAAATCAAACAATGTGATTACATTGACAGTAGTAAGCCTCTGCAGAAGAAAAACGAAGCACAAACCTAAAGGATTAACAAGAGAAACAACAGTCATCAATAGGGAAGATCACCAACAGGAAGTTCCCAGTTATCCTCATCATCGTCTTCCTTCTTGCTCTTAGAAGTCTCCTGCCTATCTGGAGGACCATTGCGCATTTGTGGGCGCCTGTTATTGCACAAGAAATACTACCTCCGGTCAGATATGAAACCTTATCATAGAACATTGGACCATAAAAATTTTGCTACTAATCACAGATTTATCTTGTATATAAAGAATGAAAAACATCATTGGCCAGGAAAAGGAGATCCACATGTTCCAAAACATTCATAAAAATGCATTTGGTAGTCTAGAGAGCTTATCACAATCATATAAACTCAGAATTTCTTGAAAATCACCATCATAGTAGCTCAATTAAGCACAAGGTATACATTCTTCAAAAGTAAGCTCATCAAAATTATAATAGTAAAGCATATCCTGAAATCATTGAAGAAAAATTACATCACTGCAGAGGTCTAGAATAAAGATAATTTACTAATGGAATTTTTGTAGACATCTAACATGGGAGTCAAAGCACAGTTAAGTGACCCTTTTAGCAATGAATATGTTATAGCCATAGCCATAGGAATATTGAATTCAAAGGGAACACCTCCATGCAAACAAACAATAAGAACCTAAAATTATACCAAAAATTGAAAAATATCCTAGGTACAGCTGGTAAAGCACAATGTACAAGTAAAGTCAGGTGTTGGAAATGAAGATAGCAAGCTGCATCGAGAAACATGGAGAGCTGGGGGCAATTGGAATAATCTCAGATTAAAATGAATTACAACTCCAAAGGAGTACGAATTTCCCAATTACGCAACCTAAGAAGTATAAATTTCGAGTTTTGGAAATTCCAAATTTCTCTTAACACAGGCAGAGAAGAAACAGAATTACCTTCTGCGATTGCGCTTGGCAGCCTCGCGAGACTTGCGTTTCTTCTCGTCTTGCTTATTCTCATAGAACCTTCTTCGCTTACATTCTTGGATGACGCCAGCCCTCATAACCTCCCGACGGAACCGATTCAGAAGCTTCTCTTCAGGCTCGTTATCATCGACGATGACCTGAACATTGTAAGCCGATCTAAAGAAAAGTGTATTGGAATAAGCAAGAGAGGGGCAGACGACGGACATTAGCTCACTGGAAGAAGTTATTGCAGGAAATTGCTGATTCTCATTGGTTAACGAGAGTAATTCCTGTGGAGCCGCCAATCCATCTTTGCTTCTAGAAGAAGAAGAAGAAGAAGAAGAAGAAGAGACGGTGGAAAAGGAGACCTGAGAAGGCGGCGCCGGAGTTTTGAGTGGTTGTGATTTTGGAGGAGCGAAGAAGGAGAAGAGATTGGCTATGGATGAGGAAGCCATTGGTATGGCTTCTGCTTTCTTTGTCTTTCACTCTTTTCTCTTCGGGATTTCTTTCTCTCTTTCCTCGGAATCGGATATGGATAAGAACGGGTCACTACCCCGACCCGCTAATTGGTTGTAGCCCATACTATAATCCACAGTCATTGGGCCAATAGAACGGGCCAATTTGTAGGCCTCTCGAGAAAAATTAGTTGGAAAAAATAAAAATTTTTAAATTTTTTTCACTATCCTTTTAAATTCTCGAATTCCTTTTATTATCTTTTTTTTTTTAAATAATGGTCTATGTATTTTTCGCTACATGTCTTGTATTACGGCTAAAATTCTCTAGTACATCTTCTTACACACTTCTCAATATATTATTTTTATAATAATTTTATTAGTATAAGTTTTATAAAATACACGATAAATCTTAAACGGTAAAAGATAAACCTTAAAAGAAAACAATCTTGAGTACACGAATCACACATTAATATAAATTAGTTTACATATTAAAATTTCAGTTCCCTAATGATTCAGTAATTTTTTACTTCCTCCCGTAAAAAATATAACGGGTTTTACACCACTGTGGATGCACTCAAGATCCTCTGTAAAATTTTCTGTAACATCTCCGCAACAATACAAGAGTTTTTACAACTCTTAATAAGTATTTATTGAATTTTTTTTATGTTTATCCATCTTTATATTTATTTATTTCACTCTCAATATTTATCTCTTTCCTCGTTTATGTATGATAGAAAATATATTATAGTTAAAAAATTATATTGTTTTAAAAATTTTTAAACGGTATATAAAAATTTAAAATCTCTTATAAATATATATCCATTGGAGCCCTTAGACATAACCCTTTTTTTTTTTTTCTTAATCAAATCAAACCAATAAAAAACCCTTCTTTACAAAAAAAGCTATGTTTAAGATCAAAGCCAAAATTTATGACCAAAAGACATTATTTAAGCAAAGCCTTTTAATAGATGAAACCAATTACCAAAGCTTAAGCAGACACGTGCTTTCCTAATGTTTTAGATTCATATGACCTTCTCAAAATAATTAATCATTAAAAAAATTATAAAAAAAAAAAGTTGGGAGCAAATTTTTGGGCTTTGGGGACAGCTTTATGACAATTGACAGAGAGATTAATGCCTTGAAAATGTGAATTAAGTTTAATTAATTAAGTTTAATACCAAAAGACGAAATCCCTCATTCACAGGATTTCAAGAGTCTTAGCGACCCTAAACACTGTCTCTATCAGAATTTGAACCTTAATCTTTGATACTAATTCTACAGTCTCATAACCAACTGAGCTACGCCTATACAGTTTAGTTTTAATTAAGGCTTCGGCCCCAATAAGATGAAGGGAAGAGGTTTGAGGGTTAGTGGGCGACTTGTATTATAAAAAAAAGTGGATTAAGGGCTCTTAAAACCATAAGGTTATTCCCAAATCAGTGGGTTTAAATAAAGCTGACAAAAAAGGATCCAAATTCTTTTTACTAATCAAAGCTTTAAAAAAAAAGGATGCAAATGCTTAGCCAACGCGTTTGTGACAGTGACTCTATGAGTTTTAGGCTTTCAAAATTCAAAAAGCCAAATCCACCCACTAATCAGTGGACAAACAACCATATGATAGTAATCTTAATGCTGTATTTTTAAACATATAATAATACGGTATTGTCTTGTCTGAATTGCAAGAGTTGAGAATTCCCAATTTAAAACATTGATAGAAAGTTTTTTCGAACATAGAGAAAGAGAAAAGTCGAAGGATGGGGAAAATTTTACAGTTGAAAGTAAAATATTATATAAAGTAACAGATATAATATCACACTTTAGTATGTGGGTAAGATAAACTAGTATTAAATCTTCTTCACAGCACATTCGTCGTAATCTTCCAATTACGGCGGCACAAAAAATTCAGATTCACCAGCAATTTAAAAGACCATGGATGTATCGGTAGTCTTAGAAATTGTCTTGGAAAGACGAGTTCGTGTTGATAAAAGGTTTTGGAAAGGAGCAAGATAAAACTCCGATCTAATGTAGGCGTTAGATCAAGCTGTTAAAGTTTAGATCTTGAGAAAAATATATGGAGAGAAGATTATATTGATTTTCAGTTAAACTAGAAATATAAAAGTACAAAAAGAAAGTAGTAGATAAAGAGAGAGATTCGATCTAGATCTGAACTTCAAACGGCGTTCAAATCTAAGCCGAAAAATGGAAAATTGTTGCTTGCTTGGCTCGACGGTCTCATGTTGCTTAAAACTGGCAATAGTTAACATTCTCGTGATATAACTCATTCTACCATTTTTGGTATTATTTCCTCAGTTTTTGTTTTATTTGTCACATTCTGTTAATTTTCGTGTTCTTTTTACTTGTCATATTATGAAAACTGTACAGCGTTTAATGAATTTTTTTCTATTATATTCTCTTATTAAAAACAAATTCCAACATATTTTCATTCTTCTAACGTATTATAACTTGTAGAAGTAATAATGAAAAGAAAGAAGCCCGTATGCGTGTAACTCAGTTGGTTTTGGAGCTACAAAGTTGGTAACAAGGACTAAGGTTCAAATCCTAGCAGCCACAATGTGGGGATAGTTTATTGTGTGCACCAGAACTGACCTCTAATATGATATTCGAAATGTGACAAGTAAAAAAAAATAACAAAGGAAGTATTGATTTGCGCACCCACTCAAAGCTCTAAGAAGCATAGAGGGTCATTGAAATTCGAGTGTATAAATTTCTTTCTCCTAGAAACCGAATTTATGCTACAACACAAGCACACGTTACACATACCCTATTAATAGGATTTAAATTTGTTAAACCTATTTAAATTTTTTATTGCCTCGTTTCATAATATAAGGTTTTTTATTTCGATAGATTAAGAAAAATCTGACATCGATATGTTTTTTAGAGTAAAATACCCATAATGCCCTTATATTAATTTAATAAACTCCATCTCTCAAAACTTTACATTCTCTCTCTTCTTTCCTCTATTCACATTTCAAACTTTTATCAAATGTAAATGAGTTTAGATTTTGGGAATTACTAGATAGTAATAAATTAATTAAACAAGGGTATTTTTGGAAAAATATGTTAATAAAGGGAAATCACATTTTAATATGAAACTCCAAATATGACAATTTAATATTACATTATGAAACAGAAGTAGTAGTAAATAAGCTTAAATACTCACTCTATTTTATATTATCTATCAAGTTATGACATAATACAATATTAAAAAAATGATTAGATTGCCTTAATTTGAAGTTAACTACCTCCCGTCAGAAATATAAGTCATTTTGAACTTTTGCACACAGATTAATATTTCTAAAATCAAGATATTTTTTAATATCAAAAACCCAATTTACCCTTTTCTCTTTTTCCTTAACCCTTCTCTCTCTCCTTTTTCAAGAGTTCAAGATATTAACTATTCTAACACTCTAATTAAGATAAATAAATGGGGTATATTTGGAAAAAATCATCAAATTATTATAGAAAAATGCAAAGGGACTTATATTTTTCACTATTTTTAAGTTTATTTAAATTGTTTCAAGCATTTATTATATTTATTATAAATTTATTTTTTAATAGTAATTTTTCTTTAGTGTTTATCTTTAGAGTTTATGATTTATCTTTTATTTTATAGAATCTATATTAATAAAACTACTATAAAAAGGTATGTACTAGAAATAATATTATAAGATGTATTAAATGGTCCCGACTGCGACACTTAGTATGAAACGGAAGGAGTGTAATATAGTCATGCTATGAGCTACATCAATTATATGATTAGTTTTGCCGTTAATATATTAAGCTATTTCTGAGTCAACTGCTAATATATATATATATATATCTAAACAAGTCTATTTGTATTAACTCGTGTCTCACACACAGAAGATAAACAAACCTAAAAACAAATAGAGTGATATCGGTCAGGATCGTCTAGTATATTTACATTCTCTATTATATATCTTTTGTAATATTTATTTCGTTTTAAAATAAGTGTTTTTTTTAGAAGTTTTATTTTGTTTAATAATAAATATTTTTTACAAATTTCAAAGAGCATCTATTATACTTTTTCTAATTTTATCCTCATTTCTCTCATAATTTATTTATCTATTATCTCTTTCTTTATATTTTTCTCTCCATATTTATGAAGGGCGTGTAAGTAAAATGTTTTATTGATTTAAAAAACCTCAATAATTGTGCTACGGGTGTTCATTCGGTTCAGGGTTCAATATTTTTATCGAAATTTTCAATTTTTGGTTCGAATTTTCTTTTATTTTTTAAATCAAATCGAACTGTATTTCATTATTAAGAATCGAACAACTTAAGTCAAAATATTTTCAGTTCGATTCGATTTAAACTGTTTTTAAAAGGTTTTTTAAAATAATAATAGTAATAATAATAACAATAATAATCCAGATCTCTTACTTAAAAAAAATCATATCTGAGTGATGTCTAAATATATAATATTATATATTAAAAATATAATTTATTAATTAGATTTAATAATTTGATTGTTTGGGTTTTAATTTTTTTAAAATTGAAAACTAAATCGTATTTTCTAAATAAATCAAATAATCAAGAATTGAAAAAATCGAAGTTTAAAAATACCAAGTCAAATAAAAAAGAAATTATGTGCAATCCGATTTTTGGTTTAAATTGAGTAGTGAATACCTTTAATTGTATCAAATAATTAAAAGACATTTATTTTGAAATAGAGAAAATAATTTAATTCATATAAATTATATAAAAAGAAATTTTAAACTTTAAAAGATACACGCTAATAAAAAATTATTTTTAAAAAAAGTTGTATAAAAATTATAAAAAATATATTATAAAAGAAAAGACGTGCAATGGGAAGCATAAACCATTAATGATTCTCTGCTTTCATCATTGTCACTACACCAGCTTGGAATTTGATTTGTTGAGAGAGTGGTACAGACTACAGAGTGAAGAGAAAAGGCAAAGGCATGCACACAACCTGTTCGATTAAATTTCGCTATCAAATTACACTCAGCGCAAACTCAAAGCAGGAAAGGCGAAAAGAACGTTTCACTCTAAGAGAGCTATTTATGCACTAGCCCACGAATCCTTCTCTCAACCCCAAAATGGAAATAAACTTATGCAGATGAATCCAACGTATAAGCACGTGAATTTATGCTTCTTTTTAGTGATCAAAACTTAGCTTTGTTATTGAAGATTTTGGGTGTAAAATGAAGGTCGAAACTAACCCAATGAGCAAGAAAGGAAGTTCCCTTATTTATCTCAATTGCTTTTCCGAAATGGACGATGTTTTGTTGGCTCTGATGGATGGGTCTCATGATGATTTATTTTATGCGTATTTTATATATTCCCCAGCAAATGGGGGACTCCAAAGAATCCATTTCTTCTTTCTCTATATACTATATTATTACTTCTCTGTCTCTTTAATGGCCAAATGGCACTTTCCTTTGTTTATTCTTTCCCTCCCTCCTCTCATCACCTTCTCTTTATCCCCCTGTTCCCCTTCTCTTCTCTCCCTCATATATGCAATGTCATATATATATTTTTTGTTTTCTCTCCTCTGTCTAAACCATTGCCTGCAGAAGTAGTTTAGGGACTGTGAGATGTAGTGCTGCTACTTCATATGATCCTGCTGCTCTTTATTGGAGAGAATCATCAAAGGCTTGATTTTGTTTCGGTATCAATGATTTATTTCTCATGTAAGTATCATTTCCTCCAATACCCCCCAACCCCACCCCACCAAATGAAAAAACTTCCTGGTTTCTTTACAAATTTATTTGATGTTATCTTATTATGTTTTCGTCTTTTGTTGTAATTGTTTGCTGATTATTCTGGCAGTGAACTTAGATTAGTCATGTTTTTGGAAACCATTTAATGAAGTTAGGAAGTCTAAAGCAGATTGTTGTTCTTGCTAGACTCTTTGGTCCTGTTTAATCTTTTCATGACCTGAATATTTTGGACTGAAAATCTTTGGAGTACATATTTCATCATCTTTCCTCTTCCTTTTTCTTTTTCCATTTTTTGGGGATCCCAAGTTTATGAATAGGTTGGTCTATAGTCGTTCACACAAATGAAATGAAGTTGTTGATTTATATAGTCAGATCTCATCGGCTACCCTTAAGGGACGTGTCCCTGCTAATTGAGCCATGTTTTACTGTTTTTCATGTTTAAAATGGCCAGTTGGTTGTAACATTTCAGGGGAAGAAAACTACTTGCCTTTACTGTGTTTAAATTGGACTAGTCAGTAACTGTTTATTCAGTTTTCTCAACTGTTCATTAGCCTATTACTATGAAAACTTTTATGTGCCAATTTGCATTTCAGTTCTCCCGGATTTGAAATGTTAATTATAAATACAATACATGATGTAACTAAATGACTGGTTGCATTAGTTTTACATCAATTCTGTGTTACAGAAAACATTGGGGGATTCAGTACGATGTCTAAAGAAAAGAGAAGAGCTACTGAAGAAGAAAATGAAGGCTTGGACGAATACTGTTACTGCCTTACCGAGAAAGATGCATTCGATTTGAATTGTTGTTGGCCGGATGATTCTGGTAGCTCTTCACCACCAAAGAAGGCCAGACAACCTTGCGAGTCCAATGATGAACTAATGCTGAATTTGGGCCCTGATTCTTCGAATCAAGTGTCTGAACTTTCCCAGAATATGATTAGTTCTAATATTGGGACGTTTGGTGAAGAACCTCAGGATGCAGATTACTCTTACAATATTCCCTCTCTCAGCTATGAGGTTGAGAGTGAGATTTTGGCAAGGTTTCCAAGATCAGAATATTGGAAGTTATGTTTTGTAAACAGAAGATTTTTAGCTCTTGTGAAAAGTGGGGAGTTATTCAAGATTAGAAGAGACACTGGTTTTAAAGAATCTTCTGTTTTCATGTTGGCAAGTGGTGAAACTAGTTGGTGGGCTTTCGATAGTGAGTTTAAGTCTCGAATGAAACTTCCAATCGTTCCATCTGACGTTTGTTTTCACTCTGGAGATAAAGAATCCCTCTGTGCAGGAACTCATCTGTTGGTTTCAGGAAGAGAGATTGATGGAATTGTTATTTGGAGGTATGAATTAGCCAAAAACCAATGGTTCAAGGGTCCTTCCATGATCAGTCCAAGATGCCTCTTTGCATCAGCAACTTGTGGTTCTTCTGCTTTTGTGGCTGGTGGCATTGGCACTTCAGCAAATAGTGAAGTCTATAACACAGCCGAAAAGTACAATTCGGAGAGTGGATCTTGGGATCCACTTCCGAGGATGAAAAGAAGGAGGAAGTTATGTGCAGGATGTTACATGGACAATAAGTTTTATGTGATCGGAGGGCGAAATGAGGATGGTGAATTAACTTGTGGTGAATGTTTTGATGTTGCCAAAAACAATTGGGAACTGATTCCTGACATGTTGAAAGATGATCCTGTACTTACATGCCATTCGCCGCCTCTAGTTGCTGTTGTAAATAACCAACTCTACTCATTGGAAGCTTCTTCTAATCAACTCAAAGTTTATATGAAGAAAACAAACACTTGGAAGCAATTGGGACAAGTACCAGTAAGAGCTGATTTCAATAGAGGTTGGGGAGTTGCTTTCAAGTCACTGGGAAATGAGCTTTTGGTAATTGGAGCATCTTCAAGATCATCATATTCTTCATGTTCTAGCAATTTTATGGCCATATACACTTGTTGCCCTGATCCTGATGCCACTGATCAACAGCCATGGAAGCTTCTCGATAGCGGCCGAAATCGGCTCAGCCATTTTATTCACAATTGCTCCATTATGGTGGCATGAGCCATGAATAAGATCAGAGAGCTGCTGGCATTGTGTAGATGATGATTGTTGCCTTTGCTGATCTATGAAGACCTTTAGAAGTTTTTTTCATGTTTAGGAGCCTTTTGAAACTTGGAAATGTCTCCCCTTTCGTTTAAGTGTGTCTGTTCGCCTATGTCATATGCATTTGAAACTACTTGTATCTATATTATGCAGCTAATTAAAGATACGCTTACTAAATTCTATAAATGTAATTGTGTCTTGTAGGAGAGTTTTGTCATTCTTGTGGTCCCATTTGACTCGAATGGTTTACTAGTCAAATGTGATATGGCTTAAAGTTACTTTCCATTTGCGAATCATAAATCATAGAGGGTTTTAGTACTTATCACATATTCAACTGAATTCCGAGCGGCAAGGGGGTAGCTGGATCAGATCGGGAAGGACATTGGCCTTGTTTACAAGCTATTAAGCATGGCGTGTAATAGAAAAAGAAAATAGTGGAATAAATGAGTTTGAAAACGTAGACGACAGAAGAAGTTGCTCTCAATTTGATCTAGCAAGAGATGCTCTACCGATAAAGTACAACGAAAGAGCTCATGTTGAAGGCAATGTTCCATCTACCTTACAAGCTTACGTTAATTTGGATTAGATTTTAAATAAAAATTCCGTTTTATTTCTTTATATATATTTTTTTACTTTTAAATAAAAATTGTTCCTCCTCCTAAGATCGCATTTGTGTGTGTCTCTTTTGAAAACATGACTTATAATCCTTTAAATTATTACATGTAAATAGTTCGTTTTTTATGAAAGTTAAGTGTTTGACTGCAGAAAAATATTATTTGATTATTATAAAGTTGAGTGTTTGAGTACTTCCAGATCGTATTATAGAATATTATATTATATTATATTATGTCAATAATTAAAATTTAGGGGCTAAATAAGTAATTTCACTTGTTTTTAATGATATTGGGCATTCTCTTTTTAGGCCCATTTTATCTCCAGCCCAGTTTTAAGTGGATCTGAAGATTGGCCCAACTATCAAAATAAGTGCTATAATTGATACAGCCCAGAGTCGAGAGAGGACTTGCCGTTTTTTGTCATCTTCTGGAGTCTGTCAAAACGTTCCTACCAGAGAGAGAGAGAGAGAGAGAGAGAGAGCAGAGCAGAGAACAGTGAGCAAAGAAACTGATGACTGCAGTCCATCAGTGGCTGTTGTTCTTCATCTACGAAGTCGCTCCGACGAAGAAAACGCGAAATCTCTTTGTAAGAAACCTATTATTGAACTCTTTCTTCTGTTTTTAGGCGTTACAGTTTTCTTTTTCAGAAATTTTCCAGTAATTTATTCCCTAATCTGGCTTTTGCTCGGTTGGGGAATTCTTTGGTTGCTCCGTTGAAATTTCTCTTCCTTTTGTCTGCTGTAGTGGTTATTAGGGTTCCAATTTCGGGTCTAATCTAGTATATATATGGTTAGGGTTTTGGAGTTCCACTTTTCCTCAATTTAGGGATTGTATCTCTGAGATTCCGTTTTGTATTTGGAATAGTATTAGCTATTCAAAAGTTGTAATCTTTTCGGGTACTTCGGAGTTTTTGGACTTCGGTGCAGCCAATTTTGAGGGTCAATTGCGGCTGCTTTCTGCTTTTGGATCAATTCGTAGAAGTTTTTTCTGTTGTGTACATGCGAATTCGTAACTTTCTGGTATCATAAATTAGTTTATTTAAGTCTAGGAATAGTCATAATGTCTATGAATAACAGTAATCCTCCGAAGAATATTGGGGTTTCATCCCCATTTGGAAACTCTATGCCTGGAAATCCAGCTTCTCACCTCCAGTCACAAGCCCAAGTTCAACAACAAGTAGGGGCTGGCTTTCCAGGACAATTTAATTTGTCTCAGCTCACTGCAGCTCAGGCCCAAGCCTTTGCCCAAGCACAGTCAAAAGCTCAAGCTCATGCTCATATTCAAGCACAAGCTCAAGCTCAAGCTGCTGCCCAATTCCAAGCCCAATTACAAGCTCAGGGCATATCCCTTGGCCAGGCACATCAGGCTGGCATCGCGAACTTTGGTTCAGCTTCTCCTTCCTTATCAGGGATTGGAAGTGCAGCTATGAAAAGGCTGCCGCAGAAACCACCGGTACGTCCGCCAGGCTTGGCCGCTACTAACACTCCTTCTCCCATGAGGAACATGGACCTTTCAGCTGCTGCTCGTAAGAAGAAGCAGAAGCTTCCAGAGAAGCAGTTACAAGAAAGAGTTGCAGCTATTTTGCCTGAATCTGCCCTTTACACGCAGCTCCTTGAATTTGAGTCTCGTGTTGATGCTGCTCTGGCAAGAAAGAAAATTGATATTCAAGAGGCTGTTAAGAACCCACCTTGCATTCAAAAAACTCTGCGCATTTATGTGTTCAACATGTTTGCTAATCAGGTTCGCACAATTCCTAAGAAGCCAAATGCAGAACCGCCAACCTGGACTCTTAAAATTATCGGGAGAATTCTAGAGGATGGGATGGATCCAGATCAGGCTGCTATGTTCCAGAAAACAAGCTCCATGTACCCAAAGTTTTCTACTTTCTTCAAGAGAGTGAACATTTCTCTGGACCAGAAATTGTTTCCTGATAACAATACAATAGTATGGGATAATGCTCGATCAGCTGGTCCTCATGAAGGATTTGAGGTCAAAAGAAGAGGAGATCAAGAATTCACAGTCAATATATGGTTGGAAATGAATTACATGCCTGAAAAATATAAGCTCTCACCGCAGTTGATGGAGGTGCTTGGAATTGAAGTTGATACACGGGCAAGAGTTATTTCAGCCATCTGGCATTATGTTAAGGCTAGAAAACTGCAGTGTCAGGATGATCCTTCTTTTTTCAATTGCGATCCTCCGCTTCAAAAAGTCTTTGGAGAAGGAAAGATTAAATTCTCTGCTGTGACACAGAAGATATCCCCCCATTTATCTCCACCTCAACCTATACATTTAGAGCACAGGATCAAACTTTCTGGCAATAACCCTGCAGGGACTGCATGCTACGATGTATTAGTTGATGTACCCTTCCCAATACAGAGGGAATTGAATGCTTTGCTGGCCAACGCCGAAAGAACCAAGGAGATTGATGCATGTGAGGAAGCAATTTGTGCTGCTATTAGGAAGATCCATGAACACCGAAGACGAAGAGCATTCTTTCTTGGTTTCAGTCAGTCACCAGTAGAATTTACCAATGCTTTGATTGATTCCCAGAACAAGGATCTGAAGCTTCTATCAGGGGAGGCTTCTCGTAGTGCTGAGAAAGAGCGTCGATCAGATTTCTACAATCAACCATGGTATGTTCATTGTTCCTTCATCTTTGAATTTCTGCTGATGAAGCTGTGAATTGACCTACGGTATTTTTTTTGGTGAAGTTCGTCTGTTATATGTGCCACCCTTATAGGAAATCTAATACTTGATACATGTTGATTTGACAAGGACTTTGGAAATATTACACGTCGATTGATTGTTAATGTTGAAATGTCATGATCATCTTTAAGTTTGAACACATTCCTAGTTCATTTGTTACCTGATGTATAATGAACTATGCTACGAATAAGATATTCATGAACTAATATTTTCATTGAAAGATGTTTTTGCATTTCTTTTCCCTAATTGGGGACTCATCGCCTGCTTGGTGCCTAATAGGGTTGAAGATGCTGTTATACGTTACCTGAATAGGAAGCCACCGGCAGATGCACCTTGAACCACATGAAGACTGATGGCATATGATATTGCAGCAATACATACATGGGTGATTTTTGTGACTATTGCTTTGATAGGGTTTGATTGTTCATTCGTTCCATCATAGCAATTTACTTGTACTTTTCTTTTTAAATCCTTATGACAAAGTTAGTATCACCGCAACTAACAACTAGAGATTCTGTTGGGACATGAAGTAGTAGTAGTATAATGAATCAAATACATGGAAAGCCTAGAAACAGATAAATGTAGGTGCTCTGCTGCAAGATGCTAATGATGTTAATGCTGATTCTTGAATGTTTCTGAAGCCCAATTTCTGCTTCATACTTGAAAAATCTTCAGAATTGTGCTTGCAGAAACAATATAGTTGTTCTTTTGCCTCCATTTTTCTTTGTGCAGGGCTGGAAAAAGGTTGCATTTCTTTTGTACTGTATATTGGATTTTCCTTTTTTTTTTTTTCTGTTTAAATGATAAATTGTATGCAATATTTTGTCCTTTTTTATTGGCTGCAGATGAGATAAGTGTTGAAGGAAAATGAATTTGTAATTTTTATGTGGCATTCACTCCTTTTCAAAGCATTACTGTATTAGGGATATCAGAATAAACATAATTTTTTAAGCAATTGAGTTATTACATTTCATTTTTTCTTCAACTATTTCCAATTAAGTTGGAACCTCTTTGTGGTGAATTGGGAATTTAGTGATAGAAGGGTTTTCTCCTAGATGGGTGAAATTTTCAAGAATTTTGCCCAGCCTGGCGAAATTTTGGAAGGAATTTCGCGCAGGTTCAGTGAGTTTTCTTTTCTTTTTACTAAAAACAACTGATATGAGTTTTTTCCATATGTTTCTCCCATCTTGGAGAAATTAAACAAAGCTAAAAAAAATAATTTTTGGAGTATTTTTACCTTAAAATTAATATTTTTTTTTTGCAAAAATATTTAAAATTATTCATATTTATCTTGAATTTAGGTTGAATATGAAATATTTGAGTTTTGAGTTAGAGAGAATTGGGTTAAAGAGATTCGTTTTGCTTGAAAAAAAAAAAAATTTTTTTTTCGCATTATATATAAATTTTCGAATTATATTTATTGAGTTTCTATTCAAGGAGATTATAACTCCCGAATGTAGAAGTGTTTGAATGAAAGGGTTTTTTTTTTGGATCGACAAAGACGGATTCGGAGAAGTTCGAAGATCTCCTTTGTCCTCTAACAAAGAGAAATAAAAGAAAAAATGACAGACAGTTTCTTAATTAAGGTAGCTTATCCGAGTTAGCTCTTGAGCGGCCTCTGCCGGGCCAGGCCCTAAGCAACCTATATTATGTATTTCTTTCTATTCCTTTTTTGAAGCCGCTTCGCACATCAAGCCACTTACTTGATGTCTAGCTTCCCAACTGGTAGACGCGGGAGGGGGTTTCATTCCTTCGGAACGGTGAGCTACAGTTCCCTTCCTTCGGATGCCTTCGACATCATCGGAACGGGTTTAACTCAATAACTCAATAGCTACATTAGCTGCAGGAGCCATTGAATTGGATTCAATTGATAATTTGACCTCGAGGGTAACCAAGCATCGCCCATTGGTTCTATACCCAATTCATAACTAGAAAGTTTCTCTGGTCCTTTGAAGAAATCCGAGAACAAGAACTGGGGATTCAATAGCAGCTAGGAAGCTTATCCATCATTTTTTATGAGTGAAACAACGAGCTCTATGAACATTAGAAGTATATTGATTTTTCCCCAATAACCGAATACTTTTGTCTGTAAATACTGCATATTTGAAAGGCACTTGATTGATAAGCAACCTAAAAAGGAACTTATTCTGTTTTAAAATAAGTGACTTTTTATAAGTCTTATCTTATTTCATAACAACTGTTTTTTTTTTTTTTACAATTTCTAAAACTTATTTATTATATTTATAATAATTTTATCCTCTAGTTTTTTCTTATTTATTTCTTCTCTCTTTATTTAGATTTTTTCCTCATATTCATATTTATGAAGGTGTAAAAATTAAAATGCTTTCTTAATTTCAAAATTTTTAATATTTTTATAACAAATTTTAACAACAGTAATTTTGGAATAGAAGGAACACATATAATTTAAAGGTTTTAGTGGCCTTTTGAAAAAAAATTTAAAAAAACAGTAGGTCTCATTTTTTTTTTTTTAGCTTTGGTCCTTAATAAGTGCTTTTATTCTTTTCGGTACTCAACTAATTTCGAACGACCTTCGATTATATTAAAATATTGAGGGTATAAATGAGAATTCGCACAGCTCAAATTTTTTTTAAAAAAAAAAATTATTTTATATGAATTTTAATTTTAATTTTTTTATGGAAAAAAATCTTTCATCACAGGTCAAAATTATTAAAATTTGTCAACAATTTGAATAATTTAGTAAAAACAAAATTTAAAAAAAAATTTAGTAAAAACAAAACCTGAATAAGATAAATATTTTGGTACTACAATCAAAATTGGTTATCTTTCAAAATAAATAAATAAATAAAAAGGAAACATCAAGTATAAAAATATCGCAGGAAAAACAAAGAAACAGAGAGGAAGAAAAATGGCGGGAAAGGAAGAGAAAGCTGCGAACTCAACGACGGAGAAGAGTGTCAAAGAAGAGATATCTCCGACGGATGTCTGTTGGCGAAAGGAAATGGACAGAAACCTCAAGCGACTTCATTCTTTGCTTTTCGGAGCCGATGTTGCTCTCGAGAAGGGGGATTTCGCGTCGGCGCAAGTACTTTCTGTGGCACTCATCGGCTTCCTCGATTCCCGATGTCACTCCGATGTTGACGAGGCCTTCATTCGCCCTATTCGCCGCGAAGCTTTGTCTAAGCTCGGCGCTGCTCGACGTTCTCTCATTCCTACCTCCGATCGGTAAAATTACATTCACATATACATTTATGTCTGTACAAGCTTCATTTTGCCCTTCTCTTCTCACATACTTATGCATATGAAATACTTTGTCTCAAAAGTCGGAAGACGTTGCTAATTTATTGCTGTGATGCTTGGAAAATCAGATGTATCTGGGATTGGAACTTTCTAAACGCGTACTCTTGTCTGATGTTCTAGAAATTGGCTTCAATTTAGTCTAGGCTCTCTACAGCTATGTAAGGGGAAAATAGGATAAGATGTATAGGGCATAAATTGATATTGATTTTGTGGTTTTCTTCCCTATTAATCACTTGTTGATTTAATGCTTTCTGGTCTCTCTATATATAATAGTAACCATTCCATGTTGTTTATACTTTCAGCCAAGCATTTGAACAGGCAGGCAAAGAGCCTTCTGCTGTATTTAGCAAGAGAGGAGGTGTTGACATCGAGAAGATTAAGCAGTCTAAGTACTTTCAAGCTCTTCTACCACAATCCAAGGGAGGAGCTCCTAATAATTGGGTATGAAGAATCAATTGTTGTTCTGTATTGATGCCTCATTCTCTGGATCGATTGTGTTTCTTCTTCAATCTAGCATTGAATTCCTTTACATTCAGTCAGTGACCTTTCTAACTTAGATACTTCTGATTAAATGATATTCTATAACTGCGTAGTCTTAACAGAAAATGTCCGCCTTTGAGTTATGAATACTGCTTGATATATCTGTCTCAGGGTGATCAACGTGACAAGCAAAAGAAATATAGCTGCAATACCTCGAGAACACTTGTGCAGGCAAAACTGACATCTGCTTACAGAAATGTATCCAAAGCAGAAGATAATAGATCTGAGGACTGTCTTCTGGTTGAAAAGGCACATTCCGCTCACAATTTTCCAAAGAGTACACGTGTCCCTGTGCATATAAAAGTTGAAGATGAAGAAAGAGGTAGTGAAAAGAATGTGGGTGCAAAACGGCTGCACATGGAAATCACCAGCCCAAGAAGTGAAAATGTGAGATCTCCATCATGCAAAGAAGAAACTGAAGATGATACATCAGGCACTGGATTTGTTACTGCAAGGACAAAACTGGTATCTGCATTATTATATCTCCATCTCCCAACCAACAATACTTCTAAACTTTCTTACATTGAATGACTTGATTGATTAATGTTGGGAGCATGTCATGTTTTGGTATATATTTTATCCATTTCTGCGTCATGCTGTTTTTTTTTGTAAGATGGCCTTCATTACCAATAAATTACTAGAAAATTTGCTTACGAAACATCAGTCTCCTTAGAATCCGTTTACTCAACAAACCACAACCCCTACCCCCCCCCCCCCCCCCTCCCCCTCTCTTTCTATGTATTGAAACCCTGTGGCCCTGGAGACTTGATCCTAATTTGCTCAGAAATAGGAAAAGAAAGTTCAAATAAGTTCTGTGCCATGCAATGTGTGTATCTAATAATTAAGTTAACTTACACTGGATTCTCAATCGATTTAAGTTTGTGATTTACGCTGATATATCTGGTAATTGTTTAATGCTATTAGGAAATGGATGCAAGACAAAGGCGAGGTTTAACTGCATCGCCAAGTGCTTCAGTTTCTCCACAAAGTGATAGTTTTGGGAGAGGTTATGGCGGCAGATCCTATGGTTCACGACGTGGAATCCGTGGTAATTTCATTCCTCCAATCAAGTCCAATGGGAATAGTTCTGGTAATATGACTTCAAGGGTTGCTGGAAAGGGTGATGATGCATTGGATGATTCAACTAAGAGATGGTAAGCTGACTAATCTACTTTAAGGCAGTTCTCTAGTCCGACCCCTACTCCTTGTGGTCTGTATTAATTCAGCATCTTGTAGTTTGGAACTGTTGTGTGGTCCTGATGGTGAGCTTCCTGAGAAGTTGAGAAATTTAGAACCTCGACTTATTGAGCACATTAGCAATGAGATAATGGATCGTGATCCTAATGTTCGTTGGGATGATATTGGTAAGTTGTTGCATATAGTTGAGTCTGTTCTAGGCTTGTGTATGTTTCATGTACATTTTCCTGATCTATTTCACTACTTTTAAATTCCATAGCTGGGCTTGACCATGCAAAAAAATGTGTGACTGAAATGGTTATTTGGCCTTTACTACGCCCTGACATATTCAAAGGCTGCCGTTCTCCTGGCCGAGGTCTTCTTTTATTTGGTCCTCCTGTGAGTCCTTCAATCCCCTACTCAATTAATTTGGAGATGACCACCAGTTTATTGTTCTTTTATCTTTTCATTCCTTAGGGAACTGGTAAAACTATGATTGGGAAAGCCATAGCTGGAGAGGCTAAAGCAACCTTTTTCTACATATCTGCCAGTTCTCTGACAAGCAAATGGGTGAGCTTTTCTAACCACTATGGTTCATTGATGATCTTCTGTGATGTAGTTAGCATATTCCATTGTTGATTTTGTCTTTTGGCATACCCTCTTGTATACCTGAATATGAATTTTGATAAACTTATTAATGTAGTCTCATATGAGGAATTTGATGGTTGCTGTACTGGTCCCAGAATATCAACTGTAAGATGGATAAAGATTAGCATTATCATCTGGATTATATATATTGGCCAAAAATATATTATGAGCTTACTAATGATTGTTCATCTTACCATTGACAGCTAAGGTCTATTTCCTTTCATCACTATCAGTAATTGTTTTGTAATATGCTTGGAATATCATTAAATTTGTGATTGCAGATAGGTGAGGGGGAGAAGTTAGTGAGGGCACTTTTTGGAGTTGCTAGCTGCCGTCAACCAGCAGTCATATTCGTAGATGAAATCGATTCCCTTCTGTCTCAGGTGCGTATTTTGGCTCATAAAATAGTATCAAATCTTGCATAGAGTACTGTTTTCCTTCTGCTTAACTCCATCCATATTGCTGGACTCCTATTAGTGCTACCATTCATGAAAGTTAGCTAGCTTTTTAATTTTCTCACCTTCTATTATTTGGAGATTTGTGGTAGGGATTTGTACTGTATTTGATCTTTGCTAGAATGAAAAAAAAAATACTATTTGCTAAAGGGATTTGCATGTGGTGGCAGCGCAAGTCAGAGGGTGAACATGAGTCAAGCAGGCGACTTAAGACACAATTCCTCATTGAAATGGAAGGCTTTGACAGTGGGAGTGAGCAAATTCTGCTCATAGGTGATGTTTTAACTACCAAGTTTCATACTTTTCTGCAATTGTATGAGTTATAAGTTGAAGCTTACTTATTAAATAGCCAAAATTTGATGTAGCTCGGTATAACTTAAGCATTTTCTTCGTCATATCTGTTGAACTACACCTTCGTTAGATTTCTCCTTGATGGCCAATGGTAGTTCATTTTTCCATGTTATATGAGAGATAATAGATGTTGTTCTACTACCAAACAGGAGCAACAAATAGACCCCAAGAACTTGACGAGGCTGCAAGGCGAAGACTTACTAAGCGACTATACATTCCTCTCCCTTCATCAGGTTCATGCAATATTTATCTAACTATTTTCTTTTCTCTCACTACTTATGAATTTCTTACTAATCATTTGTATCTGAAAATGAAGAAGCAAGAGCCTGGATAATCCGGAATCTGTTGGAAAAGGATGGGCTTTTTAACCTTTCAAGAGAAGATATCGATACTATATGCAAGTTAACTGAAGGTCTGTAGTCTCCAAAGTTGTACATAAAGCAGCTTCATAGAATTCAATATTGACCTGCAGCTGATTCTTTTGCTGTTATACATGTGATGTTTTTCAGGGTACTCCGGGTCAGACATGAAGAATCTGGTGAAGGATGCTTCAATGGGTCCACTAAGGGACGCACTCAGACAGGGAACTGAAATTACGAAGCTGAAAAAAGAGGATATGAGGCCAGTAACACTCCAGGTGCTTTTACCGGGCAAAAAAAACTTGTCAATAACTTGTTTTCTTGGCACTAATAATAGTCTTGCTTCTTTATAGGATTTTGAGAATTCACTTCAAGAGGTTAGGCCTTCGGTTTCGGTGAATGAGCTCAGCACATATGAGGACTGGAACAAACAGTTTGGAAGCTTATCTTTGTAGAAGCTCCAGTGGATCTTATTCAGAGGAACTGAAAACCTGATCCTCCTTGATAACTTCTACTACAGGTTCTTGCTTGAACTATGTTGCGTAAATCCATATCCTTCAATTTTATGTCTGTTATATGAATGAGAAATTATCTATTAGATAATTGTCCGGCCATCTTTTGTTAGTATTACATTACGTTTTGATATTGTTTTAGAATGAAGATGGAATGTTCGTACTGATATAACTTGTTATGTTTTGTTTGACATTAATAATATATTTGGGTTTAGAGATATTAGTAGACTTATAATTATAATTATGTTGCCTCTTGGTATGGGTTTTAGGTTTTGTTGAAAAGCAAAGCTATTGAAATTTGATTTATTAGTCAGGGATCAATACTAATTTCTTAAGGTTTCCTCGAAACAATAATTAATCTTTTTGACAGCAACAATAATAGTAATCTAAGGTTGCATTATTTTTATATTGCTTCTCTTTTTTTCCTTTTTTTGGTAGATCTTCTCATTTGTGTAATCATATGTCATTTCCTGTGATTTTTGCGAAACGCAAAAGGACACATTCTTTTTCTTTTCTTCTCGTGAGGAGGTAAAATGGGTACGCACCAAAATATAAAAAATACGTGCAAAAAATTTTTAAAATTGTTTTCACATTTTTTCTTTACACAATTTCTCTCTCTCTTTTCTCCTTTGCCTTGCCAGGTTAGTTCTCAGGAAAGTTAGTGATAGCGTTGCTCTTTAGTTGATGGGTAAAACTTCGCGCTGGAAAAAGATAAGGATGAGTAAACCGGAATGTAAGTAGGGAAATTAAAGGGTTGCTAAGGGTATCATGATTGTCGTCATTTTAATGCTGCCAAAACTAAAACAAGGTCCATGATCGAGAGGATCGAAAGTGTACTCAACTCTCTTTCCTTTTCTTCTACAAAATTCAAGAATTTCAAATTCAGATCTAATCAAATTCGGTCGTTGCAATTTGAAAAAAAATAGTACATTATTCTATATTCATTTATTTACAATTTTATTAATTTTAAAAAAAAAAAACACAATGAATCAAATTTGGGAAAGACTATAAAATTTTTTAAGAATTTCAATTTAGATAGTGGAAATTATTAGAGAATTTCGACTATCTAGACCAAAATTGATTTATGTATTAAAATATGTATTAGATAATGCTAATCGACTATATCATCACTAACATGAAAAGTGATTGACAATAATAATGATGATAATGAATAAATGATTATCAAATTCTTGAAAAAAAATTTCAAGAGTACAAATCTCAATAATTTATAAATAATACGTACAAAGTTAATTAATATAATATTGAATTAATTAATTAGCTGATTAATCAATTAAAACCAATGTACTAATCCTTGATTTGTCTTGTTCTATTAATTAAGCGGATGATAAGATTAAACATTTTGATTGAGGGAGGACATTGTTTGTCGGCGGCGGACAAAAACCTTAAATCCACCAGCCATATGAGCTGTAAGGAAGGGAACAAACACCGGCATGGCAGAAGAAGCAGGTACGATCTGAAACCTCTTAAGCAATGAAGCCACTATATATTTCATTTGTATAAAAGCCAAATCTTTACCAAGACAAACTCTAGGACCAGCTTGAAATACCGGAAATTTGTAAGGAGAAACATTTCTCAATACTTTCACACTACTTGCTCCGTTTTCTCCTCTCTCAATAACCCATCTTTCCGGTCGAAATTCCGATTTGTCTTTTCCCCACAGATGTTCATTTCTTCCCATTCCGTATGGAAAATATGTTATCCTATCTCCGGCGCCGATTCGAGTTCCGTCCGGCAATATATCGTCGGTAATTGCGTGTTTTGAATCCCATGCAACAGGTGGATATAGTCTCAGGGATTCGCAGAGACAAGCCTTTAACAATCTCAACTCTTTCAATACGACGTCGCTGCATGATGATGATGATAGACCTACCGTTACCAATTCCTTCACCACCTCATCTTCTATATCACGGTGGCCGGAAAGCAAATAGAAAAACCACGTCATAGCAGCCGACGTCGTATCCCTTCCCGCCATAATTAAACTTATCATCAAATCCCTAATTATGACGTCATCAACACCGCCGCTATTATTAATATTCCCTTCTTCTTCTTCTGCCGCCACCGCCGCCATTGTTTTTGACAGAAGATCTTCTTCTTCAGCTCCTTTTATAATATTATTATTCTTACGGCTCCTTTTGTCTTGAATAACGTTTGTAACAAATGAATGTATTTGTTGAATGGAGTCTTGAAGGACTTTTTCGGATCCAAGTCTAAAGAACCTTTTGACCTTCCATATAGCAGACATTGATGATGCTCCCCGTTTTGCAGACATCTCCGAGGCCTTATCAAAAGCTTCCATTAGAGATGAAACTGGAAGAGAATTTGAATTCTTCTGTAAAGAACAAGGGTCCACTCCTAAGGTAATTCTGCAAATAATATCAAATCCAAGCCTTCTTAATAAGTCTTGAAGATCCACTGATAATAATTCCTTATCCTCCTCCTTCAATTTCAATTTATCTGTCAGTATTAAGACATGAAATATAACTATTATTATTAAGAAGATGGATCAGATAAATTGAGATGGAGGGAGTAATTATTGTTACCTCTTTCAAGTGCTAATGAGTCCATTATGGGCAAGAGCTTGTTTTCAACCTCATCCATTAATACCCTCAGAAAATAATCTCGAAATGACCTGGAACTTATTTCATGACTAGCTAACTTCCTTTGAATGTGCCAAAGATGTCCATCAACGTTAAATATTCCTCTACCCAAAAAATCCCCAAGAATTTCAGTAAAAGACTTGCCTTTAGGGAAGTTGTTGAAGTTAGTCTTTAAGATGTACTCAACGTTTTGTGGATTGGAGGTCACAATGGTCCTTCGAGCACCAAATCTGGAAATCACAATGGTAGTAGTAGGTGATTCAGAAAGGAGATGAGTGTACCAGTCTAAAAGACGACGTCGGTTCTTGTAGAATGAAATTAAGCATCCAAGAACCGGGTAAGAGGGCGGACCATATTGGACATTGCCGCCATCACCGGATGTTGTTTGTGGTGGTCGCAACCGCCGGAACACCTCAAGAATTGCATGGAACAACAAGTAAAATGACACAAGAATGGCACACGAGGATTGAAGGGTTAAAGGATAATTTGTCAAGAACATGAGTAGCTCGTATAAGCACATACCAAAGAATATAGTCATGATGAGGGCATAGAATATAGAGACCACCATCATCTTCTTCTTCTTCTTCTTGTTAACGAGAGGGTATCTTTTAAGATATCAATAAGAAGAAATTAAGATTAAAAGTTGATCATGTCATGATCATTGATAGAGTAAAAGTATATGTATATATGGGAAGAAGAAGAAGAAGAAGGAAAGGCATTTTTTAACGCCCTTTCCTTTCTCAAGACTGTGTCAACTTAACAGTAAAAAAATGGAGGTACTTGATGCTGTTCAACTGCTGATACCATTAAGCAAATGAAAAGTAAACAGCCAACTTATGCATAATATAAAATACGCAAACTCCAATATTGATCAAACTTGACGGTACATTATTTTATTTTATTTATTTTCTCCAAGAAGATTATATGAGTTTTTTAATATAGGTAGTAGATTGCATCTCATGTTAATTACTTCCTCTCCTGTTTTAAATAAGTGTTATTCTGATTTGATATATAAATATTAGAAGTTTCGAAATCAAAGATGAATTTTATATCATATATGAAGATATATAAGGAAAGTAAATATAAAGAAAGAGGAGTGAGATAAATAAGGAAAAGAAAATATGGAAAATATAATAAATATTTATTAAAAGTTATAAAATATGTAAGATATTAGTAAATTTTAAGAACAATTTAGCTTGAAAAAGAGAGAGTAGTATTTCAGAGGTTTCAACATCCTTCAAATGAATATTAAAAATGAAAGAGAGTAATTTTGATATAAACAATTTATCATAATACAACATTCACGTAAGCAAATTGTCATTTATTTTTAAAAAATAATAGCAAAAATGGTCCTACTTTAACAATAAAACCATATATATATATAATATATTCATTCGATAGAAGAATATATTGTAAATCAATTTCCGGGTATGCACCAAAGAATAATTCATATTACTACTTAATAGACTTTATACCCAAATGCTTTCTAATAATTTAATTTTATATGTTCAATTATGAAGAACAAAATCTCAACTTAGAGTTTTGTGGACTTATTCAACTGTCTGTAAGCACAAAAGACGAAAGAGAAGCTCAGAATGCTCCTTATTTTTATAATTAGATCTATTGGGCATTATACTATAGGGCATTGACATTTCTTGCCTGCCTTACACCCTCCCACATCCATTTTTCAACTGCTGCCCTAGATAATCCAGTCCTCTCCTGATTCCCAAATCATACCATTTTATAAATAAAATACGTAATAACGTGATAACTCAATTAATTTTATAAGTAAGACATAACATTTTATCAAACTTCTTTTTCCTTTTTTTTTATAAAAATTACTCGTAAATTCTAATCAATTGAACTATCACATTATTATCCTTCTATTTTAACTTAATAATTACTAAAGAAGCATTATTGCAGGAACTCAAATTAGTCACGTGGTGGTTGGTTTCTCTGATCAAGAAGACAAATACACTAAGTCAGGTCCATCCCATCATCCATTATTAAATATTCACATTTTTATTTTAATTTGTGAAGTAAATGTCGAATACCCTAAAAAGATTAAGGTTCTATTTGGATAGAAAGGTTACCTTTTACAAAAATTTAATAAAAAAAACACATTTTTTCAAACTAAACTTTTATCCGAGTAGAGCCTAATATTTTCTCTAGTTCATCTATTTGAAAGTTCTACTAACTCTAACACATGAATCCTACCACTACTTAAATTTTGTGTTAAAGCCAAAAACATATTTAATTTCAAAGGGAGGTATATGTATAGATGAAGTCACATACCAACTTGTACAATATCTATTTTGAAGCATATGAAGGTTACAACCAGCCTTGTCTTCCCCACCCAAAACGAACCACAAATGGTTATTACTTATTACCAAGTGGTAGGGTCAATAATTGATTCAAACTAATCATTTATCAGCCACCCACTCGAGCTGACCAATTGATCAAAAGGTTAGGGTTCTGGGAAAAGGATTAACCACAAGTAGCCTATGATATTACCCATGCACTTTCCCAAAAATAGAAATTAGGATGATAGGACCATGATCATTCAATCAAGAAGGGGAAAAAAAGGATGGCAGTCATATCAATGTAGGCCCTAGAAATGCAACATCAAAGTAAATACAAACCAAGCCAACCCTTGTCCATACCTTAAGGCCAAAATCTGGAAACTCCGTGAAAAGGTGAAAGGTTATCTTCATCAGAAATGGCCCCCTCCAAAGAAACGTGACCAAATTCATAAGGACACTTCGTCATATATGCAACAATGCCAAGCTGGGGACCAGAAAAAGAAAAAAATCTTTGTAATCAGAATCCAGACAAGGATGTCGACTGTTTGAGACATGGTTGAAGTATTTCTAAAGAAAAAGACTTCACAACCCCTAAAAGATGAGATTCCATTTCAATTCAACTGCCCATTAGCATCTCATAGCGACTAGAACAAGTGAGAAAGAGATTCAACAATCCAGGACCCAGCATTAATGTTCTAGACTTGGAGACATAGAAGAGTATTGACAGCCTTTTACCTGCACTCCTGCTTATCTATCCTACAGATTTGAGTGACCAACAGGAACATGAACTTGATGGCGCTGTGACGTATTCAATATGCCTCATAAATTCCACGTCTTCGACATTTTTGGGTTGAACATCTACCTGCTTCATGAATAGATAACAAATCACTAAGTTCAGAACCATAAGCAAACAATTTTAGTCAAATAGTAGCATCATTGACAAGTAAGACTATCTATGTGAGAGAAAAGTCCATGTTAAAGCTGCATTACACAATTGCTTGTAGCCAAGTATGTGAAAGTAGTAGAAACACTGGATTAGTATTTTTCACCAGATTGGAGTGTCCGGCTCTAACAAGGCCCTGGGTGATATTCTACCCTCATATTACTATCAGAGTCAAAGTCATTTTCCATAAATCCCTTGGTTAAATATTAGTGGTGAAAGACATGACATTCCCCAAAAGGAGGTTCTATCCAATTCCATACATATCATCTTTAACTGAAGTTCCATGAAATCACCAACCTTTCCAGGCTTCACAACATTCACGTCCTCCAAAGATCATATTGCACTCTGCATCAGCAAAAAAGTTTATGAACTAGGAAATGAACCGCATTCACCAAGTCAACAATAGTGAAGGTATTTAATTGACAAGCACAAAATACCTCTCCTTTCATTTCATAAGTCAATAAAACATCAGTAGCAGGATTCGTAGCTTGCATTAAAGGATTGATGCCTGATAAGGACCTCCATTTTCCTCCTATGAGAATCTGTCACTTAAGGAAACTCCAACTCTAACAGGAAAATGAAAGAGGGAAGTGGGTATACAAAAAAGATAAGTTCCAAAATAAGTAAGATTAACAGGCTGAAATAATCAACTTGCACCTGCCAACGCTTACAAATTCAACATGTTTTCCTCCTGAGGGTGTGGCAGCTGTCAGCTTAGGATGCCAATAAGTTCCAGAACATCAGCCAATTTGGTGCCACCGCAAACAGCTGAAACAAATATACATTCAGATAAACTAGGTGTAGCATAAAAACAAGATCCCTCTTCCAAAAGAAAATTCCCCTTTGCTACAAAATTTCTGCTTCTAAAATGGCCATTCTACATGGAAAGACACCAAGTTGTTCAAAGTCAAAACTCTTTCAGACAACAGCAGGAGTATATAAGTCCAGACATGCAATATTTATATGTATGCACCTATTCGGATTCTGATATACTCTGAAAGATGCAATTTTGACACGAGGGTATGGAAGTAGGGGAGACAGTTTACCTTTTGCAGAATATTAGAAATAGGAAAGCTTATGGTAATGTACAGGATTATATACCAGTAGATGGCTTGGCTAGGCTAATTTGGGACAGAGTGGATGATGCACTCAATGCCCATGACAATCTTTTGTAAATGTTTTTTGCTAAATAAATAACAAACTGATCCCTTTCCTAGCGGGAAAAAAAAAGAAAAAGGATGCAATTGCGACTAGTGGACTATAAGCAACAAAGCAAGTAGAAGGTCCCTAGGAAACTGGGAATCCTAAAATCAATACTGTTAACATACTGAACATAGAGTTAATCTAGGTAGAGAGACATCATAGGTAAGGGATTCTAACTATGACTGGAGCAGATGGGGACAACCATTGTTTTAGTAGATATCACAATATTGTATGAGAGAGTAATGGATGCAACATAGCTTTGGAACTGAGATTGTCCTCTAGCATAAAAACCAAGATATCAACAACAAGAGCAGCATCATGAGACCCAAACCAAACCCATACCATTTTGTAAACTATAGACATTATACGCATGGATATGATAGAAGAGTTTTGCCTCATAATCATAACAACTTGCTAGAACAATAAAATTCGGCAGCTATTCATATTTGCAACTAAAATATAATGAAAAAGATTATCCACATCTTGGACTATGTGAACCACTCCCCTGTACAACTCAGCTGAAGCATGATCCCACACTCAAGGATAGTATATTTTGTATACTCCTAAACTGAATCTTGTAATCTTGTCATTATGCTCAGTCCCGGAGATAAAATATGCACACATAAATGTCCAAGTGACATTTCAGAATGCACTGTAAATGGGAGACTTATCTTGTGACAGTCCTTTTCTCTTCAAATACATTCAAAATCAAAGGCTAAATTTCTCAACTTTTCACGCTTTTCATCTCAACTAAATTTAGCACTAATACAGCCCCTGTATTGAGATATCCAAAAGAACCAACCATTAACATCAATATGAGGACTAACCATTTCCAATAGTAGAAATATCCCAGCCAACTCCTTTGATTTGCGGATGTTTCTCATGGCCGTCCGCGTATTAGTATTACCAGCACACTGAATCACAAACACAAGCTCAATAAGAAGTTGCTTCTCCAAGGTTATAATTTCTTAGGAGAGGAATCAATTATGCGACATAGACAAATATCCAAGTAAGCTCACCAATAAGATAGGCTATACAACAATACTCAAAATTCAAAAGACAGATAAAAAGGATATTACCTGCAAAGTGGCAGTGACGGAATACTTTGGAAGCTTTCTGTTAGACAATAACAAGATACCTTTAGTCAAACATAACCACAGCCATATACTAGTAAAACGCCAAATCTTAAGTTTTCCACTTCCTGACGATTACTCACCAGATATCTTTCATGTATAGGTCTTTTTAGAATTTTCTATCAGACCTGTAAAAGAAAAAGTGTATCTGCTCCCAAGAACAGGTATGATCAATAAGACAGAGTTCAGTATTAGTAAAAAATTAAATATATTGAGAAAATTAGGAAAGTAGAAATGTGGAAAACCTCTCAATATCTTCAACTATTGGTATTGGTCCGCGGTCTTTTGTGTAGAAAAAATCAACAGGAGTCACATAAGAGGAAATCAAAGCCGAGCGAGGTGGCTCAGAATTGAAAGGTTCCTCTCATAAGAATGACACTTTAGAAGATCAGGTAGCACCATCAACATGGCTCCACCCCGGAATTTTCTTCAAACTTCCCTTTTTCATGACCTTCCTCAGCTTCACCACATCCTCCCATCTCCCAGCCTCTGCATACATGTTAGACAAAACAACATAAACCCCATGGTAACCAGGATCCAATGCAAGAATTTCCTTCCCAACTCGTTCAGCAACCTCAACATTTCCATAGTTCTTGCAAGCATTTAAAAGAGCCCCCCAAATCACAACATCGGCTTTCCACTTCATTCCTTTTATTAAATCCTCAGCTTCTATTAGCTTTCCACTCCGCCCAAGAAGGTCAACCATGCAACCATGGTGCTCTAACTTAGGCTCAATACTGTACACGCTTCTCATGGAATGGAAAATTTTCTGACCAAACTCCAAGAATCCTGCATGGCAACATGCAGATAAAACTCCAACAAACGTAATATTACTCGGCCTCACCTTTTCTTCCTCTAGCCTCTCAAAAAATTGGAGAGCTTCCTCCGCATGCCCATGAGCAGCCAATCCACAAATCATTGCATTCCAAGTAGCAATGTTCCTTTCTTTCATACAGGCAAAACACTCCTTTGCTTGCACAATTGCTCCATTTCTAGCATACATATTTACCAAAGCCGTCTGAAGAATAACTCCCGATTCAATCCCTTTTCCTTCAATATAATGATGAATTTGTTCCCCTAAATCCAAACAACCCGACTGAGCACAAGCAGACAACGCAGAACACAAAGTAACCCCACTGGGCTCAAACCCCTCAGAAATCATCAGATGGAACAACTCTATTGATAAGATACCAGAATCAGCCTGAGCATACCCGCATATCATAGTTGTCCAAATAGTCAAATTTTTCTCAGAGATTTCATCGAACAGCTTTCGGGCATCGTTCAAACCCCCAGAAACAGAGTAACACCTGATCAAACCATTAACAACATGCAAATCTAGGTCAAACCCAAACACCAAAACATTTGCGTGGACTTGCTTGCAGGATCCAATAGACTTTAAGTTAGAACAAGCCTTGAGGACGAAAGGGAAAGTGTGTTTACCAGGTGAGGCACAAATCCTTCGCATATTAATGTACAGAAGTAACGCTTCTTGAGGCATTTTACTGTTAGCATGCGCCCTAATGAGAGTGTTCCACATAAAGGAATTAGGTTCTCGAATGTGCCGAAAGAGTTTCAACGCATAATGAAGGTCGCCGGTTTCTGAAAGAGCGCAGAAAGCAATTAAGCGGCTGGCAGCGTAGTTGTCATGAATTCGACAAGTGACGATCATCTTGGCGTGGATTTGTTGGAGTTGGCGCATCGAATTGCATTGATCGGCAAGCAGAGAAAGATTCGAAGGCTTTGGTAGCGGCTGAAGAAACGGAATCGAAGTGATCGTGCGGAAGAGGAACGAACAGAGCAAATGTGATTTTGGCGGGAACATTCTCGCCATTTTTGTTCGGATTTGCCCCTCTGGCTATTGAAATGCAAGTTGACCAAATTTATTTAAAATCCATAACTTATTCTTATTAAACACCATTCCAGCTCTTAAGCTGCCATCGACAACTGTATTACCGGCGTTTATATCGGCTAATTGTTCTGAGCTGAGCCAAAATGGGACCCATTCTTTTGTCAATATAATAAAAATATGCTGCCTCCATAGACGTATCTCAATTGTTTCTAGAGCTGTAGAGTTTATATCAATGATCAAGATTCAAATATTTACAGCTATAGTGTAGAAATTTTTACTTCTCCAAATGTTAACACTGGTCTCTAGTTTACAGTGCCGTTAAGTCACCATAATTTATATGGAAACCCGGGCGTCAAACGAGGGATTTTTCCTTTTATTACCAATAAAAATGCCTTTTTCATTTTTTTTCATTTTGTCAATATGAAACTCGTTCTTTTTTCTCGTCAATTATACCACTCGAATTTTTATAACTTACCATAAATATCTTACTCATAAATTTCTTATGTCTTTGAACAAAGATCATTACGTTAAATACACATAGCAAAAACACTCTCCTTATAGAGTGACAAATAAATAATACCATCAAAGGTGAAAGAAAACTGTACGCATAAAGAATATACGTTTTTAAGCATAATCGAGCCACTAATTTCACGAATTGAGACGTGCTATGTCTCTTTTACCTTTTATGGGCAAATCATATATAACTCACGTAATGATCTTTTACTAAAGACACTCAAAATCACTGTGTTTTGATATTTTATCTTCCTGTAAAAAGTTAACAATTTATAAAGAATATAATTAAAAATATCTTTACTTTTAAGCTTTTCCGACACGGAACGTATTCTTTTTTAGTCACCATTTATCCTACGTAACTTTTTACAAATGATCAAAAATGTTAAAGCACGTTAGTTTCTAGTATTTTAGCAGAGATCAAGTGAATTACTCATAATTTATTCATAAAAAATAAAATAAACGTCACTGTTCTTATTTGTTAATTAATAGATTGTCTGTTATGAATATTTTTCATTTATATAAACAAATTTATATACTTACGTGATAATTTTCGTACAAAAATAATAAAAACGTCTGTACTTTAATATTTTTTGTATTCATAAAATATTAAAACTACATTATTAACGATAAAAATAAAAAATAAAATAAAGTAAAGGGCATTTTTGACTGTATTCTGTTTCATAATACAGCTTCAATAGTTGAAGAAACATTTGATGAAGTCAATCTTAAGGCCCCTATATAAATGGGGTCCAACTTCCCATATCACCATCTTTATCTTTCTCCAGCCATGGAGGTGAACAAGCTTGTTGCTGGAATTTTCATTTCATGTACATTCCTAGCAATTGGATCCGCAGCAGGTCACCAAATACTTCTCCATTTAAACTTTTGATTTCAATCTCAGAAATACTAACATTAAACTATTGCAGATATTTTGCAGAATCCAGACTTCGAGCTTCCACCTTCCCAAATCTCACCCAATTCCACTGTTCCATTCGTTCAATTAAACGAGAACAACACAATTCCTGGATGGACTTCTCAAGGCACCGTCCAGTATGTAATTTCCGGACCAAGCGTGCCTCTGCCGCGGAATGGGCATGCTTTATTGTTGGCTGAAGATGGCAAAATCAATCAGACTTTTACGGCAAATGGAGACATCAAACAGTACATCCTTACCTTCGTTATTGCATTTGGTGGCTTGAATTGCTCTGCCAATGTGAGTCTCGTTGTTTCCGCTCCTGATAGTGCTTCGGAATTTTCTGTAAAGCAGAATTATAGTAAAGCGGCATGGCAGATCTATGGTCATCTGTTAGGAAGTTTTGGTAATGGAGAATCAATTGACCTAGTGCTTGAGAGCCAGAAGATTGATACAGGCACCAATTCCACATGTTGGCTAGTTGTTGACAGTCTTAAGTTGAAGAGCATTTCACCATCCACTCAAGGAAAAGGTACATAGTTATGAATTAATGCCTCTTGTTTATATAATGTGGTAAATGAAGACGACTCGAAAATTAATATTTTTTTTAAAATAATTCATATCTAGCTTTAAAATATGTTAAATGTAAAAGATTGAAGTTTTAAAGTAGAGAGAAGTTAGAGAGAAAATTTTTAGAGAGAGAAAGAGGAAGGGAGAAAACGAGATTTTTTTTTGAGTTATTCTTATAGATTTCTAAATTTTCTTTATTGACGCCATTTATTAGGGTATATGTTGCTTCTATATAATTTTTTCTTATATTTTAAAATATCTGTCACATTTAGTGAATTAATGAAATATTAAATGATAATATGAAATACCTCTGGTCTAGAAACTTCTATTGAGACTACAGTCAAAGAACAATTTAGTCTATTTCTTTTTTAATCTAAACAATGTAATAATTTTTTAAATTCTTGTGCATTGTCTTAAAGTTACAAGTAATATAAACGGAAGTAGTGTACAACCTTCTTGTCAATGTGTCGTATATAAATGAAGAGAAATTGTCTATAAATATACACGAATTATATACTTGTTATGCATTATATATAAACTTTGTTTTCCTCTAATTATATATATGAATGATTTTTCAAGTACTAAAAGTCTCCCATTAGCCACCACATCTCACGAATAGGATCTAATATATCAAGACATGTCTATATAGGCTCAATGCACATGGCAAACAGGAAAAGTCCTATAGTCAAATCACCTGTGATAAGACTTGCATAAACACATCTGATTCCGGTCCTGAGAGCATAAACCTTCTCGCCAATGTGTCGTATATAAGTGAGAAAAAATTGTTTATGAATATACATGAACTATATATTTGTTATGCACTATATATATAAACTTTGTTTTCCTCTATATATGAATAATTTCAAGTACTAAAAGTCTCCCATTAGCCGCCACATCTCACGGACAGAATCTGATATATCAAGCCATGTCTATATAAGCTTGATGCACGTGGCAAATAGGAAAAGCCCTCATAGTCAAATCACCTGGGATAAGACTTTCATAAACACATCTGATTCCGGTCATGAGAGCAAGAAATGCAGCATATTGTGGTAAAACTGTGTAATTTTGATCTGGATACTTGTTGCTGTTGCTAACTTTAGCTTCATTTTGGGCTAAAAATGCCATGAAATGCAGACAATTTACTTTCAAATGGTGGATTTGAGTTTGGACCAGATTTCTTGGATGGTTTCAGTGAAGGGGTTTTACTTGATTCAGAGCCAAGCCTTGTTGAATCTGCCTTACAAGAATGGTCACCAACAGGGACTATCAGATACATAGATTCAAGACATTATTTTGTGCCAGAAGGCAATGCTGCAATTGAAATGATCTCTGGTGCTGGAATACAAACTGCAAAAGCACTCACAGATGGCTCTAATTATGACTTAGAATTCATGCTTGGGGATGCTAATGATTCTTGTAAAGGAAATTTCACTATAGGAGTTGAAGCTGGAACATCAGCTCAGAATTTCACTGTCCAGAGCAAAGGAACTGGATCAGCAAATAAATATTCAATGAAATTCAAGGCTGGATCAAGTCCTGCACCAATCAGTTTCCAGAGCTATACAATGGTACAAAATGGAGATGGTGTTCTATGTGGTCCTGTGATTGATGGGGTGGTTTTACGTCCTTCTAAAGGGCACCTGTCCTATCCAAAGAGTAATGTTCCACAGGCTCTACTTCTCTTAGTCCTTCTGTTATGTTTGTACGGTATATAAACATGAGTAGATATCCTGTATCGTTGCACGATTGAATTTAAAAGTTAAACATGAATGTTACCTGGGCATAATTCTTCATTCAACGTCTTTCAACCATCTTTCAACACCATCAACGATCCCTAAAAAGCAGTAATCCAAATGAAATACACTGAAAACATGCCTGTATTCTTCTTTGGATGAATGTGAAAATACTACAAAGATGATGTGAAACCATACTTTACATTGAGAGCCATGCTTAAAGGTAAATATTCCACTAATAGGGAAACAGATGGATTACACAAAGAAGAAAAGCACTGGTAGTCATCTTTGGAGGACTTCACAATACATAGGCATAGTTCTTGTTCAACCACAAGACTACTTAATTAAACTCTTTTAAAACTACGCTCACAGGGCATGTTCAGAGAGAACGCCATAATACATTTATTTGGCTGTGATTACCAGCCAATCCTACACAAACAACATCTCACAACCAGACTTGCTTCCAAGCTTGCGCTCTGCGGAAAATCTGTGGAAGGCACACAGCTGAAACAAACTGCAATTCTACACATTCACAACAACACTACCATTTGCTTGTGCTCGGCAGTCTGCAATAAACTCTTAAACACCAGCTTGTTCACAGAGATCTAACAAGTCCAGGGTCTGCAATATCAGAAATATTAAAAGAACTGTCACTTTTGGGGGACAAAAGTAAGATATTAGCACAAAAAGAATTATGTATTACAGATTTTCCAGCATACCTCAGGTACAGACAACTCAAGACGAAATTTAGGCCCATCATAATGATGCAAGACTGGTCTAAAAGCATCTTCCTCCAATGGTTTACAGAGTTTCCTCACACAGATTCGCACCTAATTGGTAGAATGGAAGAAACCATTACCAACCAGACAGGGAAAATATATCAAGCAAATAAATATGTAAGATCATCAAGCCATGCATACCTGAGCAGGGAACCTGGACTCCCCTTTACACTTTTTATCTTCCCAAGCGCTTGGATCTATGTTAGAACCCCCAAAACTAGCTGCCTGCAATGAGTTTCCCAGAACAACTCAGACCAATATTTTTCAAGCTATAAAATATATAAATCAAACAGGAAAGAAATTTCCTAATTAGCAGAACAACCGACAAAAGCAAGTAAAAGGCACACCACTGATATGAAGTACATATAACATCTGCCTGGCACAAATGATTAATTTAACCAACACATTTAATCATGAATTCATGAATCACACCCTAGAATCCAAGCTAGTCCTAAACCAGTAAAAGAATGTACAAGAAGCCTTGCCTCAACTCCTGAAAGTTGAAACCATGCTCATATCATATTTTAATTGTAGAAAACCAATCATATCTTTTCATAGCCCCAGAAAGATTTTATACTAGTTCTAACTTGACCTACGATAATAACAGTTCAAAAATATCTGTGAGATGATGAGCACTTCCAATTCTTGAGTTTTGACTTTCAAAAAGAAAATGAAGGAACTGTAACAGACCTCAAAAATACCATGCAACTGGTGTGTGGTATAGTTGTAGAGAAACAGTGGCAAGCCAGGGGTTATTGCCCTCACCGAGTCTCTATACCTTGGTGGCAGACCTGCAAAAGACGAAATGCCAAATGAGCATATATATCTTTCAGCGAACTAAAGTATAGTTAGACTAATCCGTGGGAACTAGCAGGCACTCTGCTGCAAATGATCAATCCTAAAAACTCTAAATCCATTGAAAATTAAGCATACACCTACATCATAAGATAACACAAGCTTTATCAAGTGTAAATAGTAAAGAATTAAAGGGAGAGCAACACGATTACCAAAGAGTTGTCGTTTCAAATCCTCTTGCATTGTGTCGTTGTTGCAGACAAAAATATATCCACCAAGGATTTCATTCCTTGGAAGTGTCTCTGCAGCAGGCAACGTCTTGAATCTTTTGTCAACTGCATTGTTTGAATTGGCAACATCATTGTTGTTATTGTTGTTGCTACTGTTGTTGGATTCCTTGCTGTTGCTGTTGATACTATATTTGCTTCCAGATATATTCCCAGTATTGTTGGAAGCAGGCTTCTGATACAGAGCATTCATGTTATATATGGCTTTTCCCAAGGAACTTCTGCTCAGACCATCTGTCATCTTTGTGTCCAAACTCATCATGTTAAAGTTAAGGCTTTCAAACTTATTTTCTTCTTGATACCCAAAATTATCTCTAGGCCTCACTTCAGCACTTCCCTTTGAGAGATCAAGATTATTCCTCCGCTCACCCTTTGACCTAGTTTGTTCAGCCAACTTAGAAGCAGCCATTAACCACTTGTGATCTTCAGAAACCTTTGATTGTCCTCGAAGTTCATCGCCCAACTGCCAGTAGCTGTGCATACTCTCCATGTCGAAGAATCTAAAATAGCAATTTTGACCAAAAAATAATAATAAATCAGATAGCAAGCAAAAGCAAAGTCTACAAAATAACAGCATCCTGAACATGGTATAATGATCATAAAGAGTAGTGATGGAGTCAATAAAGCAGAAAAGTACACAGAAACTTTAGTAGCAAACTCTAAGTAGGAACATTCACCTTTGGGTTAAATGAGAACTGAGGAAATTACCCAATTTACACTAAAGACCTAGTTAAGGAACTAAAGGCACAATCAATTGCAACATAGCAACATAACATTAACCAGATTAAGGAAAACCTTAAACACAAAACAACATATAACTCACAACCATTATCAAAACATGTTCACACTGGAATCAATAGTTCTTTTACACCAAATCATGGCAGAATTTACACATAACAGTTCTTATAGTTCATCAATTTTTTGTTTTTTACATCGTCCTGCTTAAGGAATTTGTACTAAAGCCGAAAACTTTAACATATAATCAATAGTTCTTTTTCCTTCCTGATAAAAAACAAACTATGATAAAATCTGAACATAGAGACAAATTCCACAAGAAAGAATGGATTAATATTACAATAAACTCAACCCAGAAAAGACAAAGTTCAAGAATATCAATAATGTGGCTTATTACACATCAAGAAATGAACTTATAAATGCATGCAGAGAAACATAAAAAATTAAATACAAAAGATTCATAGTAAACTAACAAAATCTTCAGTAACTCTTGCAGTCTTACTTAGCTTCAATTCAAGAGAAATCGGCGAACTTAAACTCAAATTACGGCCTTACTCTTTATATCGCAGATCAGACACATTAGCAGGTTGATAAGAACTGATGAAGCCTAAGATTTATGGATCCAAAGCTAAAGCTATATAAAAGTCTAGTGAGAGAAAGCAAGCAAGTAATACAGACTAGAGAGAGAAACCGCACCTTTATCTCCTCGGCGGAAGATGCGACAGAGAGGAGCAGCTAATGGAGATTTCTCCCCTTTTATATATCCCACTTAACCGTAAATGCCCAAATATTTCCAAACATTTACAAAACTGCCATGCATTTGAAAAAATTATGCGGAAAATGTAAGAGTGATAAATCATTATATAAAATCCCAACGCGCTAGAAGAAATGAGAGAATTCAAAACGTACTGTGCTTTTCTGTGATGTGGTACACGTGTCGCGACGGTGTCTTTCACGCTCTTTACTCGAGAAGGGGGAACAGTTGTTCAAGAATCGATCAGAACTCGGTGTCACGATGTACAGGTGATTAAATTTAGAGCTGTCGGTAGAGTGATTGCTGACCGTCGGATCACGTTTTCGAAATTGGACAATAACGTTAGGACGGCGGCCCCACTCAGAAAAAAACAGGCCAATTTGGGCCTATAATTTCTTCAGCCCAAATAACTAGCTTATTTATGTATTACTTAAAAATACGAAATTTCTCACTCACAATATTTATATTTTTCACCAATTATCCCACATTCATGTAGAGGATATAAATTATTATGATTTAACGATTCTATATACTGGAGGTCAGATCCTAGTACGCACGAGGACCGGACTTATAATTTGTTATGACTTAACGATTCTATATACTGGAGATCAGATCCTAGTACGCACGAGGACCGGACTTATAGTTTGTTCAGCCAAAAAAACTTGCTTGTTTCCTTCCTTTTATACTTTTTTGGAAATTTCATCTTGGTCCTCAAAATTAAGTTAATTTATTATTTGATCTCAATATTTTTAACCATTATAAAAATACAAATACAACTAAAATGTTTCATTTAAATCTATAATAAAAGTTCACTTTGATTTCATTTTTTAAATTTCTAGGAATTATAATAATTAAAAATATACTAGTGGTACAAAATTATAAAAAAAGAAGTTCAATTAACCTTATTATTTAATAACAAGTACTGTTTAAAGTTAAAATATTCGTAAGATCACTCAGGATCATTTAATATATTTTTTAAAACATTCTTTAGTACATTTAATTTAATAATAACTTTTTCTTATAATTTAGCTTCTAAAGTTTAAAGTTTATCTCTCACAATATTTATATTAATAATTTTTTTACAAAATAGGTATACTAATGAGTATACTAAAATATGTACAAACCAGCTGGAGAGGAAGAAGTCAAGACCCGGTCTCAGTGAAGAATGCGTAATCGTGTGTATCGAAGTCAAACACTACATCACAGACTCTTTTCACTTCCAAAAATTTAATATGCTCGTATCATGTTTTATCTTGCTCGTATTGAACCTCTTAAGCACTTTTTAACGTATTTTTTTTGAGATAACTACGAATATATATGGTCTGTAGTGAGATGTCATGATTGAGTGTTTTAATTATAAGTGGAGGGAAATGATTAGTATTTTTTTTTAATTAATTTTCAAATAAAGAAAATGGTGAGAGAATGTGATTGGTATTTTAAAATTGGTTGGAAATTCCCTATCTAATAAAGTTAAGGGGTCTACATCCATTGTGCCTAATTTGGGAGTAGATTTGAGCATCCTACTAGTTTTGTAATAATATATAAGAAAGGTATATAGTGTAGTTGTGATGTCTCCTAAGATGGAGACCATCACATTTTAATAACACCCATTCTTATATTTAATCACATTCTAAATAATTGGATGCCTCTATTAATTTTTTTAGTATAAAATATTTTATTTTTTCATTTTTCTTTTCAAAAGAAAGAGAAAGTGTTATAGACGAAATTATTTTAGGAGAAATATAAAGTTAAAGGCACGAAAATAATACAATACTGAAGAGGTTTTGTAAAAAATAGGTCACTAATTTAACTGATATAAATAATTTGAAAACGAAATTAATAAAACATAAGTTTAGGACTAAATTCAAATAATAAAAGAATTAAACCAAAGTTGAGGGAGTAATGGATGGGTTTTGGAACCTTAAGGTATTAAAGAGCATTTATGATATAGTAAAGGTACTAAATATCAAGTAATTTAACCTTGTACAATAATCAATTTTAGATTTTTTTTTTTTTTTGGTGATTTTAATGTTTTATTAGGGACAAAAATGCAAGATTTTGTATTAACTCATAACATTGTTATTGGTGGATATTACATAAAATAATTAGTTAAATTAGGATTTTTTTTTTTTTTACTATTATTTGTCAATTTCAATTTAAGGGATATTTCTTATTATAGGAACTTCATTTATAACTTCACATATTGGGCTTCATAGGCCCAAAATGAACGGAAAATTGACTTAACAAATTATTTATTTTATGGAGGCCCAAGAGATAGCTAGGAAAAAAAATAAATATAGAGAGGCCCAAGAGGTAATTGTGCCAATAGTAAAATGTACGAAGTTCCTAATTTTACAAATTTGTCCCAAAAAATGAAAAATTACAAAAAGCACCACTGACTTCACTTATTTCTTCTACAATGCATTGCTCCTTTGTTTTGGTAGTCAAATATATTAGTCATTTTACTAATTTTTTTTCTTCTTTTCTAAAGTATTGTACTATTGAGAAAGGGCGAGTAAACAGAGCAAAATGATAGTTAAAAATTATCTAAATTTTTTTCTAAATAAAAATATATTGATTTCAAAAATATTAATTTGTGTAGTATATAAGTCTAAAATGACTCGTATTTATTTTTTATATAAAAATAATAAAAAAAAATCCATCATTTCATTATAGGGACTAAAAGTCTTGATATAATAGAGGGTTCTAATGTTGGAGTATTTCTTTCATCCAAACCTACGAGGTTGACATAGTCAGACCAAAGTTGACCAATCTGTCAGTTATGTTATTGGCTTTACAGTATACAAACCGTAACTAGGTTTGGTAACTATGTTTGGGAAGGGAAAGGAGGGAATTCTTAATTTGAATCACCAAATGTCCCATCGAAGCGCAGTCTTGATGTTTCTTGTTGTCCCGTTGCACCATGTCAAGACAGTTCGATTCCACCACGAATTCTGATAGACCAATCTGGGTGGCTAGTGCAAAGCATCGTATAATTGCTTGTGCTTCAATGGCTTGGTACGGTACCATGACGGGAAGGTTGAGCCAAAGAGGCCATGACTTCGCCGTTATGGTATCAAATTACTACTCCAATTGTTGCCTTTTTTGGTTTCGTTGTTGCATCAACATTTACCTTAAATTGGTATAGAGGGGTTGGTTGCCATTTGGGCGTTAGTTGTAGAGTTACATGAGCATGTGTCGGGCAGTGATTGTTTGTGATATCTCTGAAGTGTGTGCTGGTATTGCTGGCTCGTTTAAAGATATCAATTGTATTGAAAGATTTTTGTTAAAAAATGGAGGCATTTATTGCTTTCCAAATGCTCCAAATCATATTTGTCACATTTCTAGTTTATTTTCCCCCAACGGGTCCAAGGAACGACTTTTTAAATGGGTGGTTTGTGGTCCTCTTGCGGAACTTTCTGGGACGGAAGATTTCGCCCAGAATTCTTGAGGGTGTATCTCTTGTGATGGAATCTATTTCATATCTATGCCCGCTTTACGCCAAATTTTTTGTTTTTGGGCATTGAAAGAACATATGGTTGTCTGTTTTAATGTCCCTGGAATATCATGTCCACAACTTCTTTTGATTCTTTAATGATATGCCGATGCACAGAGCCATTTTCGCGAAGAGAGCTTGAGTTAAAAACTTCCAGAATATCATTTTGATGCGTGGAAGGGTTTGGAGTTTCCATATGACAGACCATTGAGAATTAAGAATCAAATTGGGACGAGAAAGACGATGTTGTCTGTGTACTGTTTTGTCTTTGAAATGCTTTTACAAATGTTTTACAGACGGATAAAATTATAAATTCTCTCGATGAGTGAGGTATAGTGCTAAATAATCATGTCCGATTTCACTATTTGGTTGAGAAGGATTCTCTCAATGATTTGGACTCTAGAAGGATCAAACAGTTGATTTAGAGAGATATTAAAAAAGGACACGAATTTCTTAATAATAAATAAAAGAAAATAATTCCTTAAAAAAAAAGGTAAAATACCCCTTTAAAAGGAGAAAAAGAAAAACAATAGCAGTACATTCGAAGAGAAAAGTTCGCCGACTGAAAACCGAGACTTGGTAGTTGCAGAGAAACCCTAGGTCGCCGTGATATTAGTCGACATGGAGATGCAGAGTGACTTTGATAGGCTTCTCTTCTTTGAGCACGCCCGTAAAAACGCTGAAAGCTCATATGCTAAAAATCCGAAGGACGCCGATGTCAGTACTGTATTTTTGTTTTTTTGGTTCTAACCTGTTGATTTTTTCTTAAACATACTGTTTTTGGTTATTCTGCAATCCGTTTCAGCGCTAAATGCATGTATCAATCTATTGATTCTTTTCTCATAAAAAAATATTGATTCTTTGATGATTGAGGTATATTCGTGCTTTTATGGGGATTTATTGATGCAGAATCTGACTAGATGGGGTGGGGCTCTGCTCGAGTTATCTCAATTTCAGAGCGTACCTGAGTCGAAGAAGATGATTTTAGGTATTTCCTCATATGCTCTGGTCTTTGATATACTAATATGATTTTAGGTATTCCATCATATGCTCTAGTCTTTGCACTGTTACAAGAATAATGTGATTTTAGGTATTCCTTCCTCTGCTCTGGTTTTCATCAGCTCTGGTATTTGATATACTCTGTTAGAATGATTTTCCTCTTTTAAAGATAGTAGTAACTTGCGGTATCTTCCACCAAAAAAATAGAGAAGAAAAATTAGATATAAGTGAACGTTCCATACACTACACTAAGTTTGCGCATTTAATTTTCAGATGCCATATCCAAGTTGGAGGAGGCACTGCAGGTTAATCCTAACAAGCATGATACTCTCTGGTGTTTGGGAAATGCACATACTTCTCTTGCATTTCTGACCCCAGATGAAGATGAGGCCAAGGTCTATTTTGACAGATCTGCTGCCTATTTCCAGCAAGCTGTTGATGAGGTAGGTCTAAAGCTTACAGTACATTTTGTTTGCAACAAATTGTTCGGGGATGGTGATCTTGATGTATTCTCACGTTTCAGGAGCCATCTAATGAACTATACCAGAAGTCGTTAGAAGTTTCTTCCAAGGTATAATCCTTTTGTTGAATTTTACTTGTTAACAAGCTCGACAATTTTTACATCTCTGTAAAGAATGGACTGGTAGGGATTTTACTCCTCAAGTTTTTAGGTCCGAGAAATGATAGTTTTCTTGCATAGTTACAGTGTGTAAGCAATATTATATATCATTTTTCTTTTCAATTTATAAAAGAATATCTAAGCTGCTGAACATCAGCAGGTACTTATTCCTCTAGATAAGAAACCTTGAAAGCATAGGATTGTCTGTTCCTTTTATGGAAGCTGGTTTCTTGCTGGCTATATATGTGTGATGGAGCTTGTGGGCGTTTATCTCTGATTCTCTTGCTAAACTGTTGCATGGGGCACAAACTATGGAGTTGGAGTTGTATACTTGTTAATTGACTTCATCATTCAAGTTGGAGTTGGAGTTGTATTTGATTCAGTTTTACTTGGGGTCTTTCTATGATTTGTACGCTGGCAGTTTGTTAATAAATTTTGTAAAATGATGCAAATAGGATACAAGATTATCTATACCTAATAACTAAAAGCGTGTTCACCTGTTATATTTGCTCTTGTACTTGTACACGTGGCATGAACCTTAAATGATTCAGGATATTAATTCCCTTCATTGCAAAGAAACATCTAATGCAGTATTCTCATGTAATGCCTTCAATTTTTTAAGTTATACTATCCACAAGCAATCTAAACTCTATATCTTTTTGTTTATGATACTTCCTTCAAATGATTTTTGCATTTCTCTGAGTGTCATAATTTTTTTTATTGCTTTTCCTTTTAAAATTTGTTTTCTTTTCCTGTGTCTTTCCAAATGCTACAAAAAAAAATGTCTTTCCTTGTAACGTAAAAGACCTAATTATCAATAAGTGGATATAGGGGCAAGCTTGCTTTTTGTATTTCTTTTCTGAGGCGAGATTCTCCAACTTTTTATCCATCAATGCTATAGTGAAATTTTGAATGTACAGAGTTGCAGAACTTCTAAAAACGATTTCTAATATCTTATTTGTATACACCTTCACTAGTATAAACAAAAAAAAAGGGGGGGGGGGGTAGTAGTTGCAGGTGTTTAAGAAAAGGTGTGCCTTTTTAGCTTAAATTTGTTTTAAGGTTTCCATATGTGTGGACTGTACTCATAAAGGGTTCTATCAACCTAGAGGTGTACTTAATTTTTGTCAACTGCTTTTTGCTTATGAAAGATTTTTAGTTCCAGCAGGCCGCAAGCAAAAATCACGTAGAGTCTGTTAAGTATCTGCTCTGAGAAAAATAACACCCTGGATTTACATTTTTCTATGCGTTTCTTCTTTTACATTACTAAGGTTAATGTGCAGGATATACTTTTTTTTGCTGCTGTGGGTTGATTGATTTTTTCCTCATTTTCTCATTTAGGCTCCTGAATTGCATGCGGAGATCCACAAGAGTGGTTCCCTTCAACAGGCAATGGGAGCAGGACCATCAACTTCAAGCAGCACAAAGGTTATCCATCTTATTCACATGATTTTTAAATATGAAACAGAATAATTTGAAGAAAATTATACAAACATATTTCTGAAATAGTTATTGTCCTTGTCATTAGTAATTAGCACTCGTGCTGATACGTGGTATATATTTTGTAATTAGAACTTGGACTCATCACGGGATGCAAATTGAGGTTGATGGTGGTATGCAATATGTTTCTAATTAGAACTTGAACTCATCATCAGATACAAAACTGAGATCGATGGTGGTTTGAATAGGGGGTGGGTATGTTTTGGGCTGCTGCGTGCTGCCTTTCTATGTTTTCTCTTACTTTATAATTTGGCCTTCCTATTCCTTTTCTTAGAGGAGCTTGGACTCATCACGGGATGCAAATTGAGGTTGATGGTGGTATGCAATATGTTTCTAATTAGAACTTGAACTCATCATCAGATACAAAACTGAGATCGATGGTGGTTTGAATAGGGGGGTGGGTATGTTTTGGGCTGCTGCGTGCTGCCTTTCTATGTTTTCTCTTACTTTATAATTTGGCCTTCCTATTCCTTTTCTTAGAGGAGCTGATATTCTCCTCCCCCCCCCCTCCGCTCCCCCTCTCTGTCTAATGACTTTAGGTGCGAAAATGGTTCCTCCCTTTGCTAGGTTTTTTTGAGACCTGATTATGTATGCCTTGTGGAGTTCTCTCATTCTTTGTTTATGAGCTATATAGTATAGTGAATCTCGTTGTATTTTCTTTTTTTTTTTTGTATCATGAGGGATGGCACATTACACATTTGCACCTATATGATTTGTTTGCACTTAAGACTTTCATTTTTCGGAAAAACATCTTTAACATTATGCTTTGTACTTTTCATGCAGCAGCAAAGTGCCAAGAAGAAGAAGAGCAGTGATCTGAAGTATGACGTTTTTGGATGGATAATTCTGGCCGTTGGCATTGTTGCGTGGATGGGTTTTACAAGAATTCCAGCACCTCCTCCTCCCTCACGATAAGTGAGCTTGTTTGGGATGGAAGACTCTTCTTGAGGTTGTTTGGGCTCAATCAGAAACTGGTTTACTTAAATTTCTTTACTTCTTAGACAACTAGTTATAGGCATGTTGTTTTATCTATTTTCATATATGGTGTATTAATTTCTCATAATTTTCATAGTAGGGAAACTTTGGTGGTGATTCTATCTCAATTTATTTAAAGCTTACTAGTAGAATACTGAATATTGAAATCCAATTCATGTTTGTTAACCTTAGTTTTCTTTTTGCATTTTTCAAAGTAATTTAGAAAAGGGAAAAAAATGACTTAAGGTGTCATTCTTTCTTTGGAGATCAAATTCTATCTCATCACAACCTTCAAAGGTTATATTTTCTTTCTCCCTCTTATTCAATCCATCACCTTTGATAGTTACCCCATTCTTTTAGCTTCTAGCCTTCTATAACTAATTTTGTTTGCTCAGGTACGTAATCTCTTTAAATTTGGAAAATTTGGAAGATTGAATGTTCAAATTTTTTTTATTTTTTATGCTTTAATTCGTGAGTAAGAGTTAGATTTACGCATCATTATGTTTTAACTACATGTGGATTATAAATTAACAAAAAGAAGTATGTTTTTGAGTTCGTGTTCGAGTTTTTCCTTGATGCGCTGAGAAGGATCGAGATAAGGTAAATGTCGTCTTCCCCTTTTAATCTATCTCTTGAGGCAAGCAAAGAAGCATCTACTTCACCAACTACCGTTTATACCACAACAATCGAAGTTATGGAGAAGTTTCTCGTGTGGTGCACTTTTAGATCGATAGAGGGAATTTCGAACTAAGCTAACGTAGGAGATTTGCTTAGTTCAAATTAGTTAGGATCATGTACCATCGAATACTAGATATCTATCGAAATTGAATCTAAATTTAAACTGAAATTGGGCCTTAGCCCACTTTTTTAAGAAGGCCTATTAGTAATTCTTTGCTGCTCTGCCCAAAACCTAAATAGAATAGTGATTGAAATGGGTTGTTTGACATCGTGGGCCTGCGCTAGTCGGTAATTTGAGGATTGTATGATGGGTATGACTTAGTGAAGAAGGGTGGTTTTTCTTCACTTGAAGAAAAACCAATCTCAGCCATTGGATTGACCAGGTTGCATCATGGCTATTCATTAATTTTAAGTGTTTTTTGGAAAACATTTTAGTAACCAATTATACAAGTGACTTTTTGTCTTTATATATATATATATATATTAAAGATGTATGATTTCAAGACAAATTAACAGTTAGGTTTATGGGAGTCGGGTTTAGGGTCTTCTCTCTCCAATTAGAAACCAAGAAACCCCTCGCCACCTCCCAACTCCGGTAACCCAAATGATGAGAACCTAGTTCCAACATCGCCACAGTGTCGCATCTATTAATTCTTCTCTCGAACTCTCCGACCGACACTTCACACGAATCTCCACAGTCATAGACCCTCCCGCTCCCTCATCCTCAATGTCATCTCTTCCCTACTTACTCTTACCAGCGCATGTCCGTCTGCAAGTCTTACGCCAATAGAGATAGGACTACATGAGAGGAAGCTATCACGCTTACCTGACATATGATCTGAAGCACCAGAATCAAGGATCCACGAGGTGGAAGATTGGGACTGGGTAGTATGGTTGGCAGATGTACCGACTTCTCCCTGAAATCAAAGCTGGCTTGAATAACAGCCACCTTCTGTGTAGATCTATGTAACAGAGCGATCCACGCGATCACGAGTTCACTCCCGTCGATCCTCTTCGACGGCACTAGTCTATGTGTTCTTCTTACTAGCCATGGCTTGGCCAAACCTTTGGCTTTGATACCACTTGTCACGGCATATAAACCCCATCACCCTATTAACAGTCCACTTACAGCAAAGTAAACTTAGAAAATCCTAATTTATCTTATGCGGTAACGTAACGTGCATCTGCTTTCTTGCTTGTTAATTGCATGATATATTCCTTTACTTATTAACAATTAACAATGCGTTCAGTACTACTTTTGATTTGTAGGCCATGTTATGAACCTTCGATATGAACAAGGCCAAACAGGTCCATAACCCGAATTCTGAGTATTATGATACGGTGTCGTTGGTGATGGATTGTGCTGGCTCTGGAACTGCTAGTCTCAGTCTGTCATAGAAGTCGGACGTCCTTTTAGCTTCCATAGCTTTCCAGACTCCACTCCAGAAGAGGAAGATGGAAGTGGCAGTGAAACCGTCCGGCAACGGTGGTGTTTGTGGGGGAGCGGCGGTCCTGTCGTTCCGGAGGTCACTCAATCCTTACCCATGCCACGTTGCATTTCAGAAGCTTAATATGGAACCACAAATCCATGGCTGTCGATTCTCGGTGTTTGCAGCTGTAAAGAGAAGCCCCAAACGTCTCAAGTATTCAGCTCCTCGATTTACTAAGGTTTTACTTCCATCAATTTTCGCTAGCATGTCTTATTTTCCTTTCAAATTCGAAGCAAAATTAGAATAAGTTGTCGGCGTCTTGTGGAAGGGAGTTGTTGATTGAGAATTTGCACGTATCATCAGGAGGATGGCCTGCTTTACGTTGAAGTTGATCCATCTGGATCGGACTCTTGGAAGTTGGATCCGGTTGTTGCTCTCCTGAAGGAAGGAGCTGTAGGAGTCATTCCCACTGACACTGTGTACGTTTATTTTACTATGTTATCTTGTTCTTTTGTTTTATTGATTGCGGAGTTATTTGTTGATAAACACTCCGTTTTATTGAGAATATCCATTGTTAGCTTGTAACTTTTAGTTCAAGAAGTAGGTACCACAATTATCTATGGACTGTGGTGCCATACTAACTAGTTCAAGGCCTTTAAGAGGGGAAATGCTGTTTTCACCCATTTAACAAAGTTCTTTGGGCTTCCCTTTGTTTGTGATACTATGTCTTTTAAGTATTATACATTTAGGTTGCCAGAAAATACAGTAATTGTACTCTGTTTATTCAATGGTAGTTGGCAGTATGTTCATATAAGTATTGTTATTTAATAAACACTCCTTGAGTTAGAAAAGATTGTTGGAAAAGTGCATTTTCTATTGTTTTTAGATAAACAATGGAATGGAGTTGTACGATTAAAAGCTAGGACAAAGATGACAATATATTCATCTCTTCAGATGGTAGTGCCTGTAAAACCTAAAGGGACTTTTTAATGAGCCTAGTCTTAGAAGCATTGTCTATACAGAGTTTGCGATCTGATTTTCCAGAGACTGAATAAATGAAACATGTCTGATTAGAGATAATATTATCTTTATACTTACTCCTTATACAGAAAACGTCAGTACATTAATATTGAAGGATACTTCCTTTCTAATCTATTTGGAATCCTGTCTACAATTGTATGAGCAACTCCTGTTCTAAAATTCTTTTGTGCCTCTTATTAAGTTATACTGTGATGATAGGTATGCGATAGCTTGTGATTTGAAAAGCCACTCAGCAGTTGAACGTCTTCGTAGGTGGGTTATTTATATCTTCTACAAGATCACAGATTTTGAAATTTAACTTTTCTCAGTTTTTTACACAAATTACCTTCGTTCTGTTTGCAGAATAAAAAGTATAGAAGCTTCAAAGGCAAGTTGCATAACTTTATTGCCACTCTGCCAAAGTTCCACATTGTATTGAAACCCCCCTACGCACTGGCACCTTGCAATATGACGGTTGTAAGGCTTGCAGTCTGCTGGGATGAGGTTTGGGTGGGAATGGTTCCTGATGACTTTTTGTCATTCTTTCTGTCAGCCTCTTAGCATTCTCTGCCGCTCCTTCCGGGACATTGATACATACACCACTGGATTTCCTCAGGGGAATAACCAAGGTCTTACAAACATCTTTCGAGCTGTTAAGCATTGCCTGCCTGGTCCTGTGAGTTTGATTATCTCTTACTGTGTTTATTTAGAGGAGGTCTTTAGCACATCTATCTACCGAATTTGAATCATCTCCCGATTTTCCTCTTTTTTGTTTCACTGATAAAACAATTCTTGTTCTAGTTGGGTTATGTCAGCCTATACGCCATCAATTTCAAAAGTTTGACATATCTCTTGTCTAAATTATACATATGTGATAACTTCTGATGCTGCAGCATAAGTAAAGTGCACAAAGTGAATTGGTCCTTCCGAGAGTACTAGCGGCCATTTCTTATAGATGATGCATACTGTTCTTTTTGCATCCATCCTTAATAATATGTTTCCTGGTTTCAACTACTTAATTGCAAAATGCTGACATCTTATCCCTGTGTACCATAGACAAATCACTAAATTACTTCATGCAACAGTATACTTTCATCTTGAATGCAAGCAAAGAGCTGCCAAGGCAATGCACAAGATATGGAACAACAGCTTCCAAGTATGTAACGAGGAAAACTGTAGGAGTTCGTATACCTGATGATCCTGTTTGTCAAGCAATCTTGGATAAGATGGATGCACCTTTAATTGCAACAAGGTTGGCTGTTAATCTAACCACAGCCAGATTTTGAATTTCATGTTTTGCTATGACTCTGACTAACCCATCATCAGTATTCTAATTTTCTACACTTGGTTCTGTTTCTATATTCTAGTGTTTACTTTGTGTATTTTGTCTTCTGCCTAGTGTGAAGTCACAAAAGGAGAATGAGTGGATAATGGATCCTGTCATAATAGCTGATGTATATGGACAGGAGGTGATACCTTCTTACCAGAACGTCTTAGTTCTTTGTTGTGTTGGAACAATATATTGTGTATTGCCTTCATTTTTTATGGTGTAGCATCCAATTGACAAACCCTCTTGAGTACTTTTTTGGCATTAACCTGTGTTTATTGTTTCCTTTTTAACCGAATCTCCACAATTGATACTTATTAAATGCCACAATTTTATCATCCTTCAGGGCCTTGATTTCATTGTTGATGCCGGCGTCAGAGTTGCCGATCCATCAACTGTGGTTGACATGACTGGTGGCTCACCTCGTGTCTTGCGGCTGGGGAAGGTAGGATTCTATCCTCTTACGATTGCTTTTAGTTTCTGGTGTTCCGGTTACCCTTCTATCTCCTGGTGTTTTTTTTATGAATTTTTTTTAAATGCTGGTTTTAGGGCCCTAAACAGCCTTGGATGGAAGAACCTGATGAAGATTCTGGTTTATAAATAACAAAGAATTCATCTCCAGTGCTGTCTGAAAGACATTTAGCACATCATCAATTCATGAACAGTGTAATTATGATGGATCTTTGATTGTTGATATGAGCAGAATATTATGGGAATATATGAGAATACAGTAATACAAGTATAGTCTGTCTGAGAAACTCACAGTTTTGAGTTGATGTTTTTCCTTGAAGTGCTGTTCTTAAACAAGACAGGCCCAATGATCATGTTTCAATGTCAATCGGAACACAGGAGAAACTGGTGCAGGATATTGTTCCATCAGATCAGATTCTGGTTACCAAAAGACGAAATCTCTCCGTTTCAGGCCCTAGCTATCAGATTGTTCAACCGATGTAAATCATGGTGACTCAGTGACCCAAATTGGAGACCAGGTATTTTTTTGAATTCTTGGAGAGACACTGAGGGGTATTATTTTGGGATTCAAGTCTGCCGCCTAGGCTCCCACCATTTAGGAGTTTGGCGCCAAAAGCATACATTGTTAGCGCCTAATGAATTCAATTTACTACCTAACCTCCTACTGCCGCTAACAAATTTGCACTAAGCTTCCCTCGCAAGCTTTTCTTAAAATATATTTTAAAATTCAAAATTCAAACACTCCTTTGTCTTATTATTAAGTACTACCCCAATAGAAAACGTCTTTAGCAACTCATAAATATGGTCAATAATATATCAAAATCTTGTTTTTGGTTAATGGGGTGTGATTGGTTAGGAAGTTATTTGGATATTTTTTCTTAATTTCGTGAAATTTATATTGTTTATAAGAGAAAAAATAAGACTAAATTAAAAAATTTATATTGCGTTTTAAAAATAACCAATTTAAATTTACTTTTCTAATTAAAAAGTAAAAAATAACGTTAAATTTCTTGTAGACTGAATATAGAGAATTTCAAATACGGAAATTTCTATTTTACTGATAATTTATTCACACAAGAAGATGAAGTAATTTATTCAAATGTTGTTTGAAAGTTTTGTGCGGAATAAAAGAAAAAAAATATTCCCATCCAAACTAATTATTGAATTTTGAATTTGATTAGTTTAATAAAAAAAAATTTTAAAAAATGGCGCGGTAACTGTAGATTCATTCTCCCGCAAGTTTCTTCCCAAAATTCAAATACCCGCGCTTTAACCCTTTATTTAAACAACACCACACCAGCTTCTTCAACCTATCCTCAATATCTCTATCTTATCTGCATTTCTTCCTCCTCGTTACCAAAACCCTAGCAGTCTTCCTCTTCTCTTCAGCCAAGATGCCTTCCATTCCCGAAGAGCCCTTGCTTGCACCCAATCCAGACCGTTTCTGCATGTTCCCAATTCAATACCCTCAGATTTGGGAGATGTACAAGAAGGCAGAGGCTTCCTTCTGGACCGCCGAGGAGGTCGATCTATCTCAGGACCTCCGTCAATGGGAAGCCCTCACTCCCGACGAGCGTCACTTCATCACTCACGTTCTCGCCTTCTTCGCCGCTTCTGATGGCATTGTTTTGGAGAATCTCGCCGGTCGATTCATGAAAGAAGTTCAGATTTCCGAAGCCCGTGCCTTTTACGGTTTCCAAATCGCCATCGAGAATATTCACTCCGAGATGTATAGTCTCTTGCTCGAGTCTTACATAAAGGACTCCAATGAGAAGAACAGACTCTTTCGCGCAATCGAAACAATTCCTTGCGTTGAAAAGAAGGCCAAATGGGCACTTCGTTGGATCGACGGCTCGGAATCCTTTGCCGAACGTATAGTCGCCTTCGCTTGTGTCGAAGGAATATTTTTCTCGGGGAGTTTTTGCGCGATATTTTGGTTAAAGAAACGTGGCCTTATGCCCGGACTAACCTTCTCGAACGAGTTAATCTCCCGAGACGAAGGTCTCCACTGCGATTTCGCTTGCTTACTCTACAGTCTTCTGCGGATGAAACTTTCCGAGGAAAGAATCAGGGGAATCGTAGCGGATGCAGTTGATATCGAGAGAGAATTCGTCTGCGATGCTCTGCCTTGTGCCCTAGTTGGTATGAACGGAGATCTAATGAGCCAGTACATTGAATTCGTTGCAGACAGATTGCTTGAAGCTTTGGGATATCGAAAGATGTATAATGTTCTGAATCCATTCGATTGGATGGAATTGATTAGTTTGCAGGGGAAGACGAATTTCTTCGAGAAGAGAGTGGGAGAATATCAAAAGGCTTCAGTAATGTCCAGTTTGTATGGAAATGGCGAGACCCACGTCTTCAAGTTTGATGAAGATTTCTAACCATATATATTGTTGCCTTGCATTTGGGCTTCAGTTTGATGATTGGGATTTGATATGGTGAGGTTAACCCCACATTAACTTGTGGAGATATAATGTAATACTATATTTCTTATAATAGTTGTAATGTATTTGTTCTTTTTATTTAGTTTATGATAAATAAAATAAAAAAGATTTCAACAATTCTTTGATTTGTAAATTATAAACCCATTAATATTGCATATTGTTGTTTTTAGTTAAGAAATTGATCATTTATATTTTTTTATAATTAAGAACTTCTATTTTATTTTTTAATAAAGTAAATATAATAATTTCATAATAGAATTCGATGTATATTTGACATATTTTTGTAACTTAATTGAATTTTTATTGTGAAATTATTTAATTAATATTATATATAATGTCAAAAGTAATTCATATTTAAAAAGAAATAAAATAAAAAGAGTCTAAAATTATAAATGGTTAATTTCTCTTTTTCCTTACAAGATATTTTGAGCTTATTCTCTTATGTTATTTTTTTTAGTAACCAATAAATATATGTTTGATTTTTTTTTCAAATTATAATAAATACTGAATTATTAAGTTGTGGTTCAGTTTTAATTCTTATTATTCTAATAAAGCTTACAAGTGAATATATATTAATTAAAAATTAAAAAATTCAATTATATTTATTCATATATATATATAGCTCAATTAATTTTAAAATTAAAAATTTGTATCAAAATTAAAGTTAGAATTCACTTTTTTTATGTGGGGTGGTCACTGGGTCCTAGTAGGCCTCTAATAGTCTATGGTGGCTTTTAGGATAAGGAATTTTTCTTTTTTTTTGGGTACAAAAATTAAAATTGAAATAAAAAGTATAAAAAGAAAATAATAAATGGAGGGGGTTAGGTTCCACTTGAGTGGTCCAGTCAGGGGATGAGAATTTGAATTGGGAAATTGATTCTGGGGATCGAGAATGAAAATGAAGAAGAGATTGTTGAGGCCTCATCCGTCTCCCTCACATTCTTGACACCGTCGCTTCCTCCATATTCAGTAGGCGGTCGTCATTCTTCAGCCGCAGCTCCTCCGTAACTGTACGAATCACTTTTGCTTTTTTTCCTTGTTGGGTGCCAAAATGTCAGGTTCAGCTGGCGAGGAGTATCAGAGCTCCGGCATGCTATCTAGAGAGCAATTGCTTCATCTCTTTGACCGCTTCGCCTTTCTAACCTCACAGCCTGGTAAGTTGAAACTTGTACTTTGTAATCGGTGAGCAGAAATTTTAATTCGTGTTTTCATTTATATGGGATTTCATGGGTTTGGATTACTATGTTTCAGATGTGAAGAAAAGGATTGCTGACGCCGTCAAGGACCAGCAGGTAAACTTCTACTACAATTACTGTTTGTGTATCTTGCCTTTTCTAGGATTGATTATGAGATTAGTTCTTGCCTGTTTGGAAAGTGATAAGTAAGTTTAGTAAGCACTACTACTTTGAGGGGCCGATCATATCTTATTAATTCTTAGCTTTTGGACCTGTTCTGAGTTTGGATGGAACAGCTGCAACCCGTTTGAAGTTATGTCTCAATTGACCTAGATCTTTGGTTGCCTTGTTGAGTAATGATGTTTGCCTTCGGTTCATCTTCCTCTGAGTTGTTTTTTTGTATTTTCTAACTTTTGAATGGAAGGGGCAAATCAATTTAATAAAAACGAGAATCATACTTCCAATTTAAAACTGCTGGTCAATTTATCATTTCCTCTTTTCGTCCTCAATTGCATGGTTCCTCTTCTGTCAAGTTTTCTTCATTTCCTTGTGGTAGAATTGTGGAACTTTTAAGTGGGAGACGAACCCATGGTTTGGTGATTAGTTAGGGATATATTATAAGTAATATATAGTCAATATCTAGACAAGTTTTATTGGGAAGAAATCTTATTTTATGAGGTCGTTCGTGAACCTTTCTTATGGGTAAAACCTGAAAAGTTCCAATGTGTGTGTATCTGCACTTTGAGTTGTGTGGACAAAACCCCCCACCTCTATAGATTGCGTATGTCACCAGCAATCTTGCAAGAAGTCCATGGCACGGTCTCTGAGGAGAATTCAGATTATGTATGCAAAATGAGAATCAACGAACAAAGGATGTAGCAAAATGAATTTATTGCCAAAGTTAGTGGAAGTGTGTAAGCATAAAAGTGCTGCACAAGCAATGACCTTGGTTATAATTGAGTCTGTGACCATTTTGGAAGACTTTGCATCAGGCATTTTGAAGTGAGAGTAGATCAGCCGATAGTAATACTCTTGTTTGCACCTTTCATAATCTTTTTGCTGTCCCTATTCTAAAGCTAAAATATGACATGCAGGAACCTGTTGCTATTACCACTGCAATTCAAGAGGAGATCCTTTTGGAAATGGGAGTTGGTAATTTACCTTATCTGATCCACTTGTCAGCGATGGGTTCTTATATATATATACTTTGAGGACTTACTAAGAAGCAGGATATGATGGTAACTTTGTCCATCATAAAGCTTCACCAGCTCGTAATATAAGGAACTTGCGTTTTATTTTCTTTTGCCTTTCTTTTACTCCCATGTTCTGGGCCATTGACATAGCTGTGCCTTCTGGCTTCTTAGAAATATGTGTTTACGGCTAAACCACTAACTGTAGGATCTTCAAAGCCACCTAGTACCTCTTTTGTCAATGAATTTATTTCTGCATTGTTTCTCTATGTATATTTGGCATCTACTTTATATTCCGTTAAGGGTAACAGTTTTTTGCGGGGTAAATGCTGAATTGTAAGTTTTTTGTATCAGGAAGATAGGAAATGTTCTCTTTACATCCATGACTTTCCTTTTCTGTTGTTTCTGGTCTATGGACACTTTACTTGCAATAAAAGATTGACAAGTCAAAGGACGCTGTGAATGAGAGAGCTAGCGACATGTTTGCGATGTTTTGTTGCTTTATACTGTGAATCACACAGAAATCATACATGCATTATGAAAATCTTGTTGTTTTGTGGAGCTATAAGCATCGGTCCTTTTTTTTAACATTATAGCTACTGGTTTGTCAAAATGCAGATCCTAGATTTGGTCTTTCTTTCCTAGGAAAAGCAAATATGACCTTTGAGAATGATCAAGATCTGATGATACGCTTTTATGGGTTTGTTGCAAGGTAAGCTGTGTTTACAATGTCTACATATATATGCTATATTACTTAGTAGATGGTCTAGATACGATATGCAGCATGCTTGTGAAGAATGTTTCCTTTGATGCTTTTCTACGTCATGTCTCTTATAAAGAAAGAAATTTGACATGCCTTGCATTTGACTTGAAAGGGAAGAGATGGCATGTGAGGAAGCTGAGCTTGGACCAGAAAAGTTTGCAGAAAGAATGAATATGCAACAGAAATTACAAGAACAGGTAAAAGATTCTTCAATTTCAGTATGAGATAGTTGGGAGAGAAGTGTACTGATTAGCCTTTTACAGCAATTGGAGATGCTGAATTACATGCGCAGCTTTCCTCTGAATGACCAGTCTGCTATCCTGGAGAAGGTGCGATGAATCCTGTGATGTTCTTTTATTGCCAGATTTTACATGTTTTCTAATTCTGTTCAAGCTTTTTTGAAAACAATGGTCCATTTTGCTCGCCAGAATATTGGCAAGCAATTTTTAGCGGACATAACTTGTCTGTATTGACAAGTTTTTGCAGCTAATTTGTGCTTGTGATTCTCAGCTTCATGATCAGATGGAGAAAGCCAATTTTGAGAGCGAAGCATCAATTTTGTCTGTGGAGAAGATCCAAGATATTGTTCGGAGAAGGGTGTCCCCTGTTTTCCAACTGAGATAGTTGGAGTTCTTCCAAGGAGGAGTTCAGGGGAATTTGGCTGAAAAACAGAGGAGAAAAGGGGTGTGTTGTGTGTGTGGCTTTTGCTTTTCTTTTGTTGATCATGTTTTGGTGAAATAGATGTCTTATTTCTAGTTGGGTAATGTTCAGAGGATGTCACTTGCTCTTCTGTTTTAAGAAATTAACACACTATGGCCTCTTGCACAAGAACTAGAATTTTGATTTTTTTTTTAATTCAAAAATTCGATTTCTTGAATGGCCCTATGAGATTCACAAGCAATTCTTGGATAGCAAGCACTAGTTTTCGATGCGGCTTTATAAAAAAGCCATCAAAGATAAAGAGAAAATCGAAGAGAATAAAAGACACGTAATAATCATTATAGCGGTTCTTCCTAATCATAGAAAAAATCCGAAAAAATCTGTTACTCCACTACTGAGCACGGGATCAATAAAGTACTTAGAGATTTAAAAGATATTTTTTTCATTTTCTCTCCTTCGCTTTCTCCCTACAACAAATTCTCTCTATTAAAGAAAACATTAATTTTGAAATAAATAAACAAAAATCAGCATTCTAAATCTTGACAATTCTTTTTTAACTTAAAAAATAGAAATTTCATAATTTTGACCAGTTGAGCCGAAATTATTGGATAATATCGGCCTTGCGGATCGAAATTAGAAATTGTCAATTTTTTTCCACGAATTTGATCAAGTTTTACATCGGTGTTTTCTTAAAAAATTGTCAGTTGGGCCGAAATTATTGAATAATCATCCATGTTTCTTCAAAAACTTGAAAAAATTCAAAGAATTAGTGATAAAAAATTTTTTAGAGAAAAAAAAATAGGAAGAAATATTTTTCTGAAAATTTTTGCATGTATTTTTTATATTCCGTAAGTATTTTATAAATTTGAAGAAACAAAATAATTTGGTCTAAGGTGCCGGATTAAAGTTTTGGTCCAAAAGGGAGCTATTCGGATCCTCTGTAACATTTTCTGTAACACAAAAACATATTATAAAAGGAAATGTTACAGAAGATGTTACAGAAAATGTTACAGAGATCCCACTCTTCACATTATTATTTCTTTTTTAAATTTTGTCTATTTGGACCGGGCCTTTGTTCTGGTTGTTCTGGTTTATTTGGACTGGGCCAGATTATGGACTCAACATCAGACAATCTGACGTTGGTCTCTTTTTATATTATTATTTATTATTATTATTATTTATTTTGGTTTTGTGCGGCTATAAGGAGTTCCGGCTTTATTTTCAGTACCCTTCTTGCGGCGCGTAGCCCTTTTGGTGTCCTCTATTTTCTTTTTTCTTTTTTTTTTCCTTCGAAATCATTTTAAACAATCAACCAGATAGATAAGGTTTCAATTTCCTTTGTAGAAAGAGTAATGGCAGCAGCTTGTGTGAATTTCAATTTAGTTGGAGCATTTAAAGGATTATCAATTGGATCGAGCTCCTCCTTTCTCAGAGGAGATTTTGGATCAATTCACGTCGGTCACAACTTCTCTGTTTCATTTCCGTTGAAATCACCATTGACGATTGAATCCGCACACAAGAAAGGTGCTGGAAGCACTAAGAATGGTCGAGATTCTCCAGGACAGAGGCTTGGTGTTAAAATTTTCGGCGACCAAGTAGCTAAGCCTGGCGCCATTATTGTTCGCCAACGCGGTACCAAGGTATCAAATTTCTGCCTGTTGCTTTTCTTTATTTTGGACTTTAATTTCGTTTTGCTGTTGCATTTGGTTAATTTTGCTTTAGAATTGATGCTCGATTCAATGATTATGATGAAATGCTTGAGGAAGCACAAAGGTATTCTAGGATTTTGATTAATCTTTGTGTGTGGAAATAGCTTTTCCACCTGATTATGCAGTGATTAGATAAATCTGCTGAATGATATTTCGCACTTGTTTATTACTTTGCTAGTGAAGTTTATGCTAATTATTACACCTTTTAGTTTATGAAATTTAAGATTAAGTAAAGCTTATGTTGCATGTTTTGAGTAGTGTCTGGGGTTGGTATAGTCTTATCATTTATCAATCATTCAAGGCTTCAAAGCAATGGTTTTACTTTGACCTCTATAGTTTGTTGGAAATCAACTGCTTCTTGAGTTCTGACAAGCTCTTGATTCCAACTTTTTGTATACAAAACAGAGGGGAGAAGAGGAACTTTATGATGCATTCTGTTTAGTGCTATTATCATATCATTACAGGTTGAGTGCCATTTTCTGGTTTGTTAGTTTCAGAAGATTATGTGAGGTTCTTTGTTTTTCTGAAATTGCTCTCTATCCAAAGCTAATGACTATTCAGTAAAACCAATTATGAAGATGCATTTCTTTCTAAAGATCTCATCTCCATAATGTACTTTTTGTTTCCCTGGATATTCAGTTCCATCCAGGGAAAAATGTTGGACTTGGCAGGGATCACACAATCTTCTCATTGATAGATGGACTTGTCAAATTTGAGAAGTTTGGCCCTGATAAGAAGAAGGTAGATTATACCAACTATTTTGCATTTTGAGCTTGCCTGGTGATAGCATATTCTAATTGTCTTTAACACACAGGTAAGTGTCTATCCGCGCATTCCACAGCCTGAAAATCCTAACAGCTATAGAGCTCGAAAAAGAGAATCCTTCAGAGTACAGCGCGAGCGTAGAAAGGCACGAAGAGAAGCAAATCTTGTTCAGCCTGAATTATTGCTTGCTTCAGCCATTGAAGATTCAGATATCCAACCAGAATGCTGAAGAACTTTTATCAAAATTCAGTGACAAATGATTACCAAAGGCCTGCAGAGTAGCCTTGCCTTGAAGCCTTTCACCCTTGTTTTGTATCTTTCCACTGCTGGATTATGTAAAATACCATCTCTAGTCCATTCTTGATTAGATTCAGTTTTCTATTATGATGGGACCAGAAGTAAAACATCATGTATTGGTTAATTTTGAGAGTACAAATGTGTAATCTCTTCAAAACCTAAAATGCTCTCTCATCTGTTAGGTACCATGGAAGATTGAATGCAAAGAATCCTGCCACGATCAGGATTGTCTAGTACATCTTTCAGTATATTCCCTAATTTAAATAGTACACTTAAGTGTACTAGAGAGCATACTAGAAAATGTATTAGATAATCCCGGCCTCAAAGGATTCCCATCTTCAAAGAGATGGCACCAAAGATATGACCATTTATAGCTGCAGAAATCAGGCTATGCATACATCTCAATTAAGGGTAAAGAGGGCAAACTTCAGGATGGAAAATATTTCCATTTTTGTATCATCCCCAAATTGGGACAAGGTCAAAACTTGAATTCAATACAACTTTCTTTTAAAAAAATAAATAAATAATAAAAAACAACAACATGAAAGCTACACAAATCAATACAATGAAAATTAAATAACACATTTGTTTCTAAACAATGATATAAAACCTAACTCCAAAAATAAGAACGTCGCGGTATGGCTTCTATATGTTCTCTCTGGAGAAACAATTCTGTAATACATGGTATATATGTTGGACAAAGTGACATCCTTCCCTTTTAGATGCTTCATAGGGCAAAGCCGGATTCATCTTCTCGTGTTTATGTGCGAGATTTCCCATATAGATGGGCGTAAACAGTCTTAGTACGATACACCAGAATCATACTTAGAATAACTGCGATAATGCAAAGTCCGGACATTATTAAGGAAGTCAAGAAAAAGCAAATGGTACCTTCACACTTTAATGGTTCATCCATAGCAAGAAATCTTGATAAAACTGAATGTGTGATTTGTTGGGCAGGATAGTGTTGCTGAGCTTGCTTCTCAGCTTCTCTGTCATATATACTGCTGGCAATGAGACCTGAGAATACCAAAGAGCCGGCAGGGTTTGCGAGAGTGAGAAAATTATATAGAGCACCAAACTTTTTCAAGCCAAACAATTCTGAAGCAGCAGCTGGCACGATTGCCCAGTGAGCTCCATAGCCAAGGCCAACCAAAAGAGTTCCAATGTACATCTCTCCAGGCCAACCCATAGCGAAGATAAAGTGTCCGATTGCCATTATGGCTTGGGCAATGGCGATAGCTATTGGTCTGGGATAAGCATAGTCCCTGTTTTCCATTTTGACAAGGTTGTTTTAGAAACAATTAGAGAAAATTAAGATCAATATAATGTGAGAGAAGAGGGTAACTATCTGTACCTGACGATTTTCTCAGAAAAGAAACCACCGCCAATACGACCTAGGAAGTTCCATATGCTGATCATGGAAACAAATACATGAGTGTTATCATACCCGAAAGACTGGCTCATCTGACCCAAATTATCAATGACAGTCAAACCAGATCCAGAACCCAAGAGAAGCGAGAAAAAAATGAGCCAAAAATCAGCCTTTATTAGAGCCTGTGTCAAGGTAAAATCCTCTCCTCTATGGGGTCCTCTTCTCCTTTTAATCCTTACTGCTCCCTCTGCAGCTGCTTGTGCTAGTTTAGATTGAAGCTGTGCTATTCTTTTTTGCCTTTCTGAAGCAGGAAGCATGTCGACCTCCTTAGGCTTTTCATCTTCAACTTCACTGAATATAATCTCTTGGTCTTCGCCATCTTGTTCAGATCTCCCAGCCTCTTGCTTTTCTGGCTCAGGTGGCAGAAGTGGATCTTCCAGAGGTAATCTAGGTTCTTTAAAGAAGCTCAAGGTGATGGGAATCACAATGGGGATTATTAGAAGAAAAAATAGAATGACTGTGAAGATTATAATGACGGTATGATCCAAATCAATTAGATCTTCAACAAGCATTACGCCCATCAAGTAGGCAGCTAAAATGAGACAAATGCTATAGATAAAAGAGAAGCATAAGCCATCAGTTGAGCGGATTTGTTTGTGGCCAGCCACAGGTCTGATAATGAACATGAGAGCAATAATCACCATCGCAGGTCCAACAGCAACCATAAAAATGAGTGATGCATGATCCGGGCTGTGGATAACAGCATATACTTGAGTCAAGATTGCACCACCCAAGCCAGCAAATCCCTTAAGTATTCCAACCACAGGGCCACGACTTTTGGGGAAATTTTGCACGCATGAGACTAATGCTGCTGTGTTGAAGTAGGTCTCACCATTTGTTCCAATGAATATTAGAACGCACATCTGAATTAGCCACATGTTAGAAGTTCAGAATCTAATTATTCCATAATCTCTCAAATGTAAGTGCCAAAACAATATTGTAACATTCAGAAGAGGAAAAAAAAAAAGATGTTCAGGTATGCTAAAATGTGCTTTCTATATGTAATTATACAAATTTTCCCCGTTTAATTAACTTTCTGCTTGCACTCAAAATGAAGAGTGCAGAAAAAGCTCAAGAGAAGAAAGAATTATCCCATGCCATCCTCCTTCCAGGCGTATGGTAAGTTGATATATAGTCACAGATGGTTTTGAGGATGTATATGTACTTCATAAACACAGAGAGCCAGTTAATTTCTTACTAAGGATTGTTATATGGCATTCTACAAAATGAATTGTTAACAAAAGAGGTTACTTTGTCAACCTTTTGTCATTCAAACTTTAACAACATGAAAAATCTGCAAAACATGTCAACTTTTCACAGCAACTTCTTTGTATTATTAATAGAAGTACAGGGGAAAGCGAAGAAATGGATTCATTAAATTTTCTTCCTTGGTTAGTGAAGAAGCTTAAAGCTTATCAGTATGCATTAGGCCCTTAAGATGTCTTAAAAGGATAGGGATTAGGCAAGCACAGCTTGTCTTTAAATGAGCAGAGAAGCTCAAACCTTTGATATCTACAATGGCCATTGACCACAGTCAAATAAATATATCACCTTATGAATGCAATTCATATATAATTAGAAAAGAGAAAACCACAGGATGAGTTTGTCTTGTAACTCATAAAAGCAATAGGACAACAAAACAAAAATAACCCAAGCTAAATTGGGTGCTATACTATTAATATCAAAAAGGTTTTTCACTTTAAACTCCCAAACAAATATGTTTATAAAGCACTACCAACCAAAAAAAAAGCAGGAAAACAGGGAAAAGATGAGATCTAAATCATTTTGACCTTTCTAGAAGTGAAGTTCATGGAATTGAATTATACAATTAGCAAGCTACCAAAATCCAAAATTAGAAGAATACATATTTGGTGGTATCATCTGGATCATCAACTTTAGAATTAGAAGAGTCAAGATCATCAAAAGAATCCAGATAACCCATTTTGATTAACAACAGAAAAAGGAATAAGGGAAACGGAATAATTCAAAATCAAAGTTAATGAATACGAAGACAAAAACAATAAAGTGAAATAGTTACCGCCCATAATGGCAGAATTGGAGCTCGACCGGTAACGATGAGCCAAACCCATCCGTATCCAATCAAGTTTTGTATAGCACCAACAAGAAGAGCAGCCCAAAGAGGCAAAATCTCAGACAAAGTCCCAGCCAAGAATCCAACGCTATCTCCTAGATCCTTGGCAACTCCTAACCTGGCAACCTGCCTTTGATTGTAATTCAAAGAGCTCTTTATTTTTGGAGAAATACTCCCAAATAAATATCCAATTCCAGCACAGGATTGAATCCACATTGCAGCCACAAAAACAAGCCATCTATTGTTAAGAAACAAACCAATCCTTTCCCGGAAAGAATAAGTCATATTGTTTTTCAATTCAATGTAGTTTTTTTCGATTGAGTCAACCCAAGTCCTGCCCTGTGGGTTGGGGGGGATGTTTTTTCTTGGGTTTTGTTATTACGGACGGGGTTTCTCTTTCTTCCGTGATCTTCTTCTTCTTCCTTTCTTCCCCGGTGGCTTTTGATTTGATCCTTTTTAAAATGCTAAAAACTCAAGTGAACATTGCAAAAAAGACGGGGAAAGATAATGATTGATGATGACGATGATTGCTACAAGTTGACGAGACCAGCCGATGAAGGGAAATACACACTAGAAGAAAAATACACCAAGTTTTTGGATAAGGAAAATACTTTTCTTAGAATGAAATTAATCTAATTAATTAACTTGTATACTCCCATTGTTTATTTATTTATTTATTTATTTAGGACATCCCAATTAAAATAATATAATATTTTTAAAAAATTATTCTAATTTTTCACAACGTATAATTCATGTCATGAAAATTTGTAAAAATTAATAGTGTGACGAACCATTAATTGAAAGGGATTTTAACTCATATTTTAAAAATAAACAGCGTACGGAGTTCTGCTTGTATATATTGTAGATGTGGTTTTTGCTCTTATTTTTGTGGATGTTTAGTGGTGGTGATGGAGAAGCCAAATAGCTAGTCGGTATTGTGTATTGAAATGTCTGGATTCTTCTGGTGGTGACGTCGATAGAGTTGGTTTTGTTTCCTAAGGCTTTGTGTTTTGGATGTTTAAGGGTGGCGATGAAGAAGCCGGGTCAACTAGTCGGCGTTGTGTATTCGGATGTTTGGTTTCTTCTACTAGTAGTGGGGGTTAGTTTTGTTTCCCCCGGCTTCGTGTTGTGGATGTTTGGCAGTGGTGGTGATAGAGAAGTTGACTAGCTAGTTAGCGTTGTGTATTTAAATGTTTGGGTTCTTCTACAAGTGGTGTTGATAGGGATTAGTTTTGTTTCCTCGGTTTCATGTTGTTTAGTTGCCAACGTGGTGCTTTTTTCTATGTTGCAGCGGTGTATTTTTCTATTTATAGGGAGTTAGTGTTCTATTTAGAATATAGTGTGGTCTTTTTTTAACTGCTTCAGCTCGTGTACAGGAATGGTTAACTGGGAAGATTTCTTGGACTGAGGGTGATTCTTTCTTCTCGATTTGTTGTTAGATGTTGTATGATATCGAACTTTTTAGATGTTAGGTAATCTTTTGCTAACTACCGACTTCTGAAATGAAATTTCGAGTTTATGAAAGGGTAATTACATACGTATTAAATGGCTTTCGTATTTTTGCATTTTTTTCAAGTAACAATTTATTTACTTGTAATCTATATACAATTTCAATTTTTTTTTTTTAATTCAAATGTACCTCAATGAAATCTCGATTTGATCAACAAAATATAAGAATTTTTTTTTAAAGGATAAGAAAATAAACCTTCATCTTGAGATATTTCTATCTTCTTCTTCTTCTTCTCTAATAGAACTCCAATCGGAATGGCGTCTGTCTGGGAAGCGTCCAAAGTAGCCAAACGGCTGTGCAGCCACTGGCGGCAACCGCCACAACCATACCATTACCACTGCCACTGGACCCGACCCTTGCTAAAGTACACTGTCCATCAAGACGAATCTCATCAGCGACACATTTTGTCGTCTTTTCAAACTTCTCTTTTTTCTTTTATTTATTTTTTCCTCCCTATTTTGGGTATCCGAATTCGGCCTTCCCCAGTTCTCCCCTCGCAGCTCATCACCTTACTCAAATTAAACTTACGGGTGTAAACAGGTTCAAACGGTTCAAATTTCCTATGAGACTCAGATCTTCCTTTTAATATAAAATTTATAAATCTAAACTCAACCGTATAACTTTTATATATATATATATTTTCTTTCAAACAAAAAAAATATAAAATAATATATAATTTTAAAATAAAAATTATAACATGATTAACATAATTTCTTCAATATCTCCTTCAACAAATACAATTATTTGAGAGAAATAATATCGTATAAAATTTATAAATTATGTATTAATATAATATAATATATAAATATATATAAATTGATTCTGTTGCTATTGCTAATTGATTCAAATGAAATTTCTCTCTTTGGTTAGTTTTAGTTTTGCAAATTAATTTTTTAAATTATATTCTCTCATTAAAAATAAATACTAATATCTTTTACTCTTTTAATATAAAAAAGTGTAAAAATAATAATTAGGAGAAAAGAAAAAGTTTAAAGGGCATTTTAATAAAAAATTATTTAAAATTCTGTACTTTTAAAATAAGGTAATATTTAAAATATGACAACTAATAAAAAATAGAGAAAGTAACATTTTTAGGTCCAAAAGTTATACCTATTATTTTTTTTAGTGCAAGAGGTATATCTAATAATCTTATTTATACAAGTTGATTAATTAAAGGGAAAATCAGCTTTTTGGTCCCTGAAGTTTAAGTATTGGTATATTATGTTTTCTAAAGTTTTTTTTAGGTAATATCATTTATAAATTATTTACGGTCAATGATTAAAGTTATTTTATCGTTACACTTCTACTTTACGTTAAAAAAAAAAAGTCAAGAGCTCCTATTTAGTCTATAAAATTTAGGCATCGACATGATATAGTCCTCAATGTTTATTTTCTATCGTTATAATCCCTAAACAATTTACAAAAATCCAATAAAATTATTATGTTGTCAAATACTTGACTTCCGTAAAATAAATCACACGAGCAGCTCTCACAAAGTAACTTGAAAGGTAAAATAAAAACACATCTTTTGATGTTTGGTTTGGGGGATAAAAACTCTACCTCCTCTTAAAATCGCGTGTCATGTGTGTAAATTATTTAGAGTTCATAACAGTTGAAAATAAAATTTAAGAACCATATATAAAAAATTAAAAATTAGTCGAAAATTACAAACATCATCATTATCATTTAGATTAAATTTTAATAGAAAAGCCCTTACTTTTCCTTTATTTTCTTTTTCTTGTTTGAGAAAGATTTTCCTTTATAACATTTCTACTAAATTTTTATTTTTTTATTAATAAAATATATTAAATTATAAAAGATATAATATGTCACAAAAATATTAAATTCCTCTTTAAATAGGCATTTAATCCACTCTCCAATATTTAATATATATATATACTTCCACTTGTACACATAAATTTGAGACCAATTAATAATTGTTTCCATTTATTTAAATTAACTAAAGTAAAAAAGGACCAACAATGGGCTCCTACTGCACGGGAAAGGAAGACCATCGGGTCACTCTTCGTACATAATTATAATTATAATAATAATTATTATTATTTTGAAGGGTCACACATAATTATTTACTTCCGTAAAAAAAAAAAATTATTAAGGTCCCGCTAAAGTGTATATATACACAGAACAGGAATATATTTTTATTATATAATTCACAATTAATTCCAACATTCTCTTCTTGGAGAGAAGACCTTAGAATATGCATTATTGTTATTATCATAAAAAAGGTAAAATTTCAAAGTGTCCGATATTTAGGTGGAGAATGTAAAAGTAACTCAGCAATCCTGCAAACTAGAAGTCACAGGAACGGACCTAGGCAGGTGCCTGGGTGGGCTCAAGCCCCCCCGGGAATCTTTTTTTTTTTTAAATTTAAATTTTATGTTTTTTACATTTAAGCCTAATTTTTTTTTTTAATTTAGTCCCCACAAAATGTAGGGACTGATTTATAAAAAAAATAAAAAAAAAAAACCTCGGCTGCGCCAGCAGAAACAATAGAAAAAATTTCAATTTTCTTCTTCTCTCTCCCCGATATTATATGTAAATTTAGAATTTGTAATGTTTATCCCGTGAGTGATGAGTGATCACTTCTAATTGGTAATGGACGATTACCTATTCTTTTGTTATATTAATGTAAATTTAGAATTGTTTGAGTGTCTTTTGTACATGGAATGCATCATTTTATAGATGAAATTCTGGCAAAATTTTTTTTTCCTCCAACCCCCCAATCATATTATTTTGGTTTCGTTCTTGAGAAGTCAAGCATCAGAACACAATAAATTATCCTATATTGAAGAGGTTGAAAATTTTTACACTGTCACTATCAAAATTTGGATATTATTATTATTATTATTATAAAATGAAAGGAGGAAATAAGACAGGATTTCTGAGCATTTATGCATAGAATGGGATCACGTTGTAGTTGATTACCTCCTCAACATTAATTTCAATCCGACAAAAATCATAAAAAAAAAAAAAGACATCTTGTTCGACCAGAAGCTTTTCATGTGACCACATATATATATATATATATATATGATCCAATAGCATGTCGGTTTGTGGGAAATTAAAAATATTGCCTCCACTACAACATGGTGTATTTTTTTAAAAATATATGATCCAATAGCATGTCGATTTTCTTCTTCAACCTGATCGTTATCGGCTTTTTATTGGCAAGCTTATTTATTTATTTATCATTCGGCCGGATCTCGCTTATACTGTTCACATTTTAGCTCAATTTATGCAGCACCCACGCCAGGAGCATTGGGATGCTGCCCTCCGTGTCATTCGTTTCCTTAAAAGATCACCGGGTCAGGGTATTCTCCTTCCGTCTGGTCGTCCCCTTCGTTTAGCTGCCTACTGTGATTTTGATTGGGCAAGCTGCCCTCTCACCTGCCGTTCCCTTACAGGTTATTTCATCTCGTTGGGATCATCTCTGATTTCCTGGAAGACTAAGAAGCAACATACGGTGTCTCGGTCTTCTGCTGAAGCCGAGTATCAATCCATAGCCATGACCCTTTGTGAGTTCAAGTGGCTCCGCCAACTTCTTGCTGATTGTCAGGTTCCAATCCAGGCTCCTGTTCCTCTTCATTACGACAGTCAAGCCGCCATTTATATCGCTGCTAATCCAGTTTTTCACGAACGCACTAAACACATTGAGATTGACTGTCATTTCATTCGAGATTTCTTCCAAGAAGGTTTGATTACTCCAATCTATATACCTAGTGTCTCTCAGCCCGCTGATCTTCTTACAAAGGCGCTTCATCTTCCTCAGTTCCGGACATTACTTGCCATGTTGGGCATTTGTAATCTGCATGCTCCAACTTGAGGGAGAGTATTAGACAGTTAGGTGGTTGGGATCCCGATATGGGAGTTGTAATTATGAGATATTTTAGGTGGTCTATTTCTTCTGTTCTGTAACTGAGATTTCTATACAAATATCTTTTTGACAGTAATAGACAATACAGAAAATTCCTGCAAGTTTTCCTCAATCACTTTAATAAATTAAGATAGTATGAAATTTATATTTTTTTATGTATATTTTTATCTTATCATAAATAAATAATTATTTAAAAACTTTCATTACAACTATTAATGACAATTAAAGAGTAATTTAGTCATCTATTTTTTAATTTAAATAACTCAATTATGAACTTAATTAATTAATTTTTTTTTTTTTTTTTGGTGTGGAGAAATGGGGCATGTGGGATGTGGAGAGGTACAAATCAAGGTTTGCAACAATAATTTATAGCCTATTCTTGAGAAGACTAATAGAGCATCCTACCTAATAATTACCATAATTCAATATTATTATGATATAATTCATATAATTTGACTTTTAGTGTCTTTATATATACGTGCATGAATATAATTTTGATACTTATGAAACACATTATATATAAAAATAATACTACAATTATAAAATAATTCAATTCAACAAAATCACCATCATAGTCAACCTTTTTTGGTAAAAAATTTACTATTTATAAGTATAATAGTAAAAAATAATAATATAAAATAAAATAAAATAAATAAAAATCAAACTAGTTGTGCAACTTTTCCTTTCTTATATTCCTAAAAGTGCATGAGTTGCACTCAACCCTCAATATCGTCTCTATCACACTGTGTAATGTACTTTTTTATTAGTTACTTTCTTTTAGAATTTAAGATTTATTTTTTATTGTATAAAATTTTTATTAATAAAATTACTAGAGAATGGATGTCGTGAAAAACCACCATCGTATAGTCGTCAACCTTTCTTTTGAGTAAAATAAACCTTAGCATTTATTAAAATAGTACAAATTGATAATTAAGATAAAATAAATAAGAATTCGAACAAGTTGTGCAAATTTTTATTTCCTATTACCCCTAAAAGTACATGAATGGAGCAATTATTGAATTTGAATTATTTTTCCAAATTTCCTCAAACTATTTACATGCACACGCGATGTCAAACTCTATCATTATTATGTTAAAATGAATATTTCAAAGTGATCATAAGTACTTAAAAATGCTCGTTATGTGAAAATGAATATTTCAAATCGACAACCAACATTTAAAACTCATCAAATACCTAGGAGCACACTAACTTAAAGAAACGATTGTCTCAGTTTATATACTGATTCCTCACTAGACCGGAGGGGTACAGACTTGGACCATTAAGAATGACCTTACTCCCAACGAGAAAAAACAAGAGAAGAATGACTGCTTTACTTAGGAATTTATACTTCAACTACCATTTTACCAGTTTAAAGAAATATAAAATAACTAGCATTACTTACACTGACTTTACCCCTTCACCAACTCGTACGAAACAAGGAAGAGATAGGATTAATAGTAGCTTTGATAACAATTAAAATGCAAAAATCTTTAGAATACACACAAAATAGTGGAAACAATTGGCTTTTCAAAAATTGAAGAGCCAATAGAAATCCAAAAAAAAAAAAAATAAGTGCACTTTTTGGTTTAGAACAAGGTCGGATTTTGGAATAGAAAATGGCTTCCTTCATCGGGAAATCTAATCAATCCGACTGGACAATTCTTATCCATGAAGATGAAGAAGGGAAGCTCTGAAAATGACTTAAACTCTATAAATCATATGGCCTTTTCTGTCCTGTCGGATTAATACAACTTGGATTTAATCAAATTCAAAAACATATATGTATTAAAGGTTTAATTAATACTATTATAGGATTATGATGTTTTTCTATTAAAATATATAAAAGATCCTTTTTCAAGTACAGAATCGTCCTTTATCATTGCTTTATTGTTGCTTCATTTTTTTTATTTCTTATGTGAGTTATAGAATTTGTTGAGAAACTCACATCGGCTAATTAAAAAAAATAATTACTCTTTATAAAGACTTTGATAGTCCTCCCTTCTTCAAGTATCTTTTGAGATGAGTTAAGCTTAAACCCAAATTATAA